>CM054125.1:51782041-52109541 GCA_028751855.1 Ambrosia trifida
TATGAACACGAAATCATGTAACATGATGATAGACTCTCTAAACTGTTATATTTAGTTTGTTATATCATATATCGCTAACTAACAAGTTGTATGCAAGAAATATGATAGTTCATAATATATCACAAAAAGTAGCTCACGCAGTAACAGTCACCACACCGGTAGTCCGTGAAGAAGCTCACTGATGTGCGAGCATAAGCATAAGTGCCCACTTTCCTATTGCCCATGAAATGTTTTTCTTATATTTCATTTAAAAATTTGATTTTGATTTGATTTTGTTTCTTTATATCAAGTATTTTTTGTTCTCGTTACAGGTTTGAACAAAAACTATTTCTAATTTAATATATAGATTTTATTTTAATTTAGTAATCAATCGCTTTAAAATATAATAAGTATTAATCGTATTAAAACATCAATAAAAGGGTAATTGAGAAGAGTGACCACTTTAGATTGCATGATAGTGAGTAAACGAGGAGAATGATAATATGATACTGACCTAGCTAGCTAGCTTTAATATGATATTTTAATATTTATATTATTCAGTATTGTTAAAACGAAAGACATATGTTTTTGTTTATATATTCGATCAGGACACCATTGCTTGGACATTAACACTCCATTGGATTCGGACCCGGATTGGTTAGTCGCTCAACGAGATACCGAGATCAACATTATACAAGGATGGCTCGCTAAATATTGTCCCTATTAATCTGTAGTCTTAACATCATATATGGTTATAACCGACCTTTCAAAAAAAATACTCCCTCCGTCCCATTTTAAATGTCCCACTTCCAAAAACACACATTTTAAGAAATTTTTTGTTTGTATGTGGTAAAATGACAATAATATCCTCAAAAGTGGTGATTGTGTTTTGTCTTTTATGGGCAAAACTGGAAATTACATTTCCATTTTTGGAAAGAGACATTTAATTTGGGACAAACAAAAAAGGAAAGGAGGACATTTAAAATGGGACGGAGGGAGTATGTGGTTATAACCGGACGGTTCGGTGAATTGGATCACAAATATTATACAATTTTGGCTTAAAGCCTTAAATATTTGGTTTGTAGCCTTTAATTGCCTTTGCTTGTAATTTAGTAAACGCTCATTACCATGTTTATCGTCTCTTTTTAGGTCTGATATTTTTCATGACCAATAACATATTTCTTATCACGAGCGTAATTTAAATATGAAAATTTGGCTATATTTATTAATACTAGGCTCGAGAGCTTTCCAGAACAGATAAATCTAATATGAAGTGACAAAATGTGTGTACGATGTAACATAGATATTAACGTATTATAATATCATAAGGCAATAATTTTATTCATGTGAATAAAAATGAAAATGCATATTAAAGAGAGAATGTACGTTTGCATGAGAAGCAAAGGAAGCAATCATTGAAAGGTGTGACTGAGGCGGTGGTCTTGAAGGTGTAGATTTTTTTTAAACGACTGGTTTTAACGTATTCTGCTCTGGATGAAAACAGAATTCTCATTTACAGTTTTATTTAGTGTAAAGAATTTATTAGAAACTTATGTATCACATGGGTTATAACATTTTTTTTGTTTTCTTTTTTACTTATTACTAGGTTAAAAAATTTAATATTACATGAGGTTGGATTAATAAAATATTAAACGGTTTTAATAAGCAGATATATAAGAAGAATTAGTTAAAAAAATAATTATTAAATAAATATTAAATAAATAAGAGATAAACGTGAAATTATTATTTAATAATATTATTTTATATGAAAGATAATTAAGATAACTAGTTGTATAAAAGCACGCGCGTTGCGCGTTTTACAATCGAGATTTAGCTGAGGTGTTAATCAATCAATGATTTATACAATCGAGATTCCATTTTGGTTGTAAACGTTAAAAAAAATAAAGAAATCTACACATAAGGTAACACATGAAATTTGTAACGAAATTACATAAGATTATGTTATTTATATTAATAGTATATAATATAATAAAGTTTTTTAATAAAATAATACGAATAAAATAATAGTATATAATATATTAATTAGGGATGAGCATACAAGGCCGAATACCGATCCCATTCCATCCTGATCCCGATACCGTACCGTACCGAACCGATACCGAACCGAGTGGTTTCGGGATCGGTATCAGTACACATATTTATGGATTTTCGGTTTTGGTATTATCGGTATCGGTACGGGATCGGTATGGTATCGGTATTTTAAGGTAAAATACCGATACCATACCGGTACCGATACCGTAAAGTTTTTGAATAAAATAATAGTATATAATATATTAATTAGGAATGAGCATACAAGGCCGAATACCGATCCTATCCCGTCAGATCCCGATACCGTACCGAACCGATACCGAACCGAGTGGTTTCGGGATCGGTATCGGTACCCATATTTATGGATTTTCGGTTTCGGTATTATCGGTATCGGTATGGGATCGGTATGGTACCGGTATTTTAAGGTAAAATACCGGCACCGTACCGATACTGAACCTATATCGTACCGTTCGGTATCGGTATTGTCGGGATCGGTATAATATATTAATAGTATATAATATAATATATTAATAGTATATAATATAATAAAGTTTTTAAATAAAATAATAATATAAATAAAATATTAATATTTTTACTATTCATTTGGTGTTACTATTCATTTGAGTTTGAAAATTAATATATTGTATCATACACTTTTAATTTAGTATATAGTAAAGTAAATTTAGATTAAAATAACAATTATAAATTTATAAATATTGTTTTGTTATATGATCTTGTTTATCTACTGTTTATGGTTGCAATTTTCTTAAAAAAAAAGATGAAATACAAAAGGATAAACATAAGGTTTTCATGGTTAATCTTAAAACAAAATGGTAGATGTGTATGTATGGTTTAGGCCGTGGGTTATGATGGTGATGTTATTGATATTGTTTGCTAAAATTTTATAAAAAGTGATCCAAGAATGTTTATGAACCAAACTTTTAATAAAGATGGTTATATAAGATGATGTTTTTGTTAAAAACAAAGAGGATGATGATTTTATCATAATAAAGATTTCATAAGATCATAAAATTTTAAAATAACAAGTTAATAATCTAAACTAGATTTTGAAATATAAACTAAGGTGACTTGTTTTTATAATAAAAACATATTCACAAATTTTAACATAAGGATGAAAATAACTTGGTTTGTCTAAACAAAGTTAAAGGTTATGTTGAAACTTATATTATTTCAAAGTTACGGGTATAAAATGAAAGTTTGAAAAGCTGTGAGTATTTTGGGAAGATTTACAAACTTAAAGGATGAAATAGAACTTTTGAAAAGTTAATGGTGAAAAATAGCTTTTTACAAAAGTAAGTGTCAGATGTGAAAGTTGAAATGTTAAGGGTTGATTTTTGTGAAAAACAAAAGTATTAAGTTAAATATATTTTTAAGAGTGTAGTCGTGTAAAACTATATAATTAATCGGGTCAACACGCGAATAACCGGAACAATACTAAAGACATTGATATAAAACTTATGTTGAGATGATAATATTAAAGTAATTATTCTAAAAATATATAAATATATTTTTCGAAAAAATAATTATAAGAGATTAAGGAAAATTATATTTTTGTAAGTTGTCGTGAGTTGAAAAATGTGTTATAAATAATGATCACGGCGTGTGAGGGAAATTTCAAGAGGTTGAACACTAATCAAGTGATATTTGTTGATGCTTAGGTTTGGTGATGACTTATGAGGATTTAAGAGAAAACAAGATAAAATGGAACTAGCTGAAGGTTGAAAGTTGATGTTCTGATGTTGTTAAAGGCACAAGCACAACCATGCTTGTGGATAGCATGATCATGCTTGCTTTTCTTCACGCCAAACCTAGTCTACCTTTTGTGCAATCACGATCATGGCACCAACTAAGCATTAAAATAAATTAATTAAAAGTAATTAAAACTAAATTACTAATTAACTTAAGCAACTGAAAATAAACGAAAGCTGACGAACTGGTCTGAAACTCTAATGAGGAGAAGACTGGTAACCTGGGTAGAATCCCTAGACTCTGGTTATAAAAGCTGACCCATGTAATCCGGTTGGAGACCCTGTTCTCACCTAATAAACCTCCTGTCAAGGATAATCGACTAGACTCAAGGCGGGACAAGTATTGAGATGCTAAAATGAAAGTGGATCGCCCCAACGAAAGCAAATCTCACAGTAATCCTTTAATCAACCACTCTTGGATCGAAAACTCCCAAACTGTAAAGCAGACTCAACTAATACGAATGAAATCCTAGGAAAACTCTAAACACGAATAAGTAACCAGTCTCGCCCCAGCGATAACCAAACTACCAAACAATGCCTAGTTAGTCAACCTAGCAATCCCGGATTATATTCCTAACCTTCGGGAAGGGACTGCACACCTTAGCTAATTGATTTTAAAAACCTGTTAAACTTGCGCTATTCCTAACTGCAAGAACTAGCTCGACAACAAAAGTTAATCAAACTAGAATGATTTCTAGATCTAGGGGATATTCCTATATGCCTAGAACATCAAAACCAATAAACAAGTAATCAAATCAAAAAGCCCCAGCACACAAATATTCAAAATCAAACATAAAAATTAAATCATGTAACCCAACACATCCAAAACGGAAAACATAAGTGTTTAATTAAAAACCATAATCTAGTTCATCATCCCAAGTCACCAATAAAAGATTTAGCTCATAATATTTAGAAACCTCATCACAAAATAATTGGAAATAGTGTTCATCATGTCTATAAAAAATATAAACGAAAATTAAACCGAACCCGAGGTTCCATGAATATTAATCTTTAACGTGCTCGAGACCTTTCCTCCTTCAAAGCTCTTCTGCTCGATCACCTTGCAGCTTCTTGTTTCGATTGAATATTTCGCCGTCCAATCTTATGTTGTAGTCTAGTCGATATCTCCACACAACAATATATCGAAACCCTTTTAAAATGTGATCGGGGCTCAAATAATAATCAGCTGCGTATGGGCCAATCAGGGACTGGACCAGGTATGTTGACATTTGTGTTTTGTGTTTCTTTTTTTTTTTTCTCTTTCTAATTACGAGACTTTGTCTCATGTTTCTTTTTCACCGTTCAACATTATTTGTATTATATTACTAGTTTTTATCCCGGGAGCGTCCCGGGTTGAAATATTTTTTTTTGAAAGGCGAATTTCTTGCTCTTGTGAGACTTGAACTCAAGACCTCACATTTTTAGTATATTAAAAGATTTTGCCTTGCCATTGGACCATATGACATAATGAAATATTTAATATGACAACATAATTAATGACTTGCCAACATATGATTAATGAATATTATTATTATTTATTTATTTATTTATTTTAAACAAATCTCTGCCATAAGTTATCGTATTCTAATATAAAAAAAACGAATCTCTATACCGGAGTATAAATCTAGTGCCATTACAAAATATTATATAATCTCAAATGAATTCGAAAGTTTATACTCGATCATTCTAAAAAGAACTAACATGAAATAAGGAAAAAAAAGTTATTTATTGAAATATCGAACGTATTAGTCTAAGGGTTATGTGATGCGTTAAAAAATTCATGGGTATATGATCGGGTATATAGTTCGGGTATTTGGGTATGTGGTTTCCGGTAATTGGGTCGGGTATCACCTAATCCTAGGCCCGACCCAAACCCACAATTTTTTTTAAACTAATCCCAAACCTGACACAATACATGTCGGGTTACAAAAAAATAGTCGTTTTTTCTCTGTTTTTTATATAGCACTATGGTACTCGTTGGAAACATAATAAAACTCTCGCTAATTTGGTGTAATTTTTTTCTTTAAAAAATCTCGTATATAAAAGATATTAACGTTTAAAAGTTATGGGAGGAAACATGAGAGAGAAAATAATAAAAGTTTAATATTTACATTTAGTAGATTAAGTATTTAATAGATTAGGTTAAACCATATTTATTTCTTTTTTTTTTAATTGGTTTAGAGTTACCACATCACATCCTATGTAGCATCTCTCAAAGGAGAGATTGCATAATATTATGACATGTAGGATTATTAGCTTTGCAATATATATATATATATATATATATATATATATATATATATATATATATTACTAGTTTTTTTCCCGGGAGTGTCCCCGGTTGAAAATTATAACCATTTTTTTCCCTGTATGAATGAAACCCCATAAAAAGTAGTCGTTTTTTTCTCCGTTTTTTATATAGCACTATGGTACTCGTTGGAAAGATAATAAAACGCTCGTTAATTTGGTGTAATTTTTTTTCTTTAAAAAATCTCGTATATAAAAGATACTAGACTTTTGACCGCGTTGACACGTGGTTCAACAACTTACAATTATTTTGAGCGGTAAAACGTATAAAAAATTATAGTAGAAATATTTTTCTGCAATTACAATTATTTGGATCAAGTCTTTAGCCGAATCCACAACCCATTAACTTACCACCTGGGGCGTAATACCGTTCACCTTCACTTCGATGCTACCATTTTCTGCAATTGTAACATTTTTTGTTGGAACATTCTCATTCGTGCTCCTACATTTTTGTAGAGGTAAGTAACAAACAAATGAGAAACAGAGTTCTTCACTTGTTCCCCTGTTTTCTCGCTTTTCCTCTCCACCCTTTGTTATTGCATTTAGGTACAACAAATATTAAATAAATCATTAACCGAACCTGTCAATCGAAATAGTGTAAATTCATAAGAGGACTCGATTTATACAACAAAATAGAAATAGTGTGCTTCTTTATATTAATTACAAAAAAGAAAAATAAATCACGAAAGTAGCCATTTGTTTATCTCTATGGTCATGTGAAACAATTACATGTATATTATAGCCATTAGATACATGAATCTTTGGTAGTGTATCTTTTTTTACTCAAGTATATGCTTTTGCTTGCCTATGCCTGTAAATATTTTATATTTTACAGGCATATGATAAAAATACGCGTATCTATATGCAAATCTATACACACTATTTGTCACGTATCACATTAGTTTTTGAGTCATTTATTATGAGAAAAAGATTGATGTGTTACTAAAATATGGGTGATTAGTTTTGATATAACTACTATATGGGTATTAAATTCCAAAGAAAAATAATTATTTTTATGATTTTATCATACCTGAGTTGATCCCGAAAGTAGCCGATGATGAATGTGGTAGAATAGATTTTGGTGAATCTTTGTTGTCATCTTCATCTGGAACCACACTTGGTGAAATTTAGAACTGGTCATATAAATAGAACTGGCCGTTTACCATCACTGATCGTTTTCATCTTTGGAATACGTAGTTATTTACTGGTGGTCCACTGCGCACAAAACGCAACTCAATTCCGGGACAGAAATATTTCTTCGACTTAAAGCCGACCTTGTAGGAATGCGCCCCATCTCTGCTCTCCATATGAAAATCTTAACTTTTGACGGAAGCCACGCAATCCACATCATATGAGTTTGTTGCTGATTTATTGATCCTTTTATAATTTGCCGCTTACAATCTGCAACAGTAAAGTCGACATGCTTGTCGCCTTCCCACTTCCACTTATCTAATGATCTTTGAGGATACCGATTCCAATTGAGCTGCGAATTTCAAAACTGTTCCGTAATAAGCTGCAGACTGCAACATTTTTGTGAAAACTTCGCGTGCAATAGTGGCCACTTATCTTTTAAAAGCTCAGTCCCACTCCCAAAATCCAACCAAAATCTGATTCTCGTCCCGTCGCCAACCATCCCCTTGAAATATATACACATTTTTCTTTATAAAGGAAGCAATGTCAATCAAGACACTTCTTTAAAAACATAAGAAATATGCAAATACATTAAAGACCACTTATCTTATATTGGAACTTTAACACCTCCCCTGCTCCAGAATAAGTTTTGATGGATCGATCGCTACAAAATCCCACCCTTTCATGAGAGATAAAGAGCGTTCCTGTGATTGAGCCAGCTGTAGTGTAGATGGAAATAAACTCATACCGCGGTGCCTGTCCTTGTTCGTCATAGAAATGAGTGGTAGGCAGTGTTGTTGGATGGATTGCGTCCCTCATCCGTGGCCTTCATAGAAACTATTAAGCGGGTGTGGTGCTCCTACTCTTCCTTGGCCACCAAAGATATTACCTGGAGCCTGTCCTCTTCCTTGTCTCCCACAAAAATAAGGGGGCGACGACGATTTTGTTACTGCTATTGGTACACTTCTAACTTCACTACCACCATAGAAACTTCACTACCACCATAGAAAGTATTAGTAGCTGGTGGTGTTGATGATATCGGTTGTGCATTCACCACCATGCTGCTATCAATTTTGGTTTTCCCGTTAACGCTCGGCCATACAGTTAATGAGGACTGTCCTCTTTCTTGGCTGCCAGTGGGTAATGATGATGCTGTTGGTACTACTGCAGGCTCTCCTCTTCCTTGTCCACCTATACAACCACCCCTTGACATCATTGTCATAGTTTACTCACCGAACACCCATATCATCATATTCGTACTTATCAGCGTAAGATAGATGTCCAACATATAACACAGTTTGTTCTTCACTCTGTATGTAATGTTCAAGAGTTGACAGAGAATTATATGTTTGACCCAAGTCAACTGAAAGCATAATAAATAATTAATCCACAAAAAGTAATAATAATTCCATCAAAACAAAAATAAGTTACCTATAATTCTAAGTTTGTAAGGAGCATTTAGATTGACCTTTGGATGAGTTTGAAAATCGTGTCCTACTAATAAAAAGACAATTGTTAGTCATGAAACCCTAACCATTGTTTATATGTAAACCTTTTCCACACTTCATCGCTCTCTGCATTCCTCTTAATATGAACATAAAAGGTAATGAAATTGAACCTGTAAAATGAAGGTCAGCTTAATATTAAAATAAAGATTAAAAGAAAATCAAAAGTACATAGACGAAGCAAGACGATAGCGAATCTTGGGTTTGGTCTCGAGCGCCGCCAATAACAACCCTAACCATAAACCACAACAGTAACATAAAAACGTCAAGATTCGATTATATCTAGATCCAAATCGCTGACGACAATAACATAAAAACCTTAACTTTAAGCACAAAAGTAATAAAATAAACAAAAAAATAGAACATCAATAACATAAAAACATCAAGATCCGAGTATATGAAGATCCCAATGCTGAATCGACATGGATCGATCGATACAACTGAAATTTCCAAGAGTTTAAGAAGATGATGGCTTAGACACAATTCAATTCAAATGTCAATTTCATTAGTCATATTTTATTTATATCGAATTTATTGTATGAATTTATACATTTGATTAAAAAGATAACAAATGCACTTGAATCATACCATAGACTTTATTACAAACATATAAGAGGTCCACCCTGACCTTGACCCGAACCCATTGATCCCTCACTTCTTCTGCTGCTGATTCTCACCGACTCCAAGCGTCTTCTTGAAACCTTCATATGTACCCTGATCGATGTTAACCACCTGCTCTCCGGTCTGCAATCAATCATGGCTAACAAAAAACAATATCTCACACGTTAATTATCACAAGAAACTAATAATCTAAGAATGAGAACTAAAGGGTGTTTAACCATGAACCTGCTGGAGGATGCCAGAAGCCTCTTCCTTTCTCTGTTGCGCCTGACCCTGTGACGTATCGGTAGCCTCAGCAGCCTTGTCACCGTAATCGTGGAAATTGGAATAGAGTTAAAGATATGTGAGAGATCTGCAATTGATGGTACACATTATCTGATAAATTAATCCGTGATAGCATCAAAGGTATTCCAACTAAAAAACAATGGCTCAGAGTTTTCAAGAGTTATGGCGGCAAGGCAAATTGCTGGTTACAACCTACCATCCACAATCCTCTCATCATAGCCAAGCAAAGAAAGCAACGAAATTATAACGATACCCAGCTACACTAATGGGGTGCAGAAGGGTAATAAACAGAGGTGTACCACCAACAAAACTACTAAAAAACCAAACCGACCAAAGTAGGAGGCGGTGCCGACATCGGTGAGCCACCAATGAGGTTTCATGAAAAGAAATTACCGACATCATAGTCAATAGTCATCGTCCCCTCTGAGAACCGACAAAGATGGAAGGGCATAACCGCGAAGGGCACAACGATCCATCAAATAAACATCAGAGAGGTCAGGCAACCACAGAGGCCACCATCCACCTACAGTAACCGACAAAGGTTTTGGCGGCGTAGGACACAACGAACCACCCAACAGACCTCATAAAACCCGACAACCACAAAAGATCGGTAGCCAAGGATGGTAAGCAGAACCGTCACGTTCCCAACGATGTCTGGAATACAGGCACCTTCAAAATCGATGGATCCCGTCTCGCTATAGACCATACTTCACAACACAATTCCTGCACACAAACCACCAAAATATACAAAATCATGAGAATGAAATAATTCATTGCATCAAACTTCTTTTCCTTCCAGGTCATAAACTTTACCTAAAATTAGGATGTTAAAGAATGCAACTGAAAGTCAATAAGCTACAAAATCCCTGAACCAAAAACTCAAATGTAAGCAATCCACAAACCATAGAACCCAACAATATACAGAGACATAAGGCACAAAGAAGACAAAAATGTGACATTCATTTAAAAAAAAAACTCTACAATTTTAGCAACTAGCAACCCAACAATTGATTAATATGAGTCTAATTCAACATACCTTGATTCGTTACCTGAATAAATTGAAATGACCATATCGAGATTTGACACCTTATCATGGAGATGATCGATGACTCTTAGAGTAGCGTTGCTTGGAAGTTTCACCTTCACCGTCATTCGAACACCGAAACAAACATTCAAAATATGCATAAAAAAATAAGAATAATTAACACTCACAAGGAGAGGACACGTAGATAGTGATCGAAAAAGAGAAGTTAAAGGATTGTAATACCTTATTGATAGAAGAGACGGTGGATCGGTTGTGGATTTGTGCAATCGCCGTGCAATCGCCTGATTAGGGTTTGAGGTTCACGAAGAGGAAGATGGGTGATTTGGGGGTTAGGTTATGAAGCGTGTTTTTTTTTTACCTTATATATTTTCTGGATTTTTGATTAAAAAAAGAAAATTTTATAAAATCTCACATAATGCCATGTGGCATATTGAGGTGAAGAGAGATAATTGAAGTTGCAATGTGGGAATGACAAGTGTCCCACATTGCTTTCAAATATTAGATGTATAGATTAACGTTTAAAAATGATGGGAGGAAACATTAGAGAGAAAAATCTAAATTTGTTTTTAAATTTTTAAAGAGATTAAGGTTAGATAAGTGTAGGAGAATGGATGAAAACAAAATAAAAAAATAAATTAAAAACTCTCACCTCAACGTGCTACGTGGCAGCCTCCATTGAATGTCACCTCATTAATATTCAATTCTTTTATTATAAGTAATAGATTATTATTATACTTGGTTATGTACCCATGTGATACACGGGTTGAACAATTTAAATTATATATATTATATATAAATTTAAAATATAATTAAGAAAAATTAGATTACATTTGTTATTTAAAATAAAAAAAAGTTTCCTGTACAACCGAAAAAATATTAAATATTCATCAGCCCCTAAATGATTTCTTGTAAAAAAACATTTTTATTCACATAAAACCTTTTTCAAACATTCCAAAATATATCTTCCACACACAGCTATTACCTTGTAGACTGCAGGTACAACAAAACAAAACAAAAATAAAAAAGTAATAAAGGTAAATCTGTTTAGGCTAAGATATAAAAAAATGAAATTAATTTAAAAGTATCTCCTCATCTGTTAAACCATCCCAATCGAGTATTGTTCATTTTGAAATTTGACATCAAGTTTCCTCAAAGCCAAAGTATTTATAACCTTGAGTGTATAATCATTTTTTTTTCTAACATCAAGGTCCTTAAACATAATAACATTTATTGGTTCAATTTGATTGTATTATAAAAAAAGATTATGTAAATTAATAGCCTGAAAATAAAGATTAAAACGAATTAGTAATGCAAAGACTGTTTAGGTATTGCATTTCTCTATTTGAAGTAACTTGAAAAAAAAAGTTAATGAAGATTTCAATTAATTATTTTCATATATAAAATGTATTTTATATATCAAGCTATTATAATACGAAAATAGCCAAACATATTTAGTTTTGTATTAAATCAAATATTTAATTAATGTGGATTGATTTGTTTTATTTTACTTGTTTAGAATATTGTAAGAAATATAGTTTTAAACTTAGAGTGAAAGACCACATATTAAAAACACATTTTTTAAGGTACACGATTTAAATTTAATAACATATAAATACAATATCTTAAAAAAATAGATAATTTTTAATAAAGATTACTTTTGTTTGTTCATAAACATTTTCAAATTATGTCTATTAATTTATTTCTAATTTTGTATTAAAGTATAATTATATTAATTGATTTATAAAAACATAGAATATATATATTAAACTGAATTCCAGTAATTATATTAATAATTATAGTTGTCACAAATAAAAACTGAATAAGTAATAATTATTAAATAAAGAAACAAATTAAAGTAAATGTATTGTTTGAAATAATAAAATGGGAGGCTTTATAATGGAGTTCTATATACTCCATGTGTTGTCTTTTATTACTATTGATAAAATCGATTAATGTTGATTGATTTATTTTATTTATTTGTTTTGAACAATATAAAAGTCTCACAAAAAAGCTTGACTAATTGCATTGTGTTATTATTAATTTGTTTATTTGACTTTTGAACTATTTTAAGCATTTAAATTTAATATGTATTTGCTGAACATAGTTTAACATCTAAAACAATGACCAAAATAATAAAACTTAATAATCATTTGTCAAATATTGTAACAAAATTAATTTTAAACTTAGAATAACAGATTAATTTTTTTTTTAAATGGGTTAATTTAAGGTAAATGATTTAAATTCAAAGTTAATAATACATAAATATAAATATGTTATATAAAAAAGAATCATGTGTTTTCTTTTATTAATGATTTCAGTTACAACTATGATTATTAATGTAATTACTAAAATTTAATTTAATAAAGTTATATTTTGCAAATCAATTATTATAATTAAATTTCAGTTTAATGTATTAAATAATAAAATGAGAGAATTAATGAGGGAGTGCCACGTGTCCCTCATGTGTTTTCTTTTATTATGTAGATTTGTATTAAAATATAATTATATTAATTGATTTATAAAAACATAGAATATATATATTAAACTGAATTCCAGTAATTATATTAATAATTATAGTTGTCACAAATAAAAACTGAATAAGTAATAATTATTAAATAAAGAAACAAATTAAAGTAAATGTATTGTTTGAAATAATAAAATGGGAGGCTTTATAATGGAGTTCTATATACACCATGTGTTTTCTTTTATTACTATTGATAAAATCGATTAATGTTGATTGATTTATTTTATTTATTTGTTTTGAACTATATAAAAGTCTCACAAAAAAGCTTGACTAATTGCATTGTGTTATTATTAATTTGTTTATTTGACTTTTGAATTATTTTAAGCATTTTTAATATGTATTTGCTGAACATAGTTTAACATCTAAAACAATGACCAAAATAATAAAACTTAATAATCATTTGTCAAATATTGTAACAAAATTAATTTTAAACTTAGAATAACAGATTAATTTTTTTTTTAAAAAATGGGTTAATTTAAGGTAAATGATTTAAATTCAAAGTTAATAATACATAAATATAAATATGTTATATAAAAAAGAATCATGTGTTTTCTTTTATTAATGATTTCAGTTACAACTATGATTATTAATGTAATTACTAAAATTTAATTTAATAAAGTTATATTTTGCAAATCAATTATTATAATTAAATTTCAGTTTAATGTATTAAATAATAAAATGAGAGAATTAATGAGGGAGTGCCATGTGTCCCTCATGTGTTTTCTTTTATTATGTAGATGTAGATGATCTTGTATCAGGTGTTCGCGACTTGACTAAAGTTGCACGTTTACGCTCCAACGTCCATGAACACCTAACAAAATACAAAAATGAATAAATAAGTTCTAAAAACTTAATAAAAATCTTTAAATGAACATAGAGAGAAATAAACAAATACATGCCTAAAACCACTAAAAACAATATACAAAAGACTCAATTATGACTCAAAATACATAGGAGAATAGATGTGTTTTACGACACATTAGTAATCATCACAAATGAATATGTAACAAACTGATTCGACCTCTAAAATACTCGTTCGACCTCTCGCAGGGTCGAATTAACTTCTCTCATTCGACCTTTTGAAGAAAAACGTGTTCATCTGCAATATTTTCTGCAAATCAGCACCAAAACACTCTCATGGTTCGAATTCAATGATGAAACTTGTACGGAAAGGTGCGGAAATGAAAACCTAACCCTCGATTGATCAAAAACTTGGAAAAATCCTATGATTTTGGGTTCGATTAAGAATATAGGGTTTCTAGGGTTTCAACCTTTCAAAAAATCTGATTTTTACGTCTGAAAACCATGAAAAAACGAGTTGTGATCGATTCAAACGACTGTTAGATCGTTCAAATCGGTACCACGGCTCTGATACCACTTTGTGTAAATGGTTAAGGGATCGATTCCATGGATCGATTAAACGATTACATCTCAGTTTCAGACGGAGATTGGAGACGAAAAAGAAATAGATGAAAACAATGTCAACACAGATTTGTACATCATAAACGATTATAGACACTGTCATCAGTAGGACAAACATCTATCTCGGGGCCGGGGGAGGTCGGGCATGACCTCCCCCTTGAGAGCATTCTAAGCACAAACTCACAATGTTAATGAAACACAACACATGAGATTGCTATTTATAGGCCCAGTTAGTTCGAGCCTTGCAGAGTGTGAACCAACTGGTTTGACCTTGTGTAGGTACGAACCAACACGTAATATGTTGGTTCGACCCTTCTATTTCTGTTCGATCTCTCGACGGTACGAACCAACTAGGTCGACTCTAAACAAATACATCAGATCCATAAAATGCCCTTATGGATCACCACAATCTCATGTTATACAACATAAGACTCAACCCTAGTATATTCGACAGCGACGGTCACATATAAAGTGTATCAACACATGATCAATTCTCCAATTAGCACACATACATCTACCAATCACATGGAGATTGCAAGACTTTACCACATAATAGTGTAGTTCATGTATAGGGTAAAAACCCACTACTCATACATATTAACATAATCATATGATTATAATCAAATACACATGTAGAATGTGATTCATAACCAAATTAGGTATGTTTAAGGCTCCCTAAGGCTAGGGCAACCTCCAATAACCATCAATTTCACGTTTTGATCAAAACCCTAGATGTTCATCAAAATCAAAAACGAATATAACACCAATTTCTACCAAATAAAAGGTACATTGAAGTTCATTAGACCTTAGATGACTTGATTCTTGCTAATGCATTGAATCCCCTTTTTTGTTTAGCCTTGATTTGAGCATGAACATTGATTCTAGGGATTAGAGGTGAAGAGCTTGAAGCTCTCTGTGTTTTGATCGATTCACACACTTGTGTGTGTATGTTTTCCTTCATAAATTTTATTAGTAATACTCAAGTTTGATATTTGACAATTATGGTCCCTCCTAGTTTTAATCTTCTTAAACAACCTCACTACTTAGCCAAGTTTTGGGGTTAATTATGTCCATGATCAACAATTCGGATTTTTGAGTTAATTCGCTATTTATAATCACGCCTAATGGCGCAATTAGGCAAAACAAAATTTTGGGGTGTTACAAATTTAATAATCCAATTCGAAATAATCAGAGACTGGGGACACAGGTGCACTAAGGCATTCTAAGGATACATCAAAAGTTCTATAACGAGGACATCCTCAGGCACTACTAGAAAAAATGACCTATCTTGACACACATTTAATGACACGCGCCTATTCATGACACTCAAAAGCGCGTGTCATTAAAAAAGTGTCGTTTTTTTAAAGAAAATGGTTAAACAATGACACACTTTTTTGTGTGTCAACAATCTAATATCAAGAGTTCAAAAAACATGACAGTATAACAAATGCGTGTCATGTTTAGTGTCAAGATTTCAAACATTTCATTTCCCTCCTACACATTTAATTGTCCCCCTCTCTCTTGCTTCCTTCATCCATTATTATTTCCCTTAAACCAAAAGAGTCTATTATTATTTCCTTAAAAAAAACCCTAATAATCAAACCTCATTATCTCAGAACTCCCAAATCGATCCTTTCAAAAAACCTTGCTAATCAAACATCATTATCCCACATATTCCTCGCCATCCATCAGATCCTTTTTTTCTATACTCCTCACTTCAGTTACCACTTTAGCCCTAAGCAGGTATTGTCTCTAGTCCATTTAACTTGCTTTGACTTCGCATCCATTGTTGTTAATTTTGCATCCATTGTTGTTAAATCGATTATTTATTTCTTAGTTTTTAGGTGTTTGTTATCTTTATTCTCGTTTGATTGGCTTTTGTTTATGTCTATTAGGTGTTTGATGAAATGCACCAGTGGGTTTCTTTGTTTGTCTTCTTTAATCATGTTTAGGATTTTAATTAAATTGTTGAATTTGGTTGTAAATTTTGGTGACATTGGTAGAGGGGAAATGAGGGATGACCCGGCCATTGGCTTGGGTTCGAGTCCTGATCCCGACCGGTTTTACCGACTATTTCACTGTCGTGCCTTCGGGCGGGTGAGTGGTCGGGTTTTCCCAGGAATTGGTGGCAATTGGTGGTCCGGGTACTCTTGAGTACCTGATTCGTCAAAAGGGTGCCCGAGAGTGCTCGGAATTGATTCGTTGGCCGTTCAAAAAAAAAATGAAACACATTTAAATGTATTTTAATATGTTGGCTGAATTTGGATATTTTGGTTAATGAAACAGATTTATATCCATTTGTTGGTTAATGCATATCTGCTTACCATCTTTGTATGCATATATATTTTTCAATTTAGTGCAAATGGTGTTGAACATATTTATCACAGTTGTATATTTCAATGAAGAAATTATATATAAGTTAGTAGACAATAGAATAGTATTAATACTTGCACTTTGTTTTCCTGTTCCACTGTAGTTTTAATAATATACACACAATACAGTTTGCTTGTAATGAACTTCTTACCTAAGTCATTACTTATTTGCATATACACTGGACCAACAACATTCTCTGTTTCTATCAAAAGGAAGTTACAGCAAAACTGTTATTGTGACTTATGGGTTTGGCTCTAATAATACTTATTATATAGATGATCAAGATCTGAATGCAGCATGTTTACAGACACAAGCAATGAGAGTAACACGCCTAAGAGCCATGAGTTGCCAGAAATGTTGAATCTTATACCTAAAACTAACTCGTCACGTTGCCAATGGATGGAGTTTGATCTACTCAAAGCCTCAACTTCTGACTTTGCATCAGGTAAATACACGTTCTTAATTCGTTTTTCGGTTATACATCTTGTAGTGTTGTGTTGAGTTTCTTGATACTTGTTGCATTTTGTAAAGAAACCCAAAACAAAACTAGACTGATCTGGGAATGATTATACATTTTCTAAAGTAGAGCATTTTCCTTGTAAGTCTTGATTCTGAGTGCATGCTTCAAGAAACCCAATTAGGGTCGTAAATGAGGGAAAACATAGCGTCAAAGATAAACGAGTAAGCTCGACTCGTTTATCTTAACGACCTGAAATGTTGAGCTTTGGCTCGCATATTTTAAAAGACTTAACAAAGTGATTTGAGAATGATTGATATGTTCCAAACTTGTGCATTATTTTCTTGCTTGATGAGTATATATGTTGATTTCATGTCATAAAACTTTTTTGTTTTTGGCAGAGAATCTAATAGGGAAAGGAGGTTATCATCATGTATACAAAGGGACTTTTCCTGATGGAAAATCAGCTGTTGTCAAGATCAGGAAGTCATCAAGAGAAGCATGGAAAGATCATATCCTCGAAATCGACATTATGACGTCGCTAGATCACAACAACATCACACCCTTGTTAGGTGTATGCGTGGAGGAAGATAACTTGATCTCGGTTTATGATCTTCTGCCTAGAGGAAACCTAGAGGAAAATTTACATGGTATGTCTCATTCAAAATCGCTAAATGATCGCATTATTAGTAACTTTTTTTTTCTAAAACCGTGTAACGATGTTGATGATTTATTTTGGTTTTGGTGAGAAACTGATTGTGATGAAAGATAGTACTGATCTTACTAATGCATCTTATGGAGGCCGGGTTAGACGTAAATCCTCATTCTTGTGAGTCATATACAATACCAAGCAACATGTTCCAGAGGTCGCAATATTGACACTTTCACTTATGTATGGCGTGTCGTAGATCAAGTAAGTCTTCTGTTGTATGCAACATCATACTGATATGTTATTGTTGATAAATAATGGAAAGGCTTCTGGAAAGCGCTACAGCTGCAGAGCTGTTGGTTCTCGCTGCAGCGGATTGTCTGGCTGGTCTGTGAGTTCTCTGGGTCTGGTCGTTTCTCAGTCAAAGAGTTGAAGCGCGAGCTGAACAAGTCTTCCTTTATTTTTCTCTTCTAACCCTAACACGGCAGCAGCCCTACCCTAATCCTGCGCGAGCTGAACAAGTCTTCCTTTATTGATTTTATTTGTGAAGAGTGGTCAAGTTATGCCTCGACCTTCATTTTCAAGTGATCCGTATGTTTAGGTCTAGATCGACTAATGTAATGTATTGACACAATGTTTTTGTAACCCTTGATACTTGTGGTAGGATTCGACAAATGATTGTAATGGATTTGGTGGTATATATAATATATGCAGATTTATTATCAAATTTATTGATTTTGTAATTATAAATTTAAAAATAAATCCAGGGATATTAGTCATATTGCAGATTTTTTTTAGGTAAAAAAAACCATGACACGCAAAATGAGTGTCATAAAGGTGTGTCAAGAATGTATGTCATTAAAGAGTGTCATGAAAGCGTGTCATAAATGCGTGTCAAAAAAGCATGTCATAAAAGAATGTCATTAACGCATGTCATTAAAAGATGACACGCGCTTGCATGTCATAAAAATTTAATGACATGTTCTTCCTTGACACTTTGCTGTGTGTCATAAACACCCTTTTATGACACGCAATGCGCGTCAAGATAGGGGTATTTTTCTAGTAGTGAGGATAATTGAAAATTCAGAAATTCTAAGGTAAAACATTCATTTTGAATAAATTGATTATTCCTAGAGAATCAACAATCTCTCAATTTAAAGAATCTGGTATGACTAACTCCCTTTTGTTAACTATGTGTTTTTGCGTTTACTTAACTCATTTGTGTTCTGAGAAATTTGCAAAGTAATAAGACCGGAACGAAGAAGTGTATTGCTCAAGATGTAAAGTCAAAAGATAATTATATTATTTAACAAAAGAAAATTAACCTCTGGCTTCATCTATAAATCAGGACTCATCCATTAGGAGTCAACTAATAGTAATATTTAAATATAGAAACATGATTTTCAGTTCTTCAAATTGACAAGAAAATTGTGTTAAAACTAGGGGTGCAAACGAAGCTCGCAAGCTACTCGAGCTCGACTCGGAAAAAAGCTTGAAACGAGCTGAGCTTTATCGAGCTCGAGCCTGGCGTGTGAAGCTCGTTAGGCTCGTTGAGCCTTATCGAGTCTAGTGTAATATTAGTTTTTTTTTTAATATTTAATAATATTTACCATTTATTTAAAGGTGTTTAGTAAACGAGCCCCGAGCTTGAGCTTCACTTTGTCACACCCTCAAATTTCCACCTGCGGAGTTCTACCGCGAGGCGTGTGACATACCAGGATCCAAGTCAACGGTCACAATAAACGACGTCTAAATGTAAAAACATATGTAAACAAAACCATGCATAAGTTTAAAACCAACATTCGACAGTGCGGAAGCATTTTAAAGTTTACAAAAGTCATGCATAAATAAACATAAGTTCAAAAGTTCATAATCCCAAAACGTGCAGATGAAACCCTAGACACGAGACGACTCCAGTGCGACCACGTGCGCCTATCCACATGCTGCTACCTTAGCGACCTGAGAAAACATGCTAAAAGAGTCAACATATAATGCTGGTGAGTTCACAGGTTTTAATTAAATGTTTACAGTGATCCTTCAAAAACCGTTACCATCACAATTACTACTATGCTTTATAAGAACGCTAGCTAGGCGCAGAATAAGATACTCATACGGGTGAAACCATTGCTGACTAAGCCGAGTGTTACCCTTATTCCTATGGGCTACCGTCATCGCCGGTAGACCTTGTGTTGTTTAGAGACAATATGCACCCGCACGGCCTCCAGCCGTCGAGTGGGGTTTGTCAGTTCCCAATAGCGCTATCCACATTTCCCCGCCATATACCCATGTTAGTGGTTTCAAGGGATTTTCGATGAACCGTATAGTAAGATAAGTAAGCCATAGTATAACGTGATAACAAGTCATAAGTCAAAAGAGTTTAACAAGTCATAAGTCATAAAAGAGTTTGTAAGCATGTTTCTCACCCCGAAAGTAAAAACTGTAAAACGTGGGGCCGTGAACTCACCTTAGGTTGCGTATTCCGTTTAAGAGTAAACCGTATGCGTGATATGAGTAAACCGTCTGTAAGATATGATAACCCCAACTATTGGCGACCTATCATAAGATATGTGTCAAGTTAGACTAATAACCCATCGGGTTCATTAGTCCCTAAGTCCAGTCCATGACCATTATGTGTCCAAAAAGTATGTTTGACCGACAACCAGACTACGTAAGACAAGACTCGACATCCCATTGGTGACCCGACATTCCACGTGTTGGATAAATACAAAACATCATGCTACATATGCAATTAAACACTTAATACGCGCAACAGTTCACCTAGTCTAGCATAATATCCGTTTAACGCATAAACAGGTCCGAATACGTGTTACTAAGTCATTGGGTGAATCCCGGGGTTCCTATCATGTTCCTAGGCGTCAAATCATGTTCCGGGATGTTAAAACATACATATAGCAGCATTACACGCGATTAGGAATCAAACTAGCAATTAGGAAAAGTCAACACGTGATTAGGGCTGGTCAACAGGCGATTACAGGGTCTAATCGCCTGTATTATACACGAGTAGGCCTCCTTATAGGCGAGTAGGCCTCCAATCGCCTATAACATAGGCGATTAGGATCCCTAATCGCCTATAGTGCAGCTGTTGTGGTTTTTCGCGCGCCGAACACTCCAAATCAGATCCGAAACATGTAAAAACATCCAATAATCATCCTAACATATTAACAAACATATTTCAAGCAAAACCCCTAAGTTTTCATCATTCTAACAGTCCCGAATGCGAGCGTTTTCCCAAAATGGCAACTTAGCATGTAAACATCACATCAACATGCAAGAACTTACCCTAAATAGCAAATATTCAGATTTAACCACATAATCACGTTGTCCGATAGCATCCTACTGTTCTAGCATCATCCTAGAGCAAACCCTAACATCATTCAATCAACAACACACCTCACAACATCCTTAATCCTCTAAAATCCTTCAAACGGGTCAAAATACCAAATATCAACAATACATCACCAAAACCATCCAAACTCCTAGGACATCATCATACTAACTTATCTCAGCAATAAACATCAAAATAACATAAGAACAACTATGATTCAATCCTAAAAATCCTACCTTTAAACATATATAACACATATAACACATGTAAAGGTGTGGGTTTGTTTAAAAACGGTTTTAAATGGATTTTCAAAGATAAAAACATTTATAAGTCAGGTCTGGACGTTTAGGGAGCAAAACATAATCATTTAAAGGTTTGGGTTTGAAGAACACACCTTGTAATCAAGAGGTGATGATGGAATAAGCTTGAAAATGGTGGTTTTGATGCAAAAACGAGTTCCAGAGGGTATTTGTGTGTTGGGTTATGTTATGGGACGGCTAGGGTTGCACAAATAATGTTTTGGAGGTCAAGGGTGGTATTTATAGGCGTTTTTGGTCGTCCAGCACGTTACACGCGAGTATGCAGACTTATACGCGATTAGGGAGCCTAATCGCATGACTATTCATGCGATTGGGGCCTAATCGCATGAACAGTAGTGCGAGTAGCCTCCTAATCGCGTGAACAGTAGTGTGATTAGCCTCCTAATCGCATGAACAGTAGCGTGATTGGGGCCTAATCGCCTGTAACCCCTGTGTTGGTGTGTTTTGCGCGTTAAACCCCGTTTTAACACATGTTAGCACATATTCACATACCGACAAGTCACATAATGATTGTAAACATATAATACATGATAAATGACACGTTCCCGCCCGATCACCAATTCCCGGGACCCGAGACTTGCGTATGTTAAAACCCTAATGATGTGCGACTCGACTCGACCGACCATGTTATGTGTAACGTATGCGCGACTTGCTAAGGTAGACTTACTAAGTTTTCAAAAGTTAGTTACCGAAAGTTGCCGGGTGTCACATCATGTAACACCCCGCCCCTCTCATCACCAATATTGTCCGCTTTGCCCATCCAGAGCTCACGGATTTGTTTTTGGTTGCCCAAGTGGAGACTTCCCAGGAGGTCACCCATCCTGAAATTTCTCCCACCTAAGCACGCTTAACTGTGGAGTTCTCCTCTCATCCACTAACATTAAGCCCCAAAACGCGTTGGTGATTTAAGAGGCAAGACATTACTTATGAACCAAGGATCTCTCCTGGCCACGGCCGATGTGGGATTTTCCTAGGGTGTCACATTCACCCCCTGTTAGAGTCTCATCGTCCCTGATGAGGTGTGTTCCTGGGGTGTCACATTCACCCCCTGTTAGTGTCTCATCGTCCCTGATGAGGTGTGCACCCACCATCCCGAACGGCACAGGAGTGGCTCTGATACCATCTGTAACACCCCGCCCCTCTCATCACCAATATTGTCCGCTTTGCCCATCCAGAGCTCACGGATTTGTTTTTGGTTGCCCAAGTGGAGACTTCCCAGGAGGTCACCCATCCTGAAATTTCTCCCACCTAAGCACGCTTAACTGTGGAGTTCTCCTCTCATCCACTAACATTAAGCCCCAAAACGCGTTGGTGATTTAAGAGGCAAGACATTACTTATGAACCAAGGATCTCTCCTGGCCACGGCCGATGTGGGATTTTCCTAGGGTGTCACATTCACCCCCTGTTAGAGTCTCATCGTCCCTGATGAGGTGTGTTCCTGGGGTGTCACATAGAACACACCTCATCAGGGACGATGAGACTCTAACAGGGGGTGAATGTGACACCCTAGGAAAATCCCACATCGGCCGTGGCCAGGAGAGATCCTTGGTTCATAAGTAATGTCTTGCCTCTTAAATCACCAACGCGTTTTGGGGCTTAATGTTAGTGGATGAGAGGAGAACTCCACAGTTAAGCGTGCTTAGGTGGGAGAAATTTCAGGATGGGTGACCTCCTGGGAAGTCTCCACTTGGGCAACCAAAAACAAATCCGTGAGCTCTGGATGGGCAAAGCGGACAATATTGGTGATGAGAGGGGCAGGGTGTTACACATCATCCCCCTGTTGAAAGAATTTTCGTCCCGAAAATTTCCCGAAGTCGAGGAGAGAAAAACAAATAAGAAGAAAAATTTTCCGGGTCGTCACATCATCCCCCTGTTGAAAGGAATCTCGTCCCGAGATTCTTTCGGTTTCAACAGTAATGAGTGTCGACCTCTGCGCCCAAGTAACGTATCCCCAAAAGACAACAAGTGAAGGTCATGAATCAAACGTGCCAGTAACAACCGGGAAACCACTTTCCCAAAATGTGAGTATGAGACAAGAGACCCCCGATGAAAGCCTACTGGAGCCTACTGTGATCGGTATAACTAATCCACTGGTACCGTCCTAGTAGCATCCCCAAAGGACCCTCATCAACCCAAAGAATGAGAAACAGAGACCAAACCACAAAGAAAACACCCGAAACACGAACGCACAACAATGCGGATGAAAGTATGACCAAAGCGTAACAAGAGATAAGAGAGAATACGTACGGGTAACAGTGTCTGGGTCCGCCTGGTCCTCCCTAGCACTGATGACATAATCGCGAGCCGGAGCAGTTCGATCGCCACCTTCATCCCCAGTATCACCTGCAGTCCCTTGATTCAGCTTAGGACAGTCCCGTCTGTAGTGCCCAGTCTCTCCACAATTATAACACCCTTGGTTCTTCTGAGGAACAGGTGCAGGGGCAATCGTTTGGCGTGGAACTGTCTGGAGATTGACTCTACAGTTTTTGGCAACGTGACCCATTAGCTTACAACGTTTGCAACGAAACTTCTCGCAGTTGCCGCGATGATGGAACCCGCAATGGTTGCACTCTGGTATCTTTCCCGTGTACCCGTTCTGCCTCCGACCTGAGGACGATCCCAAAGCTTCAGTCTTCCTTGCCTGCTGATGTGGCTGACCCGCACCCGCGGTCCTTTCAGTACTATCCCACTTCCTCTTGTTGTTTTCAGATCCTCCAAGAATGTGGGGCTCACACTCCATGAACACTTTAAAAGTACACACCTGCTGGCCCAGAGGAGGTGGTGGTGGAGGACAAACGGTATTCCCACCGACGCCTTGCTGAGCGGCCTGTTGAGCGGTAAGAGCCGCCGTCACACTTTGCTGGATCAAATTGTTCAACTCTTCTCGGGTTATGCTGATGTTTTCCCGACCCTCGCCACTATTACGAACACCACGATCACCAGACATCTTCTGCCGAAAACATGAGACGAGACACTCAGTACCACAAACAAACCAAGCTACAAGTGATCAAACGAACTCAGAATACGGTTACAGCATGACCGTTAGTCCGAACACAAAGTCCACCAAGATTTTCATGCATTTCGATTTATGATTTCGTGTGCACCCGAAATAACAAATCGCTCTACATGGTCCCCAAGGCGTGCTCCGAGCTAGAACTTCAAGTCACCCGATAACCACATCCCAGAATGATATAACTAACCCAAAAGATCGATAAATAAGTCCCCTCGGCTGTAACCCAGAAAGGAAAATAAAGTGAAGCTAAAAATAGCCAAGAATGAGATAAGTAATGTGACACTGTGTGATAAGGAGACCGACACCCCGACAAGGTTAGTATGTTTGCCCAAAAGACACGACTCAAATGTATGTGACCGTCTAGTGTGTGTGACTCGGCTATAGTCTAGACTCTACATGCAGTCCTAGTTCACTATAACCATTGGCTCTGATACCAATCTGTCACACCCTCAAATTTCCACCTGCGGAGTTCTACCGCGAGGCGTGTGACATACCAGGATCCAAGTCAACGGTCACAATAAACGACGTCTAAATGTAAAAACATATGTAAACAAAACCATGCATAAGTTTAAAACCAACATTCGACAGTGCGGAAGCATTTTAAAGTTTACAAAAGTCATGCATAAATAAACATAAGTTCAAAAGTTCATAATCCCAAAACGTGCAGATGAAACCCTAGACACGAGACGACTCCAGTGCGACCACGTGCGCCTATCCACATGCTGCTACCTTAGCGACCTGAGAAAACATGCTAAAAGAGTCAACATATAATGCTGGTGAGTTCACAGGTTTTAATTAAATGTTTACAGTGATCCTTCAAAAACCGTTACCATCACAATTACTACTATGCTTTATAAGAACGCTAGCTAGGCGCAGAATAAGATACTCATACGGGTGAAACCATTGCTGACTAAGCCGAGTGTTACCCTTATTCCTATGGGCTACCGTCATCGCCGGTAGACCTTGTGTTGTTTAGAGACAATATGCACCCGCACGGCCTCCAGCCGTCGAGTGGGGTTTGTCAGTTCCCAATAGCGCTATCCACATTTCCCCGCCATATACCCATGTTAGTGGTTTCAAGGGATTTTCGATGAACCGTATAGTAAGATAAGTAAGCCATAGTATAACGTGATAACAAGTCATAAGTCAAAAGAGTTTAACAAGTCATAAGTCATAAAAGAGTTTGTAAGCATGTTTCTCACCCCGAAAGTAAAAACTGTAAAACGTGGGGCCGTGAACTCACCTTAGGTTGCGTATTCCGTTTAAGAGTAAACCGTATGCGTGATATGAGTAAACCGTCTGTAAGATATGATAACCCCAACTATTGGCGACCTATCATAAGATATGTGTCAAGTTAGACTAATAACCCATCGGGTTCATTAGTCCCTAAGTCCAGTCCATGACCATTATGTGTCCAAAAAGTATGTTTGACCGACAACCAGACTACGTAAGACAAGACTCGACATCCCATTGGTGACCCGACATTCCACGTGTTGGATAAATACAAAACATCATGCTACATATGCAATTAAACACTTAATACGCGCAACAGTTCACCTAGTCTAGCATAATATCCGTTTAACGCATAAACAGGTCCGAATACGTGTTACTAAGTCATTGGGTGAATCCCGGGGTTCCTATCATGTTCCTAGGCGTCAAATCATGTTCCGGGATGTTAAAACATACATATAGCAGCATTACACGCGATTAGGAATCAAACTAGCAATTAGGAAAAGTCAACACGTGATTAGGGCTGGTCAACAGGCGATTACAGGGTCTAATCGCCTGTATTATACACGAGTAGGCCTCCTTATAGGCGAGTAGGCCTCCAATCGCCTATAACATAGGCGATTAGGATCCCTAATCGCCTATAGTGCAGCTGTTGTGGTTTTTCGCGCGCCGAACACTCCAAATCAGATCCGAAACATGTAAAAACATCCAATAATCATCCTAACATATTAACAAACATATTTCAAGCAAAACCCCTAAGTTTTCATCATTCTAACAGTCCCGAATGCGAGCGTTTTCCCAAAATGGCAACTTAGCATGTAAACATCACATCAACATGCAAGAACTTACCCTAAATAGCAAATATTCAGATTTAACCACATAATCACGTTGTCCGATAGCATCCTACTGTTCTAGCATCATCCTAGAGCAAACCCTAACATCATTCAATCAACAACACACCTCACAACATCCTTAATCCTCTAAAATCCTTCAAACGGGTCAAAATACCAAATATCAACAATACATCACCAAAACCATCCAAACTCCTAGGACATCATCATACTAACTTATCTCAGCAATAAACATCAAAATAACATAAGAACAACTATGATTCAATCCTAAAAATCCTACCTTTAAACATATATAACACATATAACACATGTAAAGGTGTGGGTTTGTTTAAAAACGGTTTTAAATGGATTTTCAAAGATAAAAACATTTATAAGTCAGGTCTGGACGTTTAGGGAGCAAAACATAATCATTTAAAGGTTTGGGTTTGAAGAACACACCTTGTAATCAAGAGGTGATGATGGAATAAGCTTGAAAATGGTGGTTTTGATGCAAAAACGAGTTCCAGAGGGTATTTGTGTGTTGGGTTATGTTATGGGACGGCTAGGGTTGCACAAATAATGTTTTGGAGGTCAAGGGTGGTATTTATAGGCGTTTTTGGTCGTCCAGCACGTTACACGCGAGTATGCAGACTTATACGCGATTAGGGAGCCTAATCGCATGACTATTCATGCGATTGGGGCCTAATCGCATGAACAGTAGTGCGAGTAGCCTCCTAATCGCGTGAACAGTAGTGTGATTAGCCTCCTAATCGCATGAACAGTAGCGTGATTGGGGCCTAATCGCCTGTAACCCCTGTGTTGGTGTGTTTTGCGCGTTAAACCCCGTTTTAACACATGTTAGCACATATTCACATACCGACAAGTCACATAATGATTGTAAACATATAATACATGATAAATGACACGTTCCCGCCCGATCACCAATTCCCGGGACCCGAGACTTGCGTATGTTAAAACCCTAATGATGTGCGACTCGACTCGACCGACCATGTTATGTGTAACGTATGCGCGACTTGCTAAGGTAGACTTACTAAGTTTTCAAAAGTTAGTTACCGAAAGTTGCCGGGTGTCACACACTTATCGAGCTCACGAGCCTAAATGAAATATTATTTATGATATTTTTATTTAACATATTAACTAATAAATACTAAGTGAGCCGAGCCCGAGCCGAGCTCGGGCTTGAGAAATTACAAACGAGCTGAGCTCGAGTTTTGAAAACAAAGCTCGAATCGAGCCGAGCTCGAGCTCGAGCTCTTATAACTTAATCGAGCTCGAGCTCAACTCGGCTTGACTCGGCTCATTTACATCCCTAGTTAAAACGTATAGAACCAAGACACTGATTGTTTTAGAAGTCTACCGGTTGACCATCTTGATATACATTTTTTCTTGATTTGCAAATTTTCTAATACTAATTGTAAATAGTAGTGATTGATGATAGAATAACAACCGTGCACTTTGGTTGACCGACGGAATTTTTCTTTTAAGAAATTTCTAGGATTTGAAAGTGAAAAGTGGTTATGGTAGGTAAACGACCTTTTTTTTAGACAACTGAGATATTCAATGATGGCTAGCTAACATACTATACACAAAAATAATAGTTAGAAGAGGTACCATCTTCATATTCATGTAAGTAAGTTTTTTTATTATATAGTAAGTTTTTTTATTATATAGAGTGATTATAATTAGAGGAATGAGAAAATATTAGCGTTCATTAGTAAATGTAGATGAGAGTGTTAATTCTTTATATTTTTTTAATATTTTTAAAAGTAAACGTGAATAAAAGAGAAAATATAATGATAAAAATATAAAAAAGAATAAAAAATGTAGTGATTTATAGTATAATAGTAGAAACAGAGATGGATATGCTAATGTGAATGTTCTAAAATATAATCCAGTTATTCTCTATTTAAAAAGATCCACGTTGAGATATTGAGGGCTCATTCTCTTTTACTCAGTTATACATAATTTTCCTATTGATCGAGTTACCATTACTAGCAACAGTAAAGGTTCATCTTATCACAGATCAAGCGGGAGCGTGAAAGTTTTGGATGTTGATTAGGTCCCTTTGTTTTTGTGGTCTACTATAGCGAGTCCTCGGGTTCGTTCACAGGGAGGAGGCTTTCGTATCAGTTTTGTTAGGTATATAATATATCTATTTTTTTTGTGGTTCGTTTGGTTTGCCTTTGGTTTTTATATGGTTTGTTTTATGGGTCGGTTTGTAGAGTTGCCCTGAAAAAAATAAAAACTGATCAGATGTACTATATCTAACAATTTACCGGGTTTGTATATAGTAATTTTGATTTGAATCAGAGAAAAATTTTATTGTGTGTTCATAATATTTGTATTTATACTATATTATAAAGCATGAGACAAAGATTTCAACCAAATTTAAGTAATTACAACATTTTTTTTATTTATGGTACAACAAGTTAATGAAATTGGTAAGGGGCACTATGGTATTTCTACATAAATATTAAATTAATAAATGAATTGTTGGATAAATTGATAAATACAATTAAATTGCTTTGAATTATATAATAGTAAAAATTTTAATCTTCATATTCTTATAACATGGTAGCAATTAAAAAGAAGAAATTGAAAGGATGCAACTTCTTAGATAATTAAATAATTTGTTAATTACTTAAGGAAAACTAAAGAGACAACAAACTCTTATAAATAAAATTCTTTTTTTTTTCATAACAATAGTGGTTAGATAGAATTTGAATATAAAAGAGAGCAACCAAGCATGATTCTTTCCGTTTGAATACATCGAAAGACGTGAACGTGTTCCGACAAGCAAGGTTACTCAAGTGTTGTATGTTTTGTCTCTACTTTGGTTGTGTTTGTATGTATTTTTGGATTTTGGTTTAAAAAATATGATATTTTTTTTTTGTTAATACAAGACATCATTGTTTACTCTTATTCTGATTTGATGATCATGTAGGAGCTTCAACTTTTAAAAACTTTTGTAGTATATATTTTTGACATCACTTTCATTTCTCTTCAGTTTGACAAACACCTATTTTTTTAGCCATGATAACCTCGTGAAATTAATAAAAGCTATATCTTCTAATCATGTATAGACAATTATATCATAGCGGGGTGTTGAAAAGAAATCGATGTTGATAATCTTTTTTTTTTTATATAATATAGGGGTAGAACTCATGTATAAAATAAATATACAAATGATTAGGCAATAGAAAAACGCAGCTTTACTTTTTATGAGAAAAAAAAAAGATTTGGTAACAGACTAACAGTACAATTAGTAAATGTATCGAGTAAATTTGAAAACATTTTTGTGATAATGAACTTATGGATCGCTATTTTAGGAGGTACCCATTGGGACACGACCAACAATTCAAGTTTCAAGTAAATGATTGATTTAGTATTATGCGCTTTTATTTTTATTACAAGATAGTTGAGTATAAGACTATGATGTGAATCATATATATCAAGCATTGTAGCTTAATGTGCTTGTTGTAGCTTTATTTTAAATAGAGCAATTCAACTAATAATAATGGTTTTTAAGACTTTGTTATTTGGGATAAACACATTTATAGATATATAATTTTTGTTAGCTCTCTCTCTATGCATGAACTTATTCAAGTTATATTTTTTTTTTTATAACTAACCGGGCTAGAATCCCCAGTTTTATAACAAATTAGGTTAGAGTCCAATGTATTATAATTAACGTGGTTTGTTATAAAATTGAACTGAATCATACCGTCTTATACACATCCCTAAAATTAACGGCATAAGTGTTATGTTTCTCGCTGCATCACGTAGGCAACCCACTAGTTAATATTAAGAGCATAGCGACTTGTGTATATTTTATTGGTTGGTGTTTAACGAAATGAAGTTCTATCAGTTTCTCTTTATTCTTATATACTTAGCGACTTTACATATGTAATACAACACTTTAACGACACAAATTTGTTCTAGTCAAGTTGTGAGTTGTGACCATAGTTCGTTCTCAAGCCTCAAGCTCACTGTATTCATATTATTACACACAATTTTAGCTAGAAAGTCATCTTTACGAATTTTTTTACATGAATGGGTGTTTTTGCATGAGGGAGAGTGTAACTAGGTGGATAATAGAAAAAAATTACAAATAGGTAGTGTTGGGTAATCTTGATGGGTCGGGTCATGGGTTAGAACTTACCGAGCCAGGAATTGGATTTGGGCCAATAGCATATTGGGCTGATGAAGAAGTGGTTCGAGTGTTGACCGATAGAGCTGTAAACAAATCAAACGTTCGACGAATTGTTTGTGAACTGTTCGGCGGGAAGTTCGTTTGTGTTCGTTCATTTAATAAATGAACGAACACAAACAAAAAATTCCGTTCGTTTAGCTACACAAACGAACATGAACAGATGTCGCGTTCGTTCGTTTATGTTTGTGAACGTTCGGTAATGTGTTCGTGTGTGTTCATGTACGTTTGTTTTTGTTCGATGGTTTATTAGGGTTTTTAATTTTTTATATTTAATTTAATTTAGCATATATTAGTGTATCACATGTTAATATTACTTTAACTATTTTGATTAACTGTTATTTTTAATGGATTAAACGAGGATTTCAAGTTTACCTCTGTGTTTTTATAAGACATTATGTGATCAAGATTATGTCACGTATATTTGAGTAATTGGATTAGTATATTCTAGGCGGACAATGTTAGCGATGAAAAATGCGAAATTTCAGAATTTAATGTGTTAGTTTGTGCTCGATTTTGTTCAGTAATGCCTATTTGTGTTCGTTTACGTTCATTTGTATTTGTTTATGTTTGTTTTTGTCTGACACCTAAATTTAGCAAATAAATACAAGCGAACACGAACAAAAATCTCTTTCGGTAAGTGTTCATAAACAGTTCGTGAACACATTTTTTTATTAACAAACGAACACAAACAAAAAATCTCGTTCGGTAAGTGTTCGTGAATAGTTTGCGAACACGTTAATTTCTTAACAAACGAACACGAACAAGGCCTTTTTCGTGTTCGTTTGGTTCGTTTAGAGCCCTATTGACCGAGGTTGCTGGATTAAAGTGGAAAAGTGGACGTTAAAGTAGTCAAGGTTGACCGAATTTTGTGGAGTACGTTAGAGTTATGTTATTTGTTTGTTTCATTATAAATAAAGTGTCTTATAGTTTAGTACATGTACCTTCTCATTTTATAATACTAGTGGGTTTACCCGCGCGTTGCTGTGGGATCCAAATACAACTTGCACTACAATAATGTGATTATGTATAAAGCGAAAAATGCAAATATAATAGTACACCTAAGTACCCAACGTTGTGTTTCAAATGAGTCATTCTGAAATAAATACTTAGCCACTTGTAGGATGACTAAGTTGATGTACTAACTCCCATGATCCACTAAAAACGCCTATTCTTAAGCGATTTTTTGGCATGCTTATGTCTTCCCTTGAAACTCATTCCCATACCAGATATTAACCAACACAAGACACAATGTTTAAAGAAAAATGAAGAATGATAGCTAGTATATGTCATATATAAAACACATGTTTGTCTCTTGAGTCAACTTTTTGTTCTCTTTTCATCTTTCCCTAGAAGTAGTATCACGAGACCCATCATTTGTTGGTTCTCTTTCAACATTCTATAGTTCAAGAAACACAAATTTATCAAACTCACACACATTAACAAGATCAAGATCGTTTTTATTTAACAGTTCAAGAAACACACATTCATCAAACTCACACATTAATGGGTGTAGAAGCTCGAAAAGACACATTACAATATGTCACGAACACATGTTTAGATAGATGTGTTCGTAGGCTCGACATGAAAATTATCGAACTTCTTTACTAAACTATGTCAAAACATAAGCCAAAGATAGTATGACAGATATGGGAATAAAAAAAAATCTTTAACATACATTTGGACCCAAACAGAAGCATGAATAACATTTATAAGTTTTTTCCATAAATGGATTTCGGTAAACCGGAATATGAAGCACTTATGTTCAACTTCCGATTAAAATAAAAACGTGAGAATTGAAATTTGTGAAATTACAAAAAAGAAGAAAAAAAGATTCTAAAACAGTTTAATTACCTTAGTATTTTAGCATCACCAATTACCATTCAGCACTGTTGCCTGTTATTGTAAGAAATCTTAACACTACAATGTATAATGAGTAAATTCAGAAGAATGTATAAACGAGTAGAGTGTGAAAAAGCTAAAAGAATGGATTTGTTCAATGACCTTTTCAATCCAATCTAGAATTGGGTTTTATAGAGTTTTATGAATTTCAACATTAAATTGGGTTTAATTAGATTTTATGAAGGTGGTTACATCTTAAGAGGGTGATGATACTAACTCTTTGTTTCCTTCCAATAAACACATTAAAAAAATTCTTCAAGATAATTCAATGGATAATCTATTAGTATGGTCATGAGGGTAGGATTGGAATGGAATTTTAAGTTGTGAGTGAGATAATGATGGTAAAATTACAAACATACCCTCCTAAGTGTCTTAATTGTCACAACTATGCCCATAATACCCTTAAATTTCTTGCTTAAATGTGTTGTAAATGTTGCTTCTTAAGTTGTATGGAAATGAAAATGACCATGTTGTACATCACTCTTCCTTAATAAGATAATATAGATAAGCAAGCTTTGTGCATATCTACGTTTACATTTGAGTGTGTTGTGAGACTGTGTGTTTAGTGTGTGTTGTGTGATTGGGGCTTGAAACCGAAACTAACATGTAGGTCGCCCAACAAGTCAGCGACCTTGAATCAAAGAATTTCAAGGTAGCACTACCGATGAGCGACCTTTAAAGAAGGTCTTAGATTCAATCAGCGACCTTCATAGGTCGCTAAATCAATCCTTGATCTTCTTTGATGGTCGCTAATTCATACTCATACCTTCAATCAACCTTTAATCTATCACGTGAACTGTTGTGTCTATGGGTTTTTTATACGGAGCCATCCTAAAACAACCACATCGCCATCTTTTCGAGTCGAAAAAAATGATTTATTGCAATTGTGGTTCGCCAACAACGGTTCGTATATCAACAACTTCAAGAAACCCAGGTCGTCGATTCTACTGTTGTAACAGGAAACCCCGTGGTTGTGGATTCTACTTCGACTTTGGGTATGATGAATGAAATCAACGAACAGTTTCATCATTCTTTAAACATCAATGACCAGCGACGAAATCCCACCTTGCAAGCTCCCATTTGCACCAAGCGTACCCATACCGTCCGATAACTCCACAACCACAAAACCATAACCATCCTACAACTACGCAACCACATCCATCTACCATGGAACAACGTAATTATCGCCCTCACACTGATGAGAAACCAAACCCACCCCACACTGAAGATGAGTTAGAGGATTTTGATTAGACGGTTCTTGATGAAATCCAATTCCGGTTGTGGCATGAACAACAAGCTCGTGAAGAGTATGACTTATATGCGGAACCAGTCTGATTATTCAATGTTTGTAGTTAAGTTTTATTAATGATGTGTGTTTAAACCTTTTTAATTTAGTATGTTTGTACCTATGTTAAGTTTTATTAATAAGGTGATTGTTTTGGGGCGATGTATGTTATTCTTAGAACTGGAGTTACGGGCACCGATGGTACACGTTCTTAGAGCTCAGGCGATATACTGGCATGGCATAAATGTCTACGTTGGGTGCACGCGTTACCAACTATGCAATGCGTCCCGAACAAACTAAAAGAACCCTATTTACACATACTAATTATGGCATGAGAAATAAAACATAACTTTGCATTAACTACAAACAGGATTAATTGAACACACATTATTTCCAAAATCAAACACCAGAAATCTGGCCCCGAGGAAATTTGTTGAGAACAGTCAAATAATTACGAAGGACTTCTTGCTAACACTGTTGTATACGTTTCTGATCCGAATTTCATGCAGATGTAACATGGCTCCAAAACACTATAAAACTATAGGCTCCAACAATGTTTCTCATGGTTGAATGACATTAATTTTGGATGTGTATGGCCATAGATGTAACAGGATTGTGAGGTGGTACCCATGTATTTGAAACAATTGAATTCGGGCAACATATATATATATTAGCTTTTATCCCGGAAGCGTCCTGGGGTTGAAAAATATAACAATTCTAATAATACTAATACTAATAGTAATAATTATTACTCTTGTAATTAAATAAATACAAAAATAACCTTGGTATAAGGTGACTCCATGTGTTGCAGTGTTGCTCGATTCTTTCTCCTAACTTCTCTTGATGAAGTATACCTATGCATCTTTAAAAGAGTAAAATTCCAATGAAAGCATGGCAATTGGGCTGAATTTCAACATCGTAGATAAGAACCTGGTTTAAAAGAAAAAAATTATTAATGAATAACCTGAACACTTTGTGTTTTTTTTCTGTATGAATGAAACCCCACAAAAAAGTCTTTTTTTCTCCGTTTTTTATATAGCACTATGGTACTCGTTGGAAAGATAATAAAACAATCGTTAATTTGGTGTAATTTTTTTCTTTAAAAAATCTCGTATATAAAAGATATTAACGTTTAAAAATTATGGGAGGAAACATAAGAGAGAAAAATTTAAATTTGTTTTTAAATTCTTTTTTCTTAAAATAACTCAATTTAAATTTAGTAGATTAGGTTTTATATTTTTTTTTTAAATTGCCACATGGCATGACACATGGCACAATCAATGAGAAGAATGCCTCCTTGAATGCCATGTCATTAAAATGGCTTTCAATTATAATATATATAGATATAGATAGATATAGATGTGTGTGTATGTGTGTGTGTGTTCACGACAAAGGTTGTTGTACCAATCAGCGACCTTCAAAGGTCGCTGATCCAACTAGCAACCTACAATGAAGGTCGCTAGTCCAACCATTAAAGTCACAACCTATTAATAAAATATAAAAAAATATTTAAAATTCCACAATTTTACAGCTAATTAAGGGGTAGACCCCCCCCCCCCAGGCCAAACTGGTCACAACTAACCATCTCTTTTAAAAACAACCTTTTCTTAGAATACCTGCTTTCCCCCAAAATCTTCCAACCTCAACCGTTGGCTTCATTCTCTCCATACCTGGTTAGATTATACTGGGGTGGTCGTTTTTCATACGTTAACGGGGCTGTTCAACGTGATGATTCTCTGACAACAACTAGCTTTGTCATGCAAGTGGAGATGTCATTTGAACAACTAGTTGAAGTCGTATGCAGTCATATTAACATTAACAAAGAATCGGTTACTATTCAACTACTACATGCTTTCACTTTCCAAGGGTCCTCTAAAACATCCAAGATCTTCAACGACGAAGGGGTTCGAATGATGGACTATCTGGCTATTAATGCACGTGACCATTTCGTTGTAGAGATCTACGTTGAATGGCAAGAAGCTCCTCCGTTACAGCAGCTTAGTTTTACTAACCTGCTGCGTGACGTGGCCAACGTAAATGTTGATACACCCTTCAGGTCTCAGCATGATACGGAATCAATCCAAGTTTCTGCCGGTAACGACCAAAACGACGAGGTAGGTTCTCCTCTGACGGACGAAGAAACCATTGCGGTACCTCAATATTTTGCCGTTAACGACCAGAACGACAACTTTGATGACTCCGGAAGTAGGGACTCTGAAGACACGAAAGATAGTCATCGCGAAGCACCCGTGTCAGATGACAGTTCCTCTGAAGACAAGGCCGCAGCCAGTCAGGGGCCCCCGGTGACCAACCCAACTGACGGATTAACTCTCCAGTTACGTCCACATCAACACAAAGATCCTGAAGATGATGTGGAGGTAACTAATTATGTGGTTCCAGATTACGAAGATGACGACTTTGTCTTATGGAACCCAAGTATGAAAGATATCCGTGTTGGTATGTATTTAAAATCCAAAGATGAGGTTGACCGTGCAGTTAGACAGTGGAATGTTCGTCGTGGTCGAGAGATGTTCGTAAAGGAAAGCAAAAAAGGTTTATACAAGGTCATATGTTACACCAGAAGAGCAAAATTTGTAAATCCTTTCGGTGGTGCTCGAAAGTGTGAGTGGCGTTGCACCGCATCCAAAAAGTCTGATGCACACTATTGGCGAATTATTGTGTGGGGAGTCGAACACACATGCTATTCAACGGTGGTACGTAACAGCAACAAAAGTTTACGATCAAAGGTTATTACTGCACACATCGTCCCACAAATTCGTGCAGACATTAAGTTTAAGGTAAAACAGATTCAAACGTATGTCAAGCAAAATTTGAACGTTGATGTTACGTATTCTAAAGAGTGGCGAGCACGAAAAAAGGAAATAGAACTTATCTATGGTGACTCGGACAACAATTTTGAGGCGCTACCCACGTATACCATGCGGTTGCAGGCTCAGAACCCAGGCACCGTTGTTTCTTTCTATAATCATCCACATGGAGATCAGTATTACCCCACATTTAAATAAGTGCTTTGGGCCATCGGTCCCTCTATCTGTGCCTTTCATTGCTGCACGCCTGTCATCTCGGTTGATGGGACGCATCTAAAAGGACCGTACCGAGGTAAGTTGTTGATTGCTGCAAAAAAATGCCAACAACTACATCATGCATGTGGCTTATCATGTCGTTGACGAAGAGACCGTACATAGTCGGTGTTGGTTTTTCCAAAATCTCCAAGAATATGTCTCCCTTCATAGCAGGGTCCATTGTGTGCTATATCCGACAGACAAAAACAACAACAACAACCGTACCCAGGAAATCCCACAAATAGCGACGCTATTAGTAGGGTCTGGGGAGGGTAAGATGTAGGCAAACCTTACCCCTATCTTCAGAGATAGAGAGACTGCTTCCAGAGAGACCCCCGGCTCAAAAATAATGCAATGGAAAACCATCCAGGCTGGATGGAACCCAACACATACCATCGTTATTGTCTTCGTCACATTAGAAGCAATTTCAGCGGGAGGTTCAAGAATAAACAGCTACGGAAACTCTGTTGGAATATTGGTAGCGCATCTCAGTCGCGAAATGAGGCTGCAAAATCAGGAGGCTTGGGACTACCTTAACAACATTGATAAGAGTAAGTGGACGTTCAAGTATGATAAAGAGCATCGTCGTTGGGGTAACCTAACGACAAACATTTCCGAGTCCATGAACAATGTATTGCTTGAAGTCCGACTATTGCCAATCACAGCTCTGATTGACTATGCCTTTCGCAGAGACGTCGAGCAGTATGTTAAGCACACTGAGATTTCTCACAGTTGTAACTCCCCTCTACCACCTCGCATTTGGAGCAAGTTTGAGAAACTATACTCAGTAGCCATGCAACATGAGGTGACGTGCTTTGATTCTACTAATGGAAGGTTCAATGTTCTTTCAAGATATGAGATAAATGACCGTGGCGGAAATGACTACACCGTTGACTACAAAAGAAAGGTATGCACATGTGGGAAATGGCAAATGTCCAGATTTCCATGTTCCCATGCAATTGCCGTTTGCAATTGGTTGGGTAAACACCCTCACAATACAACTGATTGGAGATACCACATGAACAAATACATGGAGCAGTACAACGGTCACTTCTACACGTTAGGACCTAAGTCTGAATGGCCTCGGGTGGAGTGGATAATTAAGGGGGACATGGTGATGATTACAACACATCGAGGCAGAGTGCGTTCGAGAAGAATACGCAATGAGATGGATGTGAACTATGACGATCAATCGAGGACTCGTACATGTTGCATCCGTGGAGAGAAAGACCATAACAAGAAGACGTGTAACATTGCAATTCGTCTTGGGACTTAGACTCAGTGAATGATCCTACAGGGTTCTGTCAGCCGTACCAACAATGTCATGCTTCTATGCAAGTTTAGTTTATCGTAATCGTATTTTCTTATTTTTTTTACTATCTATGTAATGGTATCATTGAGGTGTTCGCTTTATGCTTATGTTGTATTTTGGATTCGTAATGTCAATATAATTATCGTAGTATTACTTATCAATGTGTTTGTTTTATGCTAATGTTGTCTTTTGGATTCATAATGACATTAATATACAAACAACATAATCCAAACAAAGTACATAAAATGACGACCGGGGCTTTTTGTGACTTGCCGGATCGGGTCACGGGAGTCGGGTGACGCCCGAATTTCCGACGGGGCAGTTATATCACCAGAGGACGGCACGTCCGAGGGTCCGGTGACCATAGAGACCGGCCCGGGAGACGGATACAGGGGGCCCAAAAGGGCTCCATGGGCCACTTTCAACACTAAAACAAAGTACATAAAATGATGTCTGAGGCTTTTTTTGACCTGCCGGATCGGGTCACGGGGGTCAGGTGACGCCAGAATTTCCTTCAGGATAGTTATATCACCTGAGGACGGCATGTCCAAGGGTCCGGTGATCGTAGAGACCGGCCCGGGAGACGGATACAGGTGGCCCAAAAGGGCTCCCTAGGCCAATTTCAACACTAAAACAAAGTACATAAAATGACGTCCGGGGCTTTTTGTGACCTGCCGGATCGGGTCACGGGGGTCGGGTGACGCCCGAATTTCTGACAGGGCAGTTATATCACCTGAGGAAGGCACGTCCGAGGGTCTGGTGACCGTAGAAACCGGGCTGGGAGACGGATACAGGGGGCCCAAAAGGGCTCCTTGGGCCTCTTTCAACACTAAAACAAAGTACATAAAATGACGTTTGGGGCTTTTTGTGACTTGTCGGATCGGGACACGGGGGTCGGGTGACGCCCAAATTTCTGACGGGGCAGTTATATCACCTGAGGACGGCACGTCCGCGGGTCCGGTGACCGTAGAGACCGGTCCTGGAGATGGATACAGGGGGCCCAAAAGGGCTCCATGGGCCACTTTCAACACTGAAAACATTATTTAAATATTTAAAAAATATTATTATTGAAACGGCTACTTTTCTAAGTGTATAAATAGAAGATAGAACACTCATAGTTAGTCACAATTTGATCTCACAATTCAATCAACACCCAAAGATATGGGTGGTGGTTATCATAACGATTCAGCTGGTCCTTCAAACCTCATGCGATACTCTCGCCGACGACGACGCTCTCAACCACTGTCCTCACCTCCTCCCCAACCTCAACCACTGTCATCTCCGCCTCCTACACTATACACTCCTCCTCCTACAGTATACACTCCTCCTCCTATAGTGTACACTCCTCCTTCCCAAACTGAACCACAGTCATCTCGTCAATTGACAACAATTCCTCCTTTACCAGGTTACACTCCCCCAAATCCTGATGCTCCTCTCACAGATGAGGAATATATCTGGGCTCTAGACTACACTATGGATGTCATGGGAGTGGGGCAGCTACGACTGGTGGAGACCCAACTTCCTCCCCAACCAAATCCCACCCCAAACCCTCCTGCTCTAGAGCCAACTGAGGAGGAGTACGAAGCAGCTAGGAGTGTGGATGATGAACCATACTGTATTCCAAGTTGACTATGGTTGCATCCGGTCGGATGCTAGGTCGGACGGTCGTGATGGCGATCGTTCTGTATCCTCGCCGGAGTACACACTGGAGGATTGGGATAATTATTCTCCGTAGAAGAAATTTAGGTTTAATTATCTAATGTTTAGGATTATGTAATGTTAATTTAATAAGTAATTTAGGATTATGTAATGTTTTTATGTAATTTTTAATAGGTTTAATTATGTAATATTTTTATTTAATTTAATAGGTTTAATATGTAATGTTTTTTATTTATATATAGTATTATATCGTCATGCCTGCGATTATGTTGGTGGGGCGGTGTATGTGATGGTCACGGCCATCACGGCCAGCCCATCACGGACTGCCCCGTCTGCCCTAACATGATTCGATACGTGACAAAACGTTAAAAAAGAGAATTTTACCAACTATTTTTTCCAACTAGTCAAATTCATTAATTGTAAAAATAATATCAATTACAAATGACAGTATATACAACGTATATCCGAGTTGACAATTTGTACAATCTACCGAGTTGACAAACTATACAAATGACAATTACAAATCAATCTATATCCGAGAACACCCACTCCAACATTATAAGGGCAACAAGAAACATTTCCAATCTACTCATGCTTCGTATAAAGCAAATAATGGTTTGTCATATGAACGGCTTGAATATTTAGATGACGCGCGGAAGGGAAAGATTGTGTTCAAGTTTCATCTTAAAAGAGTAGCAGGGCATCTTTCACTACACAATATGATGAAAACTGAAAACGTGCAGCATTTCGAATTGCATCATTTCCAATCTCATAGGTCATGGGAGGCACATCACCCCTCCAATACTATTTCGAACACCATTTTTAATGGAGTTCGGTCTTCCTTACACACGAGTGTGAGTAGCAGATGTAACATCGATCAAAAGAACAGGTAGGATTAACCAGCAAAGTTGAAGGAAAGTCATATACTATCACACCTGCAATCATTAGAGATGTTGCAGGATCATGCATCCTCCCTCCTAGAGACAAAATTGGCATGTGAACGTGGGAGTACTCTGAATGAACGTGAATGGTACACCAGATTCTTCTCCACGCTTTCATGCGATGCCGAAACGCCCTATAGAAAAGCCCATCTACCTTGCCTGCCAACTCACCAGCATCCGTTATCGATGGCAGAAATAAGAGAGAGTTGGGAATTTCACCTGTACAACCCATCCTCGCTGCATTCCACCAACACTACTACTGGGGATATTGAGACTACATAGACTTTTCTACGTATTTAGCGCCCTCCGACCATGCAAATGTAACATCGATCCAATGAAGGTTTTTCCGAGAACACCAATTCCAACTTTATAAGGGGAGGTTAATGAAATGTTAGCATTCCTTGCCCACCAAGGGCATCTTCAACCAATATCTCCAAGCTACGTTAATTAACTCTCTATGGGTAGATATGGGAGGCAATCCTCACCCATGATATCTCTGCCAACAAAATCTAGCCGCACACGCCTACATTGATCACGCCGCCCTCTTCGTCAAGCATAGGTGGCAGCCCCACCCGTGTCAACTACCTTTCTTATAGCAAAATGGTAGATTGAATGTGCGAAATATGAATGTGGCTGATCACCTACGCAAACCACCTCTCCAATATTATAAACTACCATACCAAGGTGGCATTCTACACGTGTTACTCCACGTGCAGATGTAACATCGATCCAAGTATTTTCATGCAGATGTAACACCGATCCAAAAATAAGAGGAACCCAACCTGAAATTTTTTCATTGTTAGCGAAGTTGCGGGATCATGCATACTCCCTGAAAAATAAGCACAAAGGCGGGTCTTAAGTCAAAGGCATAACACGTGTCTTTCTAATGTACCACAAATAAAAAATGGAAACCCACCTCCTGTATACTTCTTTTTCTGTTTTCCACAGCAACCCTCCTCTCTCTCTCTCTCTCTCTCTCTCTCTCTCTCTCTTTCTCTCTCTCTCTCTCTCTCTCTCTCTCTCTTATTTGTTTAGACACACCGCTCACTCCCATCTACACACTATCCCTCCGGCCTGTAAATATCCCACCCCGATTGTAATATCTCCTCCTCCCTGACCGTCGCTTCCCTCGCCAACTGGACCAACACAGATATCATCTCCGGCCCCGACAGGTGACGACGATTATGGAAACAATTCTAAAGGGTTTGGCATCCGTTATAACGGCTACCCAAATGACGGTGGTGACCATTGGTGTTCTAAAAGAAGACGAGCTAGGGTTTCACCATGAACCCTTGGCGGCGACGATGGTGTTTCAAGGCAGCAGCAAAGTGTAATCATTCTACTATGTTTTAAGATTTGGTTCATTAATTGATTTGTTCTTTGGCTCGCTAATTGTTTTATGATCTGGTTCACTAATGGTAATAATTGCTTTGTTTTTTTGTAGACCTTCATTACAGATCATGGTAACATGTTTATTCAATTAATTATGCGTAATTTGCGTTTTTTTATTTGTCGAATTTTACCCTATGTTGGTATTACTGGGCAATCAGATGTGTTTTTTGTTAGTGTGTTCTTGACAGACTATGATGTTCCTGATGGTGTACAGTTTTTAGTTATCACTGTGCTGCTACTTTCCTCTGCAAATTGTTGCATTTTCCTCATAGTATTCATTTAATTTTGTACTATCTTTATTTTGTTTATTTGATAGAGTTGACTTCCAATGAGTTAAGGATTGTGTTTAGTATAAACAAATAATTAAGATTATTGGATTTTGGGGATTTAACATAGATTTTGGCGTCGACTCATTTTGTGAGGTTTACATGTTTCCGGCTGACATTATCGTACATGTTTTTATGTTAGGATTCAAGGCTTTGTGTTAAAATGGCCATCGATTAAGGGTATGTGCACTATTTCCATTTGATTATTTTTGCAATTGTGTAGAGTTTTTTTCATGTGGTTGGTTGCTGATGTCTTTAAGGATTTATGTAGGTTATTGCTAGCTTCGATGTATCTGTCTTCCTTGCCATAATCACCGAATGAAGGTAACCCCAAAATGACCATAGCACTCACTATGCATTCTCTTCTGTTTTTATTAGAAGGATAAGAAATACTTTAGGGAACTTATGAGTCGATTGAATGTGCAGGTACGACAGGAAATGAAGTGAATGAGTAATTCAATAAGGACGTTGGAAGGTATATAAGAAGTTGCTTTTACATATAAAAATAGTTTTCCAAACAAAGTATAAAATCTACATATCATACTTTGTTTTAATTGCATCTACCGAGTGTCACCATTATCCGTCGATGTTATAGCGGAGCTGTTAATATTTTATAATGTACAATTTGTATGGGGACTTATTGATACGTGGTTGAAAGTCTGGTACTTATAGTATTTAAATGTTAAATCTTATGTGCTTGAATGTGTTGATATGTGAGAAAGTGGATAACTATACGAAATTGATGTTTTGTAGGTTAAACACGAAGATTGGATGTGTTTTGGAAGAAATACATGGATTTGAAATGAAGATATTTTTTAATTATGTGAAAGGTCTTTGAAATATGAAGAAGTGGCCGCGAAAACGGACGAAAACGGAGGTGAAACGAAAAAGTTATAAAGAAAACAAGTTTTCCAGCATTCAGGGACCCTGTCTACCGCCAATTAAGGCGACTGGAGCAGAAGAGCCGTATCTGACGGCAACCCCACCGTCTCTGACGGTGGGGCTTTGGTTCTGGGCGTCTGGCTGGCCGTCTGCCGCCGTTTTGCGCGTCTGGGGGAGGCTCAGCTATCTCTGACGGCAACCCTGCCGTCTCTGAATGCGCCACCTAACAAGACTTGGTCAACACCCAATTTAATGCAAATTTAAATAGCTTTTATGGGGGTTTTGACCAGAATTTTGATTAGAGAGTTTGTTATAACCAGATTTGGGAGATCATTCCTAATAATCTTCATCATTACTACACATCACGAAATTAATCCATCCATCCTATTTTCATGTTTTTGATCTTCTTGAAGATACCAAGAACACAAGAATTGAAGAACTATTTGGCCAAGCTTGGCTAGACATTTTGTATCATGCTTAGGAAGTAAACAATTGAAGTTCTAGGGTTTAACATTTGGGTATTTTTTTTAAACTTGTGATTGTGTGATTGTGTGTTTGAACTATTGTGTTAAATTGTGATTAATATTATGTTGAAGCAATTTTAGTTAATTGATCATGTGCCAATTTCTAATGTCATGAACATGGTTTCTTGCTCTAATACAGACATAGGGTTGTATGTTCTAGGTAATGAAGTGTAGTTTAGTCCATTTTTGAATGTTGATGAAACTTAACACCTAAGCCTATTGAACAATCACCTCGTTAACACCAATTGCATCATAATTATTTGACCCATTTGTGATAACCTTAGACTTTATTTGTTGAAACCTAGGTGTGATCCTTTTAATCAAATTGCTTACAATTTAAATTGTTACTACTTTTTTCTATTACATTTCTATTCCAATTTTGATAAATAAAAACTCCTTCCAACTAAACTTTCTTGAATGAACCAAGTGCAATCTTCATATGTTATATAGCATCTCCATAAGCAATATTTTCCAATCAACTAAACAACATTCACTAACCACACGCTCCTTGGATTGATACCCTACTTAACTAGGTTATTTAGGTTTTGTATGACCCGTGACGACCGGCTCATCAAATGGCGCTGTTGCCGGGGAGCTAGTGCGCTTAGTGTTTAGTTTTTAGTTGATTATTGTGATTAACTATTTAATTTCTCTTTGTTACTTCTTTTTGTCTGTTTTTACGCGTGGTGTGTTAAGTGTGTAGGTGACAAATAATGCATGAATGCCACTTGTGTAAAATATAATGATTGGAAAATTAGCAAGACTTGATCATCATCATCACAATGTATTGCGAAGATGATGATAATACCTGTCCTTGTTGTGGGAGCCCATATCATTTGTGGCGAGATTGTCCAGTGGCCCGTAAGAGAATGGAAACATTTAAAGAACGACAAGATCGTATTATTTTTGGGCTCGAAAAACCTGGAGGTTCACATTTTTCTTCTTCACATCGTCAGTCACACTATTCAAACTCCCAAGGCTATTATCAGTTAAACAACATGTATCAAGGGAGTTCATTTAGCCAAAGGACGCAACCATATCCAAACCATGAGGAATATAATGACTATTATCTTAATCAACCTCAACCGGCATACGAAGACCCTCGAAATTCAACACATTCTAAGCTCGATGCTCTTGCGATCATGATCAAAGAAAACCATGATAATATCAAAGATATGAAGAGAGCAAATGAAGTAAGAGACAAAGCTCATGAAGCTTTGGTGATTCAAGTGGGTCAACTAGCTGAGGGAATCGCCCAACATAAACTTGAGCGTGAAGAGTTGTCTAGTAATGTTGTGGTTTATGCTCATATAGATGAAGATACTGCAAGTCTTTCTGAATGGTTAAACCCAACTAAAGACTTAGCATCTCATGAAGATTTGGTGGATGAGGTGAAAGTTCCTCACGAATCTCATCTCGTGTTGATTATGGCACCCAACAAAGTAGAGGATGAATGTTTAAAGATGAAGAAGGGGAAGGTGAGCTGGGAGGACATTGGGCAATTTATTGTAAAATGGCCCCGCCACAAGAATCACCAAAATCTCATGCCAATAACTGGGAAGCAATTGTGGATTTGGCATGTGAACTACCGAGTGTATGTTGGAAACTCGGTAGGAAAATGTGGGATATAACCTTCATGCTTGGACTCGGTGGACAAGTTGAAGGAGAATAAACAGATTGGGGCATGGAAGGTAAACTACCAAGCTTATCTTGGTGACTTGGTAGGAAAATGTTCACTTCGACCACCGTGAGTAAGAGGTACTTGTTAGTTTTTGTATATCTTTGATTTATTTTCTTTTCGTTCGTTTTTTATTTTATTTTATTTTATTTTGTGTGGTAGGTAAATAAACGTTGTGGGTGTGTTTCCTATATAACCCTCACGAGACCTCACTCGTCCTCATAACCGGGCTACCGGGAGGTTTAAAGGATCTATCTTAGTTAGTGTATATTTTGTCCACTGATCAAAATTAACTAAAAGATTACTTGGTAATGCTTTTCAACAAAAAGTAAAACCGATAACTCTTAATGTTTTTGTGAGAAGTTTGCTTCTACACACTTGCGAGTTGCAGGTTTATTTATGATGGAAGTGGAACTATTTTGTTGAAGAACACATGGAATTGAAGAATGAAGAAAAACCAGGTGCATCTATTTCCATCTCTTTGATTTTGATCGTTTACTTTAGATTTAATAAGTGGATTCTAAACTGTATATTGTTAATTGGGGTGAATTCTTTGGTTTGGCTTTATCACATTCCCGTAAACACCTTGAAACTTTCCCTATACATTGAGGACAATGTGGACTTTAAGTGTGGGGAGAGGAGAAAAATTTAAGTATTTAAAAATCCACCATTTCAATTCTACACATTGAGGACAATGTTGGCCTCAAAGTGTGGGGATGGGGGGAAATACATAAAATTTTTCAATTTTTTTTCAAAAATGTCCTCAATTTTGCATTAAAAAAGACACGATTAACAAATTCTAACATGGGATGTGTGAACCATTTTGGTCCTTTGTCATGGTTAAACTCAAAGAACCCCACATGATAGATGCTTCATTATAGTTTTATAAAAAAGTATGGGTATTTACTTGGAAGTAGGTCACTTGATAAATCGATTATCCACACATGTCACATACCCTACCCAATTCCTATGTGAGTATTTGAGCCACCATAACATGCTACATTTCACATACTATCTATGCATGTTATGTTCAGTTGAATTTGAGTGCGCCTATGTGATCATATGTGGTAGAATTTGCGTCTTTTGATACGCTTGAGACCATGGGCCAATTTTATGCACAAGAATGATTAAGGCATTAGGTTTCGCCTTTTTATATTTACACCACTTTTATATCCTTGACCAAAAAACAACCTCCCTTAGTTAAACAATCTTAAGCATAAACCTTTCTTTTGAAACACCTGAATTAACCCATTTAACCCATTCAACCTTTTTGTTTTTAAAACCCGAGTAATGAAAGTTCGATTTTAGGAGGTTCTGGTATTGTAAATAGTTTGCAATGTTGTCGTTAAAAAAAAGATCCTCAAGTTCGTCGTTGAATAAAAAGGCGCATCATTGCCTTATAACTAAGCTAGTTTGTTTGTTATTGTAAAAATCTTATGCTAAAAAAAAAAACTGAAAAAGTAATGTAAAAGAAGAGAAACATGAAAAGCATGTAGTGTCATTGAGAAAATAAAAGGCACAATATCGCCTTGTAGTTTTTAGATTGTTTAGATTGTACATAGTTTAAGTTTAATGTAATAAAAATCGACTTTCATTACCTTAGTCACTTTCAAAATTCCCATTCCATACCCTTACACCAAGCCCCATTACAACCCTCTGAAAAGACCTTTTGACTTGTGTAATAATTTTGTGCAATTTGGTGGAGAGTGATTGAGACGCAAACCTATGCTAACATGGGTCACATTCGGCTAAGTGTGTTCATATACACACACACACACACACTAGTACATTAATACTAGTTATTTTATGCCGAGTGGAGAGAAAATTGTGAGGGATGTGTGTGTTGAAGCATTAACAATTGAAGGTGATCTAGTTTTGGGTAAACATTGTTTTGAAAATGAAGATCCTAATATGTCATGGCATTCTAAATTGTGTGGCTAAAATGAGTTGGGTATAACTTAGGACCTTAGCTTGCATTGCATAAGGATGGTGAGCTATCTTGTGTTTGATAGATGCGAAAGTGTGAATTGAGTTTGCTTGAGGACAAGCAAAAGATAAGTGTGGGGATGTGATACGTGGTTGAAAGTCCGATACTTTTAGTATTTAAATGTTAAATCTTATGTACTTGGATGTGTTGATATGTGAGAAAGTGGATAACTATACGAAATTGATGTTTTGTAGGTTAAACACGAAGATTGGATGGGTTTTGGAAGAAATACATGGATTTGAAATGAAGATATTATTTTATGATGTGAAAGGTCTTTGAAATACGAAGACCTGGCTGCGAAAGCGGAGTTGAAAAGAAAAAATTATGAAGAAAACAAGTTTTCCAGCCGTCTGGGACCCCGTCTACCGCCAAATAGGGCATCTGGAGCAGAAGAGCCGTCTCTGACGGCAACCCCACCGTCTCTGACGGTGGGGCTTTGGTTCTAGGCGTCTGGCAGGCCGTCGGCCGCCGTTTTGCGCGTCTGGGGGAGGCTCAGCTATCTCTGACGGCAACCCTGCCGTCTCTGACGACGCCACCTAATAAGACTTGGTCAACACCCAATTTAATGCAATTTTGAATAGCTTTTATGGGGGTTTTGACCAGAATTTTGATTAGAGAGTTTGTTATAACCAGATTTGGGGGATCATTCCTAATAATCTTCATCATTACTACATATCACAAAATTAATCCATCCATCCTATTTTCATTTTTTTGATCTTCTTGAAGATTAGAGAACCAAGAACACAAGAATTGAAGAACTATTTGGCCATGCTTGGCTAGACATTTTGTATCATGCTTAGGAAGTAAACATTTGAAGTTCTAGGGTTTAATATTTGGGTATTTCTTTAAACTTGTGATTGTGTGTTTGAACTATTGTGTTAGATTGTGATTAATCTTATGTTGAAGCCATTTTAGTTAATTGATCTTATGCCAATTTCTAATGTCATGAACATGGTTTCTTGCTCGAATACAGACATAGGGTTGTATGTTTTAGGTAATGAAGTGTAGTTTAGTCCATTTTTGAATGTTGATGAAACTTGACACCTAAGCCTATTGAACAATCACCCCGTTAACACCAATTGCATCATAATTATTTGACCCATTTGTGATAACCTTAGACTTTATTTGTTGAAACCTAGGTGTGATCCTTTTAATCAAATTGCTTACAATTTAAATTGTTACTACTTTTTTCTATTACATTTCTATTCCAATTTTTATAAATCAAAACTCCTTCCAACTAAACTTTCTTGAATGAACCAGGTGCAATCTTCATAAGTTATATAGCATCTTCATAAGCAATATTTTTCAATCAACTAAACAACATTCACTAACCACACGCTCCTTGGATTGATACCCTACTTACCCTAGCTACCTAGGTTATTTAGGTTTTGTATGACCCGTGACGACCGGCTCATCACTTATTTTATGATTATTTCTACTATCTCGGTACATCTTAGGTCAAAGCAGCATTCGGGGGTGAGATGTTGAGGTCGCAAGCTCAAAGGTGAGTTAGATATTCAACATCTTGGATTTTTGAAAACCAAGTAAAGCCATTAGTCATTTTTATGTATTTCGATTTAATTATGTAAGGTATATAAATTTTCAACAACGGCGCCCCGATTAAATGTGTGTGCATTATTTATGTTAGTTTTGCTGTTTCAATTCATGCTTAATTGTTGTGTTTTTTTTTTTTTTTTTCAAGATTTAGTAGAAACGCTTATAACGATCGTTGACGGTTCTGACCACACATCTCAAAGGAACGCAATGCGCGGAAGCGGGTGAATAAGATTTTGAAGTGTCAGAATTATAAGACTCTTGGTTATGGCATGGGAACCAAGTGCTCTCTACTTGATACATATCCAGTGCTCTATCTGTCATGATAAAGTAGAATGGTACTTTTCATTCTATTAATTTTGAGGTTCATGACACTTTATAAACCTATTATGTGACACATTAGATTGCTTTGCGAATGCAGAGCCAATTTTAACATGGGGGGTTGAATGTGATTTATGGACAGTGACTTCAAGCTTGTCCGATCGACTAGACATGTAGCTGGACCAATTTTTAATGACAGCGTGGAGGCTTTGGTTGGCTCGGAATGAAAAAAGTGTATAAGGGTGTGCACATTTCCATATCGAATTGGAGCTCATTTACTGGTATGGATTTTGGTTAGGTGTTGGATAAGTTCTTTCTTTCCTTTCCTTTTTTTCCGCAAGTTTGTAGGTGTTTGTTGTTGGGTTAGGTTGTGTTTTCTTATGTTTGTTAAGGGTGTCTTTGGTTGTTTGTTTTCTGGCTAAGTTTTTATGTTTTTTGTTTGGAATGAAGTTGGTTGCGTTTGCTGGTTTCAAAAAAAAAGTAATCGTGGTTTAACATCCTTTGGCCACACTGATGTTTGTTATAGAACCCGTTAAGTGCCAATGGGTTTTAAGGGGTCAAGTCTTATTCGCTATTTTTATTTAAAAAAAAAAAAAAAACTTCGATTGGGGATCATTACAATCTTTAATACCAAAACTTGATTTCTATTTTAGCATCATGCATGAGCTGAAAACTCTATAAAAGTGAAGTCCATGTGGTACAGGTTGCAACACTTCCAGGTGGTACAAAATGCACAGAAGAGTATGTACATTGAAGATCCTACAACCAATGAGGCAATGGCTTTGTTTTTATTCTCTGTTTTGTATAACGTTGTCACATGAGAAATGTTTTATCACCACCACCACTATTTATCTTTCATTCTTTTGAAATAATTATAGGTGCTATCTTTGTATTTTAGGTTATGAGTTTGACGTTTCGCTCCTTTTCTAACTCAACTGCAAGGTCATTAATCGATTTTTGTTGATTTGTAACCATTTCGCGCAACACGTCACATTCGTTCTCAATATCCACCCGAGCCACTTCGAGTACTGAGAGACCCGGAATTAAAAAACTCCGGGTCTCTGTCTCGAGTTCATCGAGCTTTCGTTTCACCGATCGAAAGCGATTAACTGTCGGGTAGTAGCAATGACCTTCACGCTCACATTTTTTGCCTCAATTAAAAGGTGTGCAAGGTCCCATATGACAATCACGCAACGCACGTGTATTAATGTAACTAATGTCTTTAATCTCCACCGCTAGTAATACTCTTTATTTCTTGCAAGAAACTTATTTGATATTGAATAAAATAGTGTTTCCATTTTAGAGGTCAAAAGTCAAAACACGTAACATGATAATGACATATGTTTTCTATACATAATATTGTTGGAGTTTTTATATAAAGAGAAAGTCATAGCATTCACGTCAGTTTCTCTGTAAATTGTGAGTGAGATATTCATATTTTAATAAGTGGTATTGAGTGGTTGTAACTATAAGAGAGGGGAAATATTACTGTTTATTTCTATATTTAGTAGGGCGTTGTTCACCCTCTATAATTTTTTAATACTTTTTAAAAGTGCTTGTGAATAAGAAGAGAGAATGATAAAAAAACTAATATCGATAAAAATTATAAGTTGACACAAGATCGAAAAACCTTCGAGAGAAGAAAAGTAGTGGATTGTTTTTTCAATTTAAGCGACTTATCCAAACTTTTTTAAAAGGACTAATGAATATTTTGCATAAAATAACATTTTTTATCAAAGAGTGTCAAAACATTTGATTGTGACCTATTACAGACTGGATAAAAAAAATTAAGTAATATTAAAAGGTTAAGGGTTCTCTCTCTTTATAATATAAAAAAATCCACATACATCATATTTCGAGTCAAATTTACAATTTGCTTCCACAGTTCCACACCTTTCGGATCACACATGACACAACCGTAATCAACCACCATCCTATTCCTTTCACGTAAGCATATCAATATGACAATTCTACCCCTACCATTCTTCCTCCTACTCCTCTTCCTCCTACCCTTTTACATAATTTCACAACCCATCACCACCCAAAATGACCAAACTACCCTCCTCAACATCAAACAATTCTGGTCCAACCCACTGTCCCTCAACCACTGGAACCAATCCTCCAACCCATGCACATGGCCGGAGATCACATGCACCACAACCACCATAACCGGAATCACTATAATCGATAAAAACATAACCGGAACCGTTCCGCCTTTCATTTGTGACCTCAAAAACTTAACCCATCTTGATTTAAACTACAATTACATCACCGGATCATTTCCTACTGGTCTCTACAACTGCACCAATCTCCAGTACCTTGATCTCTCACAAAACTTCTTTGTTGGGCGGCTCCCTGATGATATATCGCGGTTATCAACGGATATTCGGTACCTTAGTCTCTATAATAATAACTTTAATGGGGATATTCCGGTGAATATATCAAGGTTATCGAAGCTTTCATCGCTGCAGCTGCAGAAGAACCTGTTTAACGGTAGCTTTCCGGAGGAAATCGGTGATTTGAAGGATCTTGAAGAGTTATACATGGGTTTTAATGCCTTCACACCATCAACAGTTCCTCAGAGTTTCTTTCAATTGAAAAAGCTTCGGATTTTTATCATGCCAAAAGCCAACTTGATCGGAGAGATACCAGGTATCCTCAGATAATATATATATTAGTTAGAGTTTTTAATGATGATTTAGAAAATAATATTTTATTAAGTTTAGTTTGCAATTATTCTCATTCTATTTTACATTACGACAACATTTTCGCTTTCAAATCCTTTGCAAGTAACTTTTTGCGATTAAAAACAAGTGGTAATTGCAATTTAAATTATTATTTTTTTATTTATTTGCTACGGATATTTATAATTAATTTGGGTGGGTTTCTATATTGAGATTATTTTTAATTTTAGTCTACGAGTTGACGTTAACCCGCGCGTTACGGCAATAATGTCTTTAGTATCACTGAGATCTAAAAACTCTTTATTTTATAAAAAAACACTTTCATTTTGATTTATTCACAGTCCACAACACCACACCAAAGATTTTACTTAAAATATTATTAGAATGTTTTGAAGGATCAGCACATGTGCATTTTGCAACTTTTTAGTCACAGCTTCTTCATATTTCAAATTCCAAGAGTATCTTGAACGGTTTCTAGAGATTGATCAAAAACGATTTTTATTCTTCTTCTTTTTACTAATAATACATAATATGTGGAATTAAGGTTCTTCTATACAAAAAGGTCCTTATCATACAAATAGTCCTTAACTTAAGAAGTGAAAGAGAGGGTTTTTTATTTTTTTTAATTTTTTTCCATATTGTTAAACATGTATTCTAGTATTGAAATGTAAAAAAAAGTGAGTATAGAGTAATTACGTAATTACTCTTGTAGAGTAATTACTGTAATTACTCTAATGACGTAATTATGCTGAATTTTTTTCTTATACTATTCATCTTGAAAGCATGTTTAAGCAGATAGAAAAAAAAAATCCCCCGTTCACTTCTCATGCTTCCTAGATTAAGCATATTTGTATTTGAACTTTAATCTATATAATATATGACGGGTTTTCATTATTCTCTGCTAGGAAATCTATCTGGCATTCCAGTGATGGAGCTGTTGGATTTGTCTATCAACAACATCAACGGATCAATACCAAGTGATTTGTTCTTGTTAAAGAACTTAACAGAAGTTTATCTTTACGAGAATAATATAACAGGAGGAATTCCAGATTCAATTGAAGCAATGAACATGCAGATCATTGACCTTTCTGACAACAAATTGACTGGAAAAATCCCCAACGGTTTTGGGAATCTGTTAAGCTTGAGAAACTTAACCCTTATGACCAACCAATTATCCGGTGAAATTCCAGCGGGTATTGCACGCTTGCCTAACTTATATGATATTCGAATTTTCAATAATAATTTGTCCGGTACAATCTCACCGGACTTTGGAAGGTACACTGATCTAAAGATATTTGACGTTGCGCAAAACAATTTCACTGGAACTCTGTCGGAAAATCTTTGTTATAGGGGGCAGCTTAAAGGGTTGGATGTTTATGAAAACAATCTTTTCGGCGAGATACCGAAATCGCTTGGAAACTGTAGCAGCTTAAAGAGTTTTCAGGTTTATCGAAACAGATTTTTCGGATCAATCCCTGATGGGTTGTGGAAGGTATCGAGATTAGAGAAAATGATAGTACATAGTAATTTATTTTCCGGTGAATTGCCACATGATTTGGGGCCAATTTTGTCATTGATTGATATTAGCAATAACAGTTTTTCTGGTCGAATTCCTTCCGTGGTATCATCATGGACAAATCTAGTGGTTTTTAAAGCAAGTGATAATTTACTTAGTGGTGTGATTCCTCAAGAATTAACAACACTTCCAAATTTGTTAACATTATTTTTGGACGGAAACCGGCTCACCGGTGAGTTACCAACAGCAATAGTGTCTTGGGGTTCACTTAATATGTTAAATCTAAGTAGAAACCAACTAACCGGTCATATCCCGGTGGACCTTGGGTTGTTAGCTGCTCTCACATCATTGGATTTGTCAAGCAACAAATTTACTGGTGAAATACCGAGTCAACTCGGGATATCACTAGTTTCGCTTGATCTTTCAGCTAATAATCTCACTGGACCTATCCCGAGTCGGCTCGATAATGGTGCGTTTAATCAAAGTTTCTTGAACAATCCTGGACTTTGTTCGAATAATCCATCATCAGGACTTAGATCTTGCAGTTCTCAGTTTGAAACAAGATCATCTAGGAAGATATCAAGAAAGTTTGTGGCGATAATGGCGAGCATAGCTACGGTGTTGGTGTTTCTGATGCTACTAATAATCAGATATGTCGTTGTTCATTACAAGAGAAGAAATCATGATTTGGAATGGAAGTTCACTTCTTTCCAGAAGTTAAATTTCTCAGAAACCACAATCTTGCCTCGGTTGAATGAGAACAACGTAATTGGGCATGGTGGTTCGGGGAAAGTGTACCGGATTCCAATAAATCGATCGGGTGACTTTGTGGCTGTAAAGAAGATTTCTAGCAAAACAGATTTAGATCAAAGGCTAGAGAAAGAGTTTTTAACAGAAGTTGAGATTCTAACCGCGATTCGCCACTCAAACATAGTAAAACTATTGGGTTGCATATCATGCGATAGCACAAAGCTCCTTGTATACGAGTACTTAGAGAACCAGAGCTTGGACCATTGGTTGCACCGAAAGAGAGCTTCGCCGAGTCATGGGCTAAATGGTTCCATGCGCCTTATGGTGCTTGATTGGCCAAAAAGGTTGCACATAGCATTGGGGGTGGCTAACGGTTTATGTTATATGCACCATGATTGTGTTCCTGCAATAATTCATAGGGATGTGAAATCATGCAATGTGCTTTTAGATAGTGATTACAATTCTAAGATAGCTGATTTCGGGTTAGCAAGAATCTTAGCTAAAGAAAGTGAGCTTAACACAATGTCTACTGTTGCTGGCTCTTTCGGATACATGGCCCCAGGTATGGTGTTATAATTCACCAAACTAGCTACAATGTGTTTATATTGTATATTTCTTTCTATAACATACATCCCACTAACACATTTAAGGTTTTTTTACAGAATATGCACACACAATCAAAGTTAACGAAAAGATAGACGTTTATAGCTTTGGAGTGATTTTGTTGGAATTAACAACGGGGAAAGAGGCAAGCAATGGCAATGAAAACTTGTCTCTAGCCGAATGGGCTTGGCAACAAGGTGTAAGTGGCGCACCTATTTTAGATGCTTTAGATAATGAAGTTATGGAGCCTAGGTATATGGATGATATGACTAATGTGTTTAAACTCGGGCTCTGGTGTACGAGCAAGTTGCCAACCAATAGACCCTCCATGCAAGAGATATGCCAGATGTTACGACGTTGTAGTGTTCCCACAAAAGTGACTATGAGTGAGGAAGATAACAATGGCGGTGATATGGTAGATCATTTACCCCTTCTAAAGCTCGAAAACGTCTAATGTAAATTATAAGGTATACAACTAGAATTGATTATGTTGTTAAAGTATAGATAATAAAGTTTGTTACAATATGTCACACCCGCACAAATGGGGTGGGGTGTAATGTAACACCCCAAGAATATTTTATATATTCTATTTAGATGGCAATTATAATTATTTATCTAACAACTGATCATTGACTTTACTATCTCCCTATATCATTAAATATTGGTGATTATTAGATGGATGTAATTACCTTGCTAGATAATCATAGTGTTTCCCCTTGGGTGTATAAATATGATATTACTAGAGAGGTTTAAGACTAATGCACAGATAACACCATAACCATAATCACCTCCCTCTATCTACCTAAAATCGTGATCTCTTTTATCACCTAATACTATCCTAAACGTAAATCCTAAACGGGAACTCGATCAAACTAAGAAGATATCGATTCAAACACTCTGTCAGCATCTCTGTAACATTCATAGTGGACCCCAAAAAATTTTCACGTATTATTAATATTATATAATAGATACGTAACCAAAATGAATAAGGAATAGTGCATTTATGTGCGAAACCGAAAACCAAACCATTGTTGTTTGTGATGAGTGATGGCTGGTGGTCAGTTATGGTTCACGGTGGTGGGGGCTGTGAAAGTGATTATAGGTTATGTGCAATTGGCGGTTAAATTGATGGTTAATGGTGGTCAGTCGGTAGTCGGAACAAAGTGGTGGTCATCGGTGGTAAACTATGGTGGATGGTAGTTTGGTACAGTAACACATAGAGGATTCGGATTATGTTGGTTACAGTCAAGAAGACAGGTCAACCAAAGTCAACCATGGTCAACCGGGCAGTCAACGCGGACCGAGACCGAATGCGAGGTATAACCCAATCCACTAACTCGAATACATGAACACTTATATTAATATATAACCTCACGTGGTACTTGACGAGCATAATAACGAATTCAAATATAGAAGTATATATGTACAAAATGGGACAATACTAAATTAAGTGACGAGACTATGGATTTGGACATTATTATAACCGGCGTAAACTAAAGAGTGAACATATTTACATTGGAATGGACATTAGCATATGGACGTTTTGGACTAAATATGTGCACTTGGATATTTGGAGATCGAACATGGATTAGGAACCTAAGACTTGGAACCGACACTTGTTCATTAACAAATAGTGTATGCCCAAAACACTGGATAGACATAGACTTGGACATCGTCATAACCAACGTAATTATAAATACATATATTAACTTGGACCCTAGAAGGTTGATATTTGAACTTGTATTTAAGACATGAGATTCGGACCATAAAACCTAAAGCTTTGGGTGTGACTAATAACTAAGGCACACTAAGTGAAACATATAGGTATTGAATGAATGGTAACCTAGACATCTTGGGCATCCACAACTTGGATCTCGACACCTAAAACTTGAATGAATAAATAAACAAAAGGAAGTGGACTCGACATAGAACACTTAGAACCATAAACATTGTTACTAATGACTTGGACATAGTTATGACAATTAGGACTTGGACTTAGGACTCAAGGCATGAGACATCTACACCACGATAGTTAGAACCAACATACCTGAAGCAAGACTAAAATACATAAACACTATTAAGATGGATACTAAGTTACAATACCTTGAACTCAGCATTAAGAAGCGAACTTGGTGCTAAGGACTTCGAATATGAGGACACAACATATACGCTTACTGGATGCAACCCTTGGACTATAAATTAAGCAAAGGATGGGATGAACCCGAGAAATGTAATAGACGAAATACACTAATACACATATACCAAAGTTTGAAACAACAGAAGAACATGGAACTTAATAAACAAGAACCATACGCTCAAGCTCGTCCTAACGTGTAACCATTATAAATAAAGCCGAGACTAATAATGTGTGTGTACATAGGTCCCAACCAGGAGAATATCAGCACGCGATACCACCACGCACCCTATTTTATACTTCTGCTATGCTACCAAGTGAGTTTTGTGAAATCCCATCTTTTTACTTTTTAAACTAGTTTTTGGTGAATACATGCTTCCAGTTGTTTGATATTATGGTGTTAGTTTTACAGAACGTGTTTACTTGATTGCTTGTGATACCATACCAAACCAGGTACTCATTAACTCTATGATAGAGCCGACTTAATATATAGGTAGTATTACTTGGGGAATCCCTCACGCACAGTGGTTCGGCCTTACACGAAAACCCCCACTGAGACCGACAGGTCGTTGCGGCATATATTTTGCCATGGGAACCTATGTTGCAGGGCATAGGATGGAACCTATAATATTAATGGGTATAGTTTCTGCTGATACATCTAGGCATGGTTAGGCATGACGCTAGATGCCAGGGTTGAGTGGCCAGCATGTATGACTATAACACCATAACCATGAAAACTTGTTTGAATATTCAAAACCATTTGATAAACTAACTTTGGACGCCTATGTAACCAAACATACGAACTCACCAACATTATTTTTGACAAAACCTATTTTAAGCATGTGTTCAGGTACCTGTTCTAGGTTACGAAGAATGTGCAGCTGTGACTCGGAGTCACACCGACAGACGAACTAGAAACGATAGAGACCATTCGAACCTTGTACGGTAAACTCTGGAAACTTTGACTTCCCATTTTTTTTTTTTTTTTGAAAAAAATAAGGCAAGTAATATACATGATTTTAAGCATTTTGGGCCAAAAAAATTTAAAAAGCGCCGAGTACTTTTTTAAAAATATAAAAATAAACTTTCGACTAACACATGTTAAGCGAAACAAACAAGTGTTAACCATGTGTTAAATATATGTTAACAGAAGACGTTTTTTTTTTAAAAAAAAACCGTTCGGCGCTTTTTCGATTTTTTTGGTCCAAAATGCTTAAAAAAATGTATATTACATACCCTAAAATTTTCATAAAAAAAAGTCGGGAAGTTAAAGTTTCCAGAGTTTACCATATAACAAGGGTTTCCAATATAACCTTATACTATATATATATATATACATATATATATATATATATATAGGTGAAAGTTAATTTGAGAACACCTCTATTTCGTGCGAACCGTGAGAACGACATCTAAAACCATTCAAATTCAAAATTTCTTTTTACATTTATCTTTATTACTAAAATACAATCTCAAAAACACAATTTACGCTTAAAAATTCAAACGTATAGGAAAATAAATTGTTTTTACACATGTGTAAATTTACTGTTTATACATGTATAAACTGTTTCATTTACACATGTGTAAAAAGTTAATTTGAAAGTGTTTTTGCAAGAAAAGATGAATTATTTGGAAAGAAAATTCATTTATTAATGTGTATTTTGATTATAATGAGGTTTGTATTAAAAAAAATTGATCTTGATTGATTTTTTTACTTGTTCTCACGGTTCTCACAATATTTAGCGTTCTCAAAATAACCGTCCCCTATATATATGTATATAGTATAAGGTTATATTGGAAACCCTTGTTATAGTGAAAACTTTGGAAACTCTAGCTTCCCGAGCTTTTTATTTTATGAGAATTTTAGGGTATGTAATATACATGATTTTAAGCATTTTGAGCCAAAAACAAAAAAAAAAAAAGCGCCGAGCCCTTTTTTTTAAAAAAAAAAATATTAAGTTTCCGAGTAACACATTGTTAACACATGTTAATTTCACTTAACAGGTGTTAGTCGTAAACTTATTTATTTACTTTTTAAGAAAGTGCTCGGCGCTCGGCGCTTTTTTAATTTTTTGGCCCGAAATGCTTAAAATCATGTATATTAAATGCCCTAAAATTTTCATATAAAAAAAAAAGCTCGGGAAGTCAGAGTTTCCACAGTTTTCACTATAACAGTGGGTTTTAACAGGATGCTTAACCTATAAATATATATATATATATATATATATATAAGATTAGTTATTTTATAATGCTTCCGCTGTTTGCTTGCATTGCGTAAATGTTGTATCGATCTGTGATTTCGTCCGGGCCCTCCCAGGTCGGGGTGTGACAATATGTTTCGGACTCACCAACGTATCATGTATTATTTATTATCATGTTTTTCATTATACACAATCATAATTGATCAACATTTCAATTCTTCAAGTTGAACATATACACATAGTACAAGAAAATTTTGTTAAATTGCATATAATATGGATTCGGAATTTCTTTTTTTTTTTTTTTTTTTTTTTTTTTTTTTTTTTTTTTTTTGCAATAGTAGGTAAAAATCAAGATGGAAGAGTGTTGCATGGGTGTTGCATGGGAAAATTTGTGAAATTAGGTAGATCGCTAGTTCAACTAGCGAACTTCAAAATCTGATTTTGAAGATCGCTGGTCCATTCAGCAATCTTCATTATAGTTCGCTAGTTGAATTAGCCATTTGCAAAGATTATTGATCCATATAGCGATCTTCATTGCAGTTCTTATCTTCTCTTATTATGTTTCGTTAATTAGTTTCAACAATGTTTGAAGATGGCTAGTTCAATTTGCGAACTACAATGAAGATTGCCGAATGGACCAACGATCTTCAAAAGCATAATTTGAAGTTCGCTAGTTGAACTAGCGATTTATCTAGTTTCACAAATTTTCCCAAGCAACATCTTAAAACAGTCTTCCATCTTGATTTTTACCTATTATTGAAAAAAAAAAAAAAAAAAATCATGGATTCAAGACGTAATGATTGTTTTATAGTTTACCGGTTGGCCATATCTTGATACACTAATTTTCTTCATTTGCAAATATTCCAACACTAAAAGTAAAAAAAGTAGTGATTCGTGATTGAATAACAACCATGCACTAATGCACATTGGTTGACCGCGCGATTGTATTTTTCTTATAAGAAATTGCTAGGATTTTAAGGTGAAATGTGGATATCAAACAAATTTCTATTCTTTGGTTGGAGATGACTTTTGATAGTTAATGGTAGTTATGGAAGGTAAATGACTTTTTTTTTTTTTTTTAAATAAATGATATCTTCTTAAGGGCGGCCGGGGGCTTGAGGCAATCGGCTACACCGCCCCGTGTTCTTAGGCTTTGGATCTAGGCTAGAAATCTCGGCTTCCTCTCGCCGAAGAAAGAAGAAAGAGTGTGGGTTTGTGGGTGGGGTCCATCTCATGGGGTGTGTGTGATTGGTCGGTATAATAAAGTGGTAGGGTCCATAATTCCAGCTACTTTAGGCTTGGCGGTTCCAGTATTTAGGCTACTTTAGGCTGGTTTTGGTTGAAATGATGTGGCGTGGTTAGATTGATGCACCTTAGGCTTGAAGCCTAAGGCTCCCCTTCCTCCCTAAATGATGACTAGCAAGTAAAAAGCAGAACATTTACGGTGTTAATGTCGGAATTTGAAGCCACACACGTCCGAATTTACCTTAAATTTACGATACCTATTGGCAAACCACAAAAATTAATGGTTAACAATAGAACCAAACATCATCAAACAAATTGCAGGTTGTATTAATTTACTGAATTTGATTTTAATCAAAGAACTAAGTCTTGTCTAGTTTTGAATATATAATAAGTTTTGTTATGGCAATGGACAATGGTTTTCAAAATATTTGTATTAATGTCAAGAGCATAGTGACTGGTATATATTTAATAGGTTTGTGTCTAATGAAATTAACTTCTATGGGTTTTTCTTTAAACCTAGTGACGTTAACGGCAAAAAAAAAAAAAAAAGTTCTAGTCAAGTTGTGACGATATTTCGTTGTTAGTAGAAGCACAACCTCACTGTTACACTACTCATGTTATATAACACGATGTTATCTAGAAAAATGTCACCTTTATATTATAACACAATGTTAGCTAGAAGAATTAGGTCACATTTAATCTCTACTACTAGTAATAATAATCTTTATTTCTTGTAATATCAAACTTATTTTATAATATCGAATCATCATATCATATCATAATCATAAATCATAAATCATAAATCATCTATCTATCTATATATATAAAAGAAAGCGTATATGCTGACGTGGCGTGCAATGGAGGCCTCAACCTTCCCTTGAGAGTGCCACGTGGCATCATAATTGAAAGATTTTAGTGTTTTTGAGCTATTTCCTTTTTTAATTAAAATTAAAATGATAAGCATAAAACCCTAAATTAAATTGAGTTATTTTAAGAAAAAAAGAATTTAAAAATAAATTTAAAATTTCCTCTCTCATGTTTCCTCCCATAATTTTTAAACGTTTATATCTTTTATATACGAGATTTTTTTAAAGAAAAAAATTACACCAAATTAACGAGCGTTTTATTATCTTTCCAACGAGTACCATAGTCCTATATAAAAAACGGAGAAAAATCGACTATTTTTTGTGGGGTTTCGTTCATACAGGAAAAAAACACACAAAGTGTTCATGTTATTCGTTAATCATGTTTTTTCTTTTAAAGCAGGTTCTTATCTACGATGTTGAAAATCAGCCCTATCGCCATGTTATCATTGGAATTTTACTAGGTATACTACATCAAGAGAAGTTAGGAGAAAGAATCGCGCAACACTGCAACACATGGCGTCACCTTATAACAAGGTTATTTTTTATTTATTTAATTACAAGAGTATTAATTATTATTATTAGTATTAGTATTATTAGAATGGTTATATTTTTTCAACGCCGGGACGCTCCCAGAAAGAATTGATAGTTGCTGACGTGGCGTTCAATGGTGGCCTGAACCATCTCTTGATTATGCCATGTGGCATAATGAGATGCAATGATTACAACTTCCAACTTAAGTGTTTGTTTAGTTGATTAGGTTAGGAATTATAAGAGCCATTAGAATGCGAGAAATTAGAGAGATGTGATGAGTTTTTTAATAGTTGCAGCTTACATAAGTGATTCTTTAGATGATTATTGATTAGGTTTTAGATTAGGGAATATGAGTTATTACTGATTAGAATACTATGAACATGCAATGATTGAAAGATTTTGTGGTTAGTTAACTTGAGCCATTTGCAATAGGTTATCACGTAAAATTAGATTTTTCAACCCCGGGACCCTCCCGGGGTAATCAGCTAGTAAATCTATAAATATAATAAACCAAAGTCATTTTAATGACATGACACTCAAATATGCATTATCGAGTGTGCCATGTGTCATCCCATGTGGCATTGAGATATTTTTGAAAAAAAATAATTTAAAAACAAAATTGAATTTTTCACTCTCATGTTTCCTCCCATAATTTTTAAACGTTAATATCTTTAATAAACGAGATTTTTTAAAGAAAAAATTACACCAAATTAACGAGCGTTTTATTATCTTTCCAACGAGTACCATAGTGCTATATAAAAAATGGAGAAATTGTTTTTTGGAGTTTTGTTCATACAGGAAAAAAACACAAAGTGTTCAGGTAAATCATTACTCATGTATAGACAAGTCATTAATTATGTTTAAATCAGTAAATATGATTTTTTTTTCCAACTAGAGCCGAATAGGTTAATAGAGTTATACGTTGTTTTAAGTTAGGTATCAATATTAGTATGTTAGAGTTGTACATTTGTTTAGTCTTTAGGATAGGTGTTAATATTAGAGTTACATTAAAGTTCTACATTCTTTTAGGTTAGGTGTTAACATTGAAGTTGTACATTGTTAATTTGGTTTATGTTAGATATTAATATTAGATTTATACATCAGTCTATTTCATATGTAAAATTGATGTATCATATTAAATTTCTCAACCCGGGACGCTCCCGGGGTATAATCTAGTAAACTATATATAAAAGAATTGAAGTTAGATGATGTAGCATTCAATGGTGGCCTCAAACCTTTTTGAATATGCCACGTGACATCATGTGAAGCTCTCTTTTAAATTTATTTATTTTGTTTTTTAAATAAAATCTATGGGTTGGGTTATTCTACAAAGGCTACAAAAAATGAGAAAGGTGAGAAGCCACTAGAAAAGGACATGTGTCCAAAGGATTAACAAGTGGGAGGGATAATTTTGTCAAAAACATATGCACATGCAAGTCACATGCCATTTCCACCTTCATTTTTAAATGCCCGTAACTTTTTTATACGTCATCCGTTTTTAAAAAAAATTATACCATAAAATTGAGCGTCGTTTTATCTTTAATATGAGTACCATATTGCTATACTTTTGAAAAAAAAAAAAAATTCAAAACCCACTTGCGTAAGACACAATGGAATGTAAAACACAATGAACACCAATTAAATATAGGGTGTAAAACATAATCAAGAGTCTAGTAAAACACAATGAACGACATACTAAAGACACAATGAATAGAAGACTAAAACACAATGAATACTTTTGAAAAAAAAAGGTTGAAAACCCAGTTGCGTAAGACACAATGGATGACATACGAAAGACACAATGAACAAAAGACTAAAATGCAATGAATACTTTTGAAAAAAAAAAGTTAAAAACCCAATTGTGTAAAACACAATGGACGACATAATAAAGACACAATGAACAGAAGATTAAAACACAATGAATACTTTTGGAAAAAAAGTTGAAAACCCAGTTGCGTAAGACACAATGGAGATAACGTAAAACACAATGAATACCAATTAAATATGCAATGAACAATAGGGTATAAACACAATGAACAGTCTAATAAAACACAATGAACGACATATAAAAGACACAATGAACAGAAGACTAAGACACAATGACTAATAGACTTAAACACAATGAACAACATAATAAAACACAATGTACGCCTAAATAAAAAACTCATTTGCGTAAAACACAATTAAAAGCATACTAAAAACACAATGGACAAAGTTAAATCATGTGTAGACTAAAAAAACATAAATAACATATTTATAAAGCACACAAGCATACTATAACACAATGAACGTGCAGAAGACACAACGGAGAAAAAAAACCCATTTAGCACGGTTTTTTTTTTAATGTAGCAATGTGGTACTCATATTAAAGATAAAAAAACGCTCGTTAATATGGTGAAATTTTTTTGAAAAAAAAATGTCGTAAGAAAAAGTTATAGACGTTTTAAAATGATGGGGGGAATTGACATGTGCATTGCATGTGGAGAGAGAAAGTCAACAAATGTGGTTTTCCTTTTATGCCCTTTCTCTAATTTATTATTTATTTTTTTAAAACAAACTAATCTCAACCCTTCAAATATATGATCAATGGATCACAATCCTTCTCACCATTCCTAGAAAAAGTGTCTTGTATATTTGATCCTAACCCTAAAATCTATATCTATATTATTTTAAAATTTCAAATATGTTAATTAATATATTTTCCTTATTTTCCTCTCACATTTTTTAAATGTTAGTGAACTATTAATTATTATTTAAAAATTTCAAATATGTTAATTAATATTTTTATCTTTATTTTTTCCTTATTTTCCGCTCACAATTTTTAAACGTTAGTAACTTTTATGTATGAATTTTTTTTTGAAAATTTTTTTACACCAAATTAACGATCGCTTTATTATATTTCCAACGAGCACCATAGTGCTATACAAAAAACGAAAAAAATGTTTTTTAGTGAGTTTTTGTACATGCAGAAAAAAATATACAATGTGTTTAGGTAATTTATTAATCATATATAGGCAATTTACTAATCGTGTTATGATAGTATATATGTTTTTGAACCTACTATTACATATATGAATTGCCCATGTTTATGTGCTATAACGATATGCTTAGCATTAAAAGATATTGAAATTTTTTAATCTGCTGGGAACGCAGTATAAGAGCCACTTTTGGTACTATAAACATTAGAACAATTTTCTTTAGCATTAAAAGAGGTTGAGACTATTTACTTCTTTTATCTTCTTTTATTAAGTCATATTAGATTTTTCAACTCAAAGACACTCCCAGGATAATCAGCTAGTAAAATAATATTCTCATTTCAATGAGGATCAAAACACGTAACATGATAACGCATGATATTTTTATACAATTTTGATCGAGTAGCTATATCTAGAGGTTGTTGATCTTTATTATTATTAAGTAACCTTTTCTGATTCTCTCTAGATGAGATGTAGTAGAGTTCAACGAATTAGGTTCAATTGTGTCTCTGATGGAAGAGTCAAGAGACCAACAACAAATTGATTATCTTCTGGTCATTTTACTTCTTTGTTAGTTTTTATTTTCTCATATAATGTTCTAGGACTTCGAACCAAACCAAACGACTTGTCATAATTATCTTCTTTAGCTTTGATCGAGTGATCGATAGTTAAAACTTAAAAGTTGTCTCTGCCTCATCAACGCATGAGTTGTTAGGTTTGTCGCGAGCCATTTATCACGTTTGAGCCTTGCCGGTCCTGAAGAATTTGATAGTGATTTTCTGGACCTTATCGTACCTCAAAACATATATTTGTACGGTTAGTTTGTCTTGGGTAACAAAGACGGGTCAAGATAAAACCAATTCATAATTAACCACTTAAACTTTGATTACTCGTCTGTGAATCTGGCCAAATGAATTTAACGTTTAACTTGGTTTATAATTGAAAATAATTTAAATATAATATGTTCATATTTACATTTTCTTTTTTACTTTTATTTGACAATAAGATGAATTTGTGTTGGTGTTTTTTAAATTAAGTAGTTATACCCACGCTATGCAACAGGGTAATGCAAAAAATGTGTGAAAAAAATAACCATAAAAGTAACAAAAGGAAATTTAAAAAAAAAAAATAAAAAACTAAAGAAGAAAGCAAAAAAAATTAAAATAAAACTAACACTACATAGATTCGAACTTGAGCTGTTGGTTCTGTGAAAACACAAAAGGCGTACATAGATACAGGAGCAGCTACCGAGATCATGTTTGAAAAATACTTCAAGCTCCCGAGTCCTGAAGAACGCTCCAAGCTCCAACCCACAGAGGTCTCCATAAAAGGCATTGCAGACGTACCCATCAAGCCCCTGGGAGAAATAACACTTGATGTAAACTTCTTCGATGGGAGGATGCAAAGAACCGAACCTCTAAGCTTCATCGTCCTGGACCTACCATCCAATTATGATGTTATCATTGGCAGACCTGGAGTAGTGGTTTTTGACATGACCATCTCCATTAGTCGGAAGAATACCAAGATCCCCACTAAGGATGGGATCGCAACCCTTCAAGCATCAACTACAGTGCTAGTGGTGAACGAAGATAACAATGACCGAAACAAACTCGGCCTCAGCATCAACCCAAAGTACCCAGAACAGAGAATACGGGTCAACACAGATCTCCCCACAGAAACACTTTCAAAACTTGAAGGGTTACTACGAAGCAATGTTGATATTTTTGCCTGGTGTCCTAGTGACATGACTGGCATCCCTCGAAGCGTTGCTGAACATGAGCTCAAGATTCCTCCACATGTCAAACCGTTGTACAAAAGAAAAGGAGCCTTGCCCCCGAACGAAGCAAGGCTGCATGCCAAGAGGTTGACAAGCTGGTCGAAGCAGGAATCCTTCGTGAAGTCAAATACCAGTCCTCGGTTGCAAACCCGGTGATGGTCAGGAAGCCCGATGATTCATGAAGAATGTGCATAGACTTCAAGGACCTCAACAAGGCTTGCCCCAAGGATTGTTATCATTTGCCTGAAGTTGACTTAAAAGTTGACTCATTGACAGGTTCCCCATTTGCCTAAAGTTGACTTAAAAGTTAATTCACTACCTCAAGGATTGTTATCCTTTGCATGAAGCATGCTTAAAAGTTGACTCATTGACAGGTTTCCCCTTTAAGTGTTTCCTAGATGCCTATAAAGGTTACCACCAGATACAGATGAAGGCAGAAGATGAAGAGAAAACAGCTTTTCACACTGACAAGGGCATCTTTGTTACCAAAAGATGCCTTTTGGCTTAAAGAATGCAGGTGCCACATACCAAAGGTTGGTTGATAAAGCGTTCGATGAACAAATCGGCAAGAACATGGAAGCTTACGTGGATGATCTAGTTATTAAAAGCAAGACGGAGGAACAAATGCTTCAAGACATACAAGAAACGTTTAGCAACCTCAGAAAAATCAACATGAAACTCAACCCTGTAAAGTGTTCATTTGGGTTCGAAGAAGGAAAATTTTTGGGACAAATCGTGGGAAAGCAGAGCATAAAGGCCAATCCCAATAAGGTTCGAGCCGTCCTAAACATGAAGTCACCACAAACCAAGAAAGAAGTAGAAAGCTTGAACGGCAAACTCGCTGCTTTAAAACGCTTCATGTCAAAACTAGCTGAAAGATCCCTACCCTTCTTCAAAACTCTCAAGGGTTGCACAGACAAGAAAAACTTCAGATGGTCAGAAGAGGCTGAGGAAGCCTTCAACCAAATGAAACAATATCTGGCTTCCCTCCCAACCATTGCAGCCCCTGAAGCAGGAGAAACTATCTCTGTCTATCTTTGTGTTACTGAAGAAGCCCTCAGCGTTGTTCTCACCATTGAAAGAGATAAAGCCCAGGTACCTGTTTACTTCTTCAGTAAAAATTTAAAGTTGGCAGAGGTCAAGTACCCTCCTCTAGAAAAACTAGCCTTGGCCCTAGTACAAACAGCTAGAAGGCTTAGAAGGTACTTTCAAGCACACCCCATGCAAGTGGTCACCGACCAACCCATCAAGAGTGTGCTTGAAAAACCTGAAACTTCGGGACGACTGGCCAAATGGGCCGTCGAGCTAGGTGAACACAAAATCACCTACGTCCCGAGAAAGGCAATAAAGGCACAAATATTAGTTGATTTTATAGCTGAAGTTTCAAGGGTGGAAACCACCGAGGTTAACATTGCAACAGACGAACCCTCTTATCCGGAAGCCTGGAAGCTTTACACTGACGGAGCTTCCAGCATTGAAGGATCCGGAGTAGGTCTTGTTTTAATCAATCCTGAGGGATTAGAATTCACATATGCTCTTCGCTTGGAATTTCAGGCCACCAACAATGAAGCAGAATATGAGGCTCTGATTGCAGGATTGAAGCTTGCAAAAAAGATGGTCGTTCAAAAGCTTCAAGTGTTCACTGATTCACTCTTGGTATCCAACCAAGTAAATGATAGCTACATAGCCAAAGAACCAAACATGAAAAAACATAGAGAAAAGGCAAAAGAAATCATGAACACCTTCCAGTCCTGCAAAATCAAGCAAGTCCCAAGATCACACAACAAAAAAGCTGACGCTCTTAGCAAGCTTGCCTCATTAAACTTTGCCCATCTCACCAAGAAAGTGCTGGTTGAAGTAATCCAACATCCCTCCATATCCGAACTCGAAGTACAAGATGTAATCACTGAAAATGAACCGAATTGGATGACTCCATACATAACATTCCTAAAAAAAGGTGAACTACCTCAAGATCATGTTGAAGCCGAAAGGGTCCGGATCAAGTCAAGGCAATACATCATCCAAGAAGACATACTCTATAAAAAAGGGTATTTGGATCCATTGCTTCGATGTGTTGGCCCGGAACAAAGCAGATATTTAATTAAGGGAGTTCACGAAGGTATATGTGGAGCTCATTGTGGTCCACGATCAGTGGTAGCGAAGCTCATGAATCTTGGCTACTTCTGGCCCTCCATGCACAGAGATGCATCGGAGCAATTGAAAAAAATGTGAAGCCTGTCAAATACACGCCCCAGCCCCAAAAAGCCCCAAGCATGACCTGATCCCAGTCAACTCATCTTGGCCGTTTTACAAATAGGGGATGGATATCATTGGACCCTTCCCACCTGCAAAAGGAAGAGTCAAATTCTTGTTGGTTGCCGTTGATTACTTCACAAAGTGGCCAGAAGTGAGGCCTTTAGGGAAAATATCCGGAAAAAAGATCATCGACTTCGTTTGGGAAAACATCATCTGCCGGTACGGCTTACCCGGGGTACTGGTCACAGATAATGGGAAGTAATTTGCAGAGAAACCCTTCAACACTTGGTGCAAGGAATACCGAATAACTCAAGTTTTCAGTTCTGTGGCATACCCACATTCAAACGGCCAGGTTGAAAGAATGAACCGAAGTGTGGTTGAAGGAATCAAGGCTAGACTCGGCAGGAAAGGAGGAAGGTGGTTGGATGAACTCCCAAGCGTCTTATGGGCCATCCGAACCACCGAAAAAACAAGTAACAAGAAAACGCCATACAATATTACTTTTGGATCCGAAGCAGTTATCCCGGCCGAGATTGGGGTTACCACACCCCGAACACTTCACGTTGACATTAAGACCAACAAGAAAGAAGCTTTGCTCAACCTAGACCTCCTAGAAGAAGCAAGGGACTCAGCAGCAATTCGAGAAGCTCAATACAAACAAAAGATGGAGTCCTACTACAATGCCAAGGTAAGGCGCGAACGCTTCAAGCCAGGAGATCTGGTCTTAAGGAACAACGAAGCAAGCAAGAAAGAAAATCAAGGAAAGCTAGGACCAAAATGGGAGGGTCCCTACACCATCCTAGAATCCCACAAAGGAGAATCCTATAAACTTTCCAACATGGAAGGCAAGAAGCTACCACACCACTAGAACGGCAAGAACCTTAAAAAGTTCTTTGTTTAGGCTTTCAAGAAATGTAGTTTCTCTCCTAATTGAATGATGTAACATTGACTTGTTAAATCAATGAAAGGATCAGTAGATCCTCTTTTGAAAATTTGTCTTTCTATCCTACTTTCAGGTTGAGAACCTTGCAAGAAACTCCATGGCAAGGGCCATGTAAGGGGATGAGCTCCCATGACATATTGCTCAATAGGTTCAAGGGTTGAATGAACCTATATAAGGGGTGAGTTCCTAGGTCAATCCAACTCCATGAGACTTACAAACTTTCTCTATACATGTCTCATTGACGGGTCTGAATAGCCTACATCAATTGTTCCTTAAGTTTTTGAACAAACTTACGAAAAAATAGAAAACACTAAGTAGTGTATAGGATAGATGGTGACTTGTTTACCTAGACTACCTTCAGGATGAATGACTGCAGCATTCAACCTTTTAAGGTGCTACCGGTTAAACATTCTCAAACATAACAAAGACAAATACCATAGAGCAAACATAGTTAACAAGCCAACAAAGAAAGGAAACCTAACATAGCCTTAAGGGCTTAAAACATTAAAGGCCTTAACAGGCCAAGTACTACAAATTGTTCAAAAGGCTATCAAAGCCTACCACCATAAAGGAGTCCACTAAGCTCCAACAAAAGACAAACTATCCAAACACCAGTTAATTGTTTACAGACAAATTACTAACAAAGCTACGAATAAAGGACACGAAGCTAAGCAACATCACCAGACCCCGAAGGCTTCGAGGCTTCATCCTCTCCAACCACCTTCGCCACCTTTGCTTTCTTAGTCTTCTTTCCCTTTTTCAATGGCTTCTCGACAACAATACCAGCCTCAGAAGCTTCAACACTTGCATCCTTGGACAGTAACTCTTCAGTATCTAAAGTCTCCTCGCTGTCACCAGAACGAGCCCTTTTCTTGGAAACTGATTCAAGCACTTGGGCACAAACAGCTTCATTCAAACCTATGGGCTTCATCTATTTAAGCACCTGCAAAGGTTTTCCATAGCAAGAAGACACCTGGGAAACATAATGATATGATTTTTGCTCCATATTCAACACCATCTCCTTGAAAACATCCATGGACTTAGGCTGATACAAAGGAGACTCCTCCATCACTTCACCCGCTTCGTGAGCTTTAAAACCAGCAACAAAACCTGTATGTTTACCATGAATGAGGAGTTTGGTATAAACCTCCCCAAGAGTAGAATTGAACTCCGCAGAATGTAGCAGATAAGTAACAACTTGCTGGAAACCTTCCTCAATCAACCATTGATTGTCATCCAAGGCACCGGCAAGGGAAGTCTCCAACCCAACCCTCTCTTGTTCAAACACCTTCCTCTTTGCTTCAAGAGCTAACCTATCAACCTCAAGCTTCACACGAGCAGCCTCATGTTTTCCAACCTCAGCTTCATGCCCTCTCTTCAGCTCATCTATCAAACCAACAAGAGTCTTCTCTTTTGCAGCCCATTCCAAAGCATCCTTCTTCAAAGAAGCCAAAGCTTGCTTCATCTCTCTTCTTTTCTTGGCAAAATCACTATACTCTCCCATCATCTTCCTAAACCGGCTCACACCTTCAGGAAGCATTGCAACCAGATTACAAGTCCCAACCATCATCTTAGTTAAAAGAGCATCATCATCCTACCCCTCCAAGCAGGCCTTGGCACCAGGGGTAGCAAGATGTGCAAGAACATCCTCACAAACAGAAGATGATTTGAAGGTATCAGAGGATTTCACATTCCAACCAGGGGTATACACCCCTTCACCATCAACACTCGTGGAACCGTCAGCATGCTTCATCATCACAACCTTTGTAGCCACCTTCTTACCCTTGCCTTTCTTACCAACAACTTCACCAATAACATCTTCAACCTCCTGATCTTTCTCCTCCTCAGAGTTCTCTATATCTTCACTCACATCAACCGCTTCAGAAACATCCGCAGACTTCGCAGCCTTCAGTAAATGATGACTAGACCCCCTAGTCGAAGTAGGCTTAGAAAAGCTTTTCACATTTGGAACAGCGACATAGTTACCACCATCATACCTTCCCTTCTTATACTTAGCCAAAGCATCCTCACCCTCTGTAGCTTCAGCATCCTTAAAAACAACTTCTGAAGCATCATCACCCTTAATGAAATCCAAAGCCGACATGACTACAAGAAAAACAATAAGAAAAACAAAAACATAAATAATACGAAAAAGAAAACAAGTAAAAACGGTGATAAAATAAGCATACCCTGATCACCCTTCATCAACACAGGGTCTCTACCCTGTTTGTCCCAATGAGTGCTAATAACGGATAAAACCAGAAAAGGTTCGCCAAAGGGACGAAGCCTTGAAGGACATGCCCGAATAGCCTTAAGAAAATTCTCATCTAAGGCAGACTCCAACGGTTCTGCTTCATTAAGAACAGCCTCGGGATGCCTCCACAAAGGCTTGAAGGGGAAAATGGATTCAGAAACCCAGAAAAACCTAGTCTTCCATTGACCAACGGTTGTTACATGAGAAGAAATCAAGTTGGTTTCAACTGAGGACCCTTCAAAGGTAAACCAATCGCCATTCTTGGAAAGGCGAACGAAACGCCTAAACATAAGAAGGGTCGGGTCATAACCAAGAGCCTTACAAAGGATTTCAAAGTGCAAAACACGGCCAACCCCATGAGGATGGATTTGACCCAATAAAACCCTATAATACTCAAGAACATTGAGCAAGAAAATAGAAAAGGGATGACGAACGTTGGAAAACTCGAAATGACGACAATATAATGCAATCGAACCATCAGGACAACTGGAAACAGGATCTGTAAGACCAGGAGCAATAGGCTTGAAGGACAGATCAATGTCCCACTCCAAGTAGAATGCTTCAACTTCCTCTTGTGTAAGGGAGGAGAAGGTGATAGACATTGTCACACCCTCAAATTTCCACTGCGGGGTTCATACCGCGAGGCGCATGACAAACCAGGATCCCATAGCCATAAGTCACAGGAACGAACTCTAAATGCCCAAACCATTTAGTTCGTTTTCAAAAACCAAGTTTAGTTAAGCTGCGGAAGCGTAAACCAAATTTAAACCTTTTTTTTTTAAAACTATGCGCAAAACAATGCGCCCAAATTAAAACCATACGAAAGCATAATATATAATTTATATGTATGCCCGAGAGCCCAAATGCAATGAAGTGTACAGTGCTTTCTAATCCTGGCACCGGAAGCTAACTACCTGCAAAAGCATGTAAATCGTGTGTCAACATAAAGCTGGTGAGTTCACAAAGTAAAGTAATTTAATATGCAACTGCGCTGGTTTCCAAAACCACGTAAGTAAGTAAGTTGTGTTGGTGCCCCGCACCGTGTAACCACTAGTTCATCGCATGTCAAGGGTAGCTAACCCATTCATGATAACTAACCGAATATACCGAACTGCTATGTACGTGTAGCCACATAAGTGTGCCACATGCCTGACATCATTGTCTATCCACAATGATAAAGTTTTGTTAAGTTATAGTTCACCCCCGCGCTCCCCGAGCCGGTGTGAGGTTTGTAAGACCTAATAGCGCTATCAACTAATAACCCGCTTGCCAACCCTGGCAACTCATTCGGTACGTGAGGACTTACAGATGATAGAAATGGTTTAGTTTATCAAGGACACAATTGCGAACTAGCAAAGTAACCGACCCTCATAAGGATCCATGGCATCCCAACCCAGGATGTATAAGTAGTCCCAAACCGGACTAGAAAATGTTAAGTAAAGTGTCTCATACCTGAGACGCATGCTTTTGAGAAAAAAGAGTAGTGAAACTCACCTTAGGTTGCACGTGACTGATCCAAATCCCTCAAACAGTAACGAGCTACCGACTCCCTATTACAAGTGTCACTAGGTGAGTATATGTGCATAACCAACACACCATATAACTCGTTTATCCGAGACCTTTAAATGTTCAAAACCGTGTAGTGACGCCTAAAGACTCTACATGCTCAAGTACGTCCTACGTATCCCGTTGGTGATCATAGTGATTATTATCAGTTTAATACATCAATTACATCTCATACAAGTTTTCACACAAGTACATGTCAATTACATACCACATAAGACTCCAAATAGTCACATAAAGACCCCGTACACAATCTGCGTTTTTAGGACAGATTGTGCGCTGTGAAAAACAATTTATTTAAAATACTTAACGAATGAATTAGAGTCCCAAATTTTTACTGAATTTTATTTGGGATTCACTCGACAATAACTATTTTTGTTTTGTCTTAATTCCAAACACAAAAATTATGAAAATTCGTACAACACAGCTATGTCCAGAAAATTTCCTCAACAGGTCAGTTTAGTAGAAAAATTCCCAAAACTTGTGTATTCATCCAAACGGGATGAATCACTTGTAAAAGCTCTAGTTTTCCAATATTGACCTTCTGTAAAAATTTCATAACCTAACTCCTTGTAAATCTCAAGTTATGACCATTTAAAGTTAACCCAATTTACAAATCCGAAAATCTGATATGACCTCTAATCAATTAAAATTCCAAAAACGACTCAACGATGTCCAAATCTGATGGTTTTGCCCATTATGAAAAGCTAAGACCTTGTACATTACAATAATGCAAAGAAATCATCAAAACAATCAATTTACCAACCCATTACAGCCCCTACAAAACGTTCAACCGAATCTGCCAGAATCTTAAACTTGCATCCCAAGTAATCTACAAACCCTAATTTTTCATGAACATCCCTAATACATGTATAACACCTATAGTACTGATTAAACACCATATTAATCATAGCAAAACACATATGTTATCATGTGAAAACCCTAATCATGGCTACTAATAACAATCATCATCAAATCATCAAGAACATCCAAGAACTCCTACACATACATACATGCGATTCTACATATATTATTTTTAGAGTTTTTAAGGTTTTTCAAGTATTATAATTCATCAAAAATCATAATGATGTATACCTTGCAATGCTAAAACTCCCTAGAGCCTTGAGATTAAACCCGAACTAGCTTGATTAGGTGAAAGATTACTTGATTGCTTGAAAGCCAAGAGAGAAGGGGGGTGGGGGTTTCGCACGGCACAACCAAGAAGAAGAAGTAGGGTTTTATCTTTTTCTTGCCTCCTAATTATAAGAGGGCCTTGCTTGTTCCCCAAGTAATTGGGTTTTAGGGCCCTTCTAGTCCATTAACTTGACCTTTTAATCATGTTATAGCCCAATACCGGACCCAATAATATTAGTCACCCTAAATTGCATAGAAACCATTGTTTTCATTATTACATAATATATTAATCATGTTGCGCACGTAATTTACATAATCTACGTATTATCTTTCAGTTAGGCGATTATTCACAAAAACATGTAATTCACATAAGCACGTACTTCATGTTCACCATAATTCAATTGTACGTATTACTGCTATGTATGCCACATAATTCACCAACGTTTGGGATACAGGACTCATGTGTGTGTTTAACAAGGATTTTCCTACTTATAACATATGTTAGCATCTTCTAACACATGTTAACCTACTTAACTAACCCTAGTTAAGTATCTAGCCATGTATGAACATGTAAGTTTACTAGAGTTCAGTAAAAGTATTTAACCTGAAAATGCGGGGTGTCACAGACATATCCTTCTTAACACCCATAGCGCCTTGAAGGATGATCAAAAGCAAAGAAAAGTAAAGAAGAAAAGACTGATCTGATGAATGCACAAGCGAAACCCTAAGAAAGTGAAGAAGAATCGTTGGAGAAGAAGATAAAAGAGTAAAGTAATTTTATGGCAAAGAGGTAATATAAGGGCAGTTATTATAAAAATAGAATGCATAATGATGCCCTATAGTTAATACAAAGACTGAACGGCTGACACCTGTCACGTCAATCAGTCAAATCACAATTCAAATCCAGAGAAAGTAACCACCCAAAACGCACGAACCTTCGAACCTTTCAACCAAGAACAAAAATAGCAAACAGACAGAAGCCTTCTACCTACGCCACAAAGACTCCTGACTTGGGGTGGCTGGTGACGTAGGTAGCCCAAGGCAAAAAGGTTAACAACCATCACAAATATATGCTTGAAGTGTTGAAACGTACAAAGGCTCAGGCGACGAATAAGCACATATCAAAAGATGACATGTCTTGTCAACTTTTCCTCGGTCAGCTCAAAGCAACTGTCGTGTAGACATTGCACAGCTCAGACCGCAGGTCCAAAGCCATTACCAACCTAAAGTGGCTTGTCCTCTTGTTGCATCATGGTCCAAGATAATATGCCTTCCCAAATTAGAAATTACCTCCTCTATATAATCAGGATCAATCCCATAGATCTGATCCATCCCTGATTATTCTCTCTTACACTCAATCTTCTATTCTTTTGGTCCACACACACACTTGAGGAGTCTATCTCCATCACACGCACACATCACTCAAGTCTTAGAATAACAATTCTGGTATTGAGTAATACTCAGACCAGAATTCTAACACTTCAAAACAAATATTATCTTGAACCTCCTTCTACGTTTTGTAACGTAGGAGGATACCACGACTTGCGTTTGACAGATCGAAACTCTTGAACCCTTTAACCCTTCCTGTGACTTAGAACTAACGTTAGGCTATTATTTGTTGTAGCAACACTTACCAATCTACAAAGGGTTACTATTGTGTTAACTCTCCCATGAAAACTTTATAACGGTAAATACTGACGTTCAAGGAAATAAACTATCCAATGACAATTCCACACGTGACAAAACCGCCGAAATAACCAACCACTATATAATACCGTTGGCATCTTATTGGAAATGATTTAAATATAACCTGTTCATGTTTACATTTTCTTTTTACTTTTATTTAACAATAAAATGAATTTGTGTTGGTGTTTTTTTTTAATTAAGATAAAACTTAGGGGTGTTCAAAAATATCCGAATCCGAAAATCCGATCCAAAATATCCGATATCCGAATTTTCGAATTCGGATAGTGATTTTAAAAAATTTCGGATATTTCGGATATCCTAAAATTTATAAAAGTTTTTTATCGGATATCCAAAATATCCGAATATCCAAAAATATCCGAAGATATCCGAAATATCTGAAAATATATGAAAAAATATCTGAAATATATCCGAAACTATCCGAAATATCAAAAAATTTATGTATAAAACATATAAAATAAAATATATTATAATAAAATCGGATATTCGGATATCCGATTCACTATCCGATCGGATATCCAAAATTTTGGATACGGATTCGGATAGTGAAACCGGCTATCCGGAACTTTCGGATATCCGAATTTTCAAAACTAGTGGGTGAGGTGTTACCTCATAAAAAGACAAAATTAACAAATTACCCGTTTGCCCCTCAACACTACTGCTCCCTAACATGTTTCAAAATAATATATAGAGTAACTAGTAGCTATACCCATGGTACGATGCGGTGTAACGAAAGAAAGTATGAAGAAAACTATAACTAAAAGAACAACAAAAGGAATTAGAATATAGAACTAATGATAGAGATGGTATAATAGGATATTTGATCCTTTCTCAATTATTATTGCACTATATAAAGAATTACAATCCCTCTATATTAGGGATGATTACACAATATTAGGAAGGTAGTTAAACCTATTCAAAGCTATTCAAACCTATTCAATTTACAAATAATTAACCATAATTAGAGGAGTCTATTACACCCCCGCAGTCAAAGCCGGAGGTGACCGAAAGCTGAGACTGGAGCAAAAATCTTCAAAGAGAATCCGAGGGAGGCCTTTGGTGAATATGTCTGCGATCTGATAACGGGAAGGTACATGGAGTACTCGAATCTGTCCTTTTTGAACTTTCTCCCGAACAAAGTGAATGTCGAGCTCATATGTTTTGTTCTCTGATGTTGTACCGGATTACCCTATAAGTAGATGGCGCTGACGTTATCACAATAAACCAAGGTCGCAGAAGATAGAGGGTGCTGCAGCTCCAAAAGTAAATTACACAGCCAACAGACTTCAGCAACTACGTTAGCAACGCCACGATATTCAGCCTCGGCACTAGATCTCGAGATTGTCAGTTGACGTTTTGAGGACCAGGATATAAGGTTTTCACCATAATATACGCAGAAGCCGCTAGTGGATCTGCGCGTGTCTGGGCAGCCTGCCCAGTCAGCATCAGTATATGCCATGAGACGTGGATCCTTAGATGGGCCGAGGGTGAGACCGAAGCTTGTGGTGCCCTGTATGTATCAGATGATTCTCTTTAGAGCATTCTAGTGATCAGATTTAGGAGCATGCATGTGAATACATATTTGTTGTATGGCATAACTGATGTCTGGACGTGTAAATGTCAAATATTGTAAAGCACCTGCAAGGCTACGGTAAAGTGATGGGTCATGAAAGTCATCCCGGTAGTGGCACTGAGTTTGGAGTTGGTGTCCACCGGGGTATGTACGGGTTTGCAAGAGGACATGCCTGCTCGTTCAATGATCTCCTGAGCATATGCTTGTTGAGAAAGAAACATGGTGTTTTTGTGGCGTTTGACAGATAGACCAAGGAAGAAACTGAGGGGGCCGAGGTCTTTCATGGCGAACTCGGTCGACAGATGAGTCATAAGAGTGGTGCGTAATGAGTCAGAGGAGGTGACCAGAATGATGTCATCCACATATAGAAGAAGATAAGCAACCTGTGAACCCTGATGATAAGTGAATAAAGATGCATCACACTTGCTTTGCATATATTCCAGTGTGAGAACATAATCAGTGAAGCGTTGATACCACGCCCGCGGTGCCTGTTTTAACCCGTAGAGAGACTTTTTAAGACGACAAACGTGATCTGGAAAGTCTTTATTACGAAACCCCATCGGCTGATACATGTAAACAGTTTCATTTAAATGGCCGTGTAAAAATGCATTAGTGACGTCCAACTGATGTACCTGCCAAAATTTAGATAAAGCGATAGGCAAAACAGTACGGATCGTGGCAGGTTTAACAACAGGACTAAATGTTTCACCACAATCGATCCCAACCTGCTGAAGGCGACCATCACAAACAAGTCGCACCTTATATCGTTCTAAAGTACCATCCGATTTGAAGTTATGTTTAAATAGTCACATACTACGGATGACATTCATGTCTGGCAACCTAGGTGTCAATTCCTATGTCTCATTTCTAATAAGAGCTTGGTATTCATCAGTCATGGCTTGGTACCAAACCGGTATGGACAAGGCATCGGTAGGTGATTTTGGGATGGGAACGATGGTGGAGGTATGGAGATTTAGTCGGTTGGTGGGTTTGGTAATGCCGTCCATTGCGCGTGTGCGCATGGTGCGAGTTGTAGGGGGAGGTGGAGGAGGAGTTGGTGTGGAAGCCGTGGATATATTTGGGCTGTTAGGTTGGGCCGTGGGGGTGGATGTAGGTGAGAGGTGGGGCGGTGATGGATTAGGGTGGTTATGGGCCGAAATGGGAGATGTAGGGGCGGAATGGGCTGGTGTGGTGTTATGGTGGGCCGTGTGTTGAGGGGAGTGGGCTGGAGAAGTGTAGGGGTTGTGTGGGCCAGAAGTTAGGTTAGATGTGGTGGGAGGTTGTGAAGTATCGGGTCCGACATGTGGCCAAAGGGCTGGTGGAAAAACGGACAGGAACTCGTAGTTGGGCTGTGGTGTGATGGTGTTGGCGAATGGAAAAGTAGTTTCATCAAAGGCCACATGGCGAGATATAATGAGTTGCTTGGTTTTAAGGTTAAAACAACGGTAGCCTCGGTTTGAGGATGGGTATCCTAAGAACACGCAAGGCGTGGATCGAGGATCAAGTTTGTGGGTTGTGGTGGAGGGTGTCAAGGGGTAACAAAGGCAACCGAATACACGCAAATGGTCATATGAGGGGGTGCGAGTATAGAGATGTTCAGTGGGGGTTTTGTTGTGGTTGTTTTACGGGTAAGATATTTAGAAGATATGTAACAGTTTCAAGGGCATAGTGCCAAAAGGTGTTGGGTAGGGAGGCATGGTGAAGTATGGTGCGGATCATATTGTTAATGGTGCGTATGGTGCGTTCCGCTTTTCCATTTTGAGACGACGTGTGGGGACACGAGTGTCTAAAGAGGATGCCGTGGGTGGTGAAGAAATTGTGAAAAGATGAATTTATGTATTCGGTGCCATTGTCACACTGAAGGTTTTAATGGGACGTTGAAATTGGGTAGTTATTTCTTTTTAAAAGTTGCAAAAAATGGTATATACTTGTGATTTATTGGATAACGGGTAGGTCCATAGAAAATTTGTAACATCATCAATAAACAATATATAATATCTATGACCGTTAGAACTCAAAATAGGTGAAGTCCATAAATCACTGTGAATTAAGTCAAATGGAAAATAAATACGAGTATTAGAGCTAGCAAAGGGTAGCCTAATACTTTTGCCAAGTACACAAGCTTGACAAAGTTTATTATTGTAATTGGAAAAATCAACAAAACTAGAAGACTTTAAGGACTGTAATGGTGCACGTCCAGGATGACCCAAACGTTGATGCCATTAGTAGGAGGTGACAACAGCAAAGGTGAAGGAAAGGTGGTTGTTCCAGGTCTGTCACACCCTCAAATTTCCACTTGCGGAGTTTTACCGCGAGGCGCATGGCAAACCAGGATCCAAGTCAATGGTCACAATAAACAAGTCTATATGAAGATACAAGACATTCGAAAAGACATAGTTTTCATAAACTCAAAATCAATAGCGGAAGCATTAGACAAGTTACAAACCATAGACCCAAATGTACCAAGTGTTTATTACAAAACATGAACTAAACCTAGACGCCAATGCAGACCCGTGCGCCTAGTTCCATTTGTTGCTACCTTAGCGACCTGAGAAAAACATGCCAAAAAGACGTCAACATATAATGCTGGTGAGTTCACAGGTTTGTTCAATATGTTACCAAGTGTTTTCAAAACGTTACCATGTCCATACTATACCAATGTTACCAAGTACGCTAGCTAGGCGTATGTTTTTATTACTACTACGATTGGAAACCATTACTTGACACGTTTAGCAATGCTTAGCATATGTTTAAGCAGCCCAAATGTTCAGCATGATACCAATGTTCCTGTTCGAGACAACATGCACCCGCCCGGCCCTCCAAGCCGACGAGTGGGGTAGGTCACGCCCAATAGATCTATCCACATTTCCCCCGTTGTACATCCCCGCACATTCATGGTTTCCCCCGGGACTTCCAAAGATCGTATAGCAATACAAAGTTAAAAACCATAGTATGACATATGTTACCAAAATAGTTTAGCACATGTTTTCTCCCCCAAAAGTTAAAGCAGTAAAAGTGGGGCCGTGAACTCACCTTAGATAGCGTTCTTCGGTTACAAGTAAAAATGCTAAGCCCTTGATAATCCCTCTACCGGAGATCTATCAAAATGTTCACATAAGTGTTCCGACTAATAACCATAAGGTTATCTAGTCCCCGATTGTCCAGATCGTAACCAAGTATGTTTTAAAGCGTGTTTAAATGTTTAACCGACACACTAGACCGACCCGACATCCCGTTGGTGACTCATTACCCTAACTAATCAAGTACACATAGATTACACACAAGGTTCAAGCATAAAACACTTAGTTTGTATCAAAAATCTCATTTTTGCATCAGAACGGTCGAACCAGTCAGATTAAGTCTCCTTCGCCCATTTTAAATCTCCTTCGCCCGTTTTTAAGTTCTCCTTCGCCCGTTTTTCCACGTTCGACCGTTCGATCAGGTTCGCCCAACATTTTCCAGGTTCGACCCTGGATTTTCTCCTTCGCCCACCCGATTGGTCGAAGGAGTCTAGGTTCGCCCCTGTTGTACAAATTTTCTAAAAACGCTTCAAACACATTCGAAACACCTCGAAACATCATTAAACACAGCAGTCAAGTATGAATAACTTATCCCTACAAAACCCCACCGATTTCCCCCAATAACACGTCCATTTCAGCCCTTTCCCAAAATGGTAAGAATTATGGAAACGTCACAATCATGCATGGATTCTTTACCCAATTTGGAAACTTTTGAAATCGATCCATATTCAACTTAAAATGCTCAGTTTGTCGAGTGTTCGTTTTTCCTTATTATTCTATTGATCATAAATATCATGCATCAAGTCTAGATTCGTTAAAACCCCAAAATACCCATAACATCACCAACTATCCAATTAGAACCCTAAACAACAATAATCTAGCATCAATAACAATCCTATATCATGTTTCTATCATAGATACAACAGCAAATCATTAAACAACACATAACACCACATAATACATAATTTACATATGTTTATCATCATGAAGACCTATGTTTAAATGATAAGGTTTTGATTTAGAAAGATGTTTAAAAGGTTTTTATTCATGAAACACCCTTAGAACAGATCCGGACAATTAGGGTTAAATGAAAACGAATTAAAAATGCTGTAAAAAGATTTAGGATCAAGAACACACCTTGGATTCTTGTTTAGATGTTGTAGATAGGTTAGATTATGAAAAAGAAGAGCAAAAACTCCTTCCTTAGTGATCAAAATCGTTTGAGAGTGTTTTGAGACGGTTAGGGTTTGTGAAATGGTGAAAAATGACAAAGTTTGTTATTTATACTAATCCTCCTTCGCCCCCTATCAGTGGTCGAAGGTGGCCTCCTTCGACCCTTCCACAGGGTCGAATGAGCCCTGTCCTGGTCGAAGGGAATTCTTTCAATTCCACATCCCAGGTTCGCCCATTTACAAAGGGTCGAACCAAAACAAAATTCTTCCTTCGACCACTCGAATTGGTCGAACCAGAACCCATGTTTATCTAGTTTTCCAGTTTGTCGTGTTTAACGCATTCTAACATACCTTAACATATGAACATGCAACCTTAGTTTATGTTTAACATATTTAAGCACGGATAATCATTTACACATCATTTAAACACATCTATGTATATAATCCACCACACGACCCGTAATCTACACATATACTTAATTAGTTCATGTAATGTCACCAACAACGGGACCCAGTACTAGTGTATTACCAAAACGACTCCCAATGATCCTCCAGATCATTGAACCCTGGACAATCCTAACTTGACCCGACTCAACTAACCCAGTTAAGTCCGTTTATAAACGTTTCTTGCTAAGGTAGACTTAGATGTTACTAAAATGTTTAAGCCAAATATGCCGGGTGTCACAAGGTCCAAGCACAAGAGGGTATAGATCACCGCTGCTGTTGCACCAGAGGATAGGGATCCGGCTCTTGTAGTCCTTCACAAGAAAACCAAAAGGGTCAAATTCAACAGACACAGAGTTGTCAGTTGTGAACCGACGCACAGAGATAAGGTTTTTGATTAATTTTGGTGCATAAAGGACATTTTTAAGTTTAAGGGGTGGGTAAGGTGGTGGTAAGGTTTGGTTGCCATGTCCATACACCGGGATGGTTGAACCATCGCCGACGACTATTTGTTGTCCCAAATTATTATTAGAAAAAGAATCGAAATTAACATAGGTATTAGACATGTTACCTGTAGCCCCGGTGTCCATGTAACCGGTTGGCTCCTGTTGATGATTCAGTGACATAGCACTGAGTGCCTGATCAATGTCAGTCGGGGCGTAGGCAGTGTGGTGCGCCTGACTTGGTTTAGACCCGAGAATACTCGCTCCATTGTTCTGGTTGGTGGGCCGGCTTGAGGATGTAGGATATGGACATGGGGGAGCAGCCCAATAATATGGATGTTGGGCCTGTTGGTGTGTGGTGCGGTTCGGGTGGTGGTGGTTAGAGCAGAATTGGCGGTTTTTGAAGCATGTAATGCTTGACCCGCTTTTCGCGATTCCACCATACAGATTTTAGAGCGTGCCATGTAAAACGAGGGGAGCGGGTCTTGACCTTGAAGAAGGGTACCAATACTCTCGTATTGTTCGGTCAGCCCCTCGATCAACTGAAGCACGAGGCCGTCATTGTCGATGGGGTGACCAACACTAGCGAGTTGATCGGACAAGGTTTTAAGCTCTTGGCAGTAGGCAGAGGCAGAAGAAAAATTTTCAAGACGGGTATTATTGAAGCGGTGGCGGAGAAGAAGGGCTCGAGCCGCCTTGTTATCCTGGAAGAGATTTTCAAGGGCGACCCAGACCTCGTATGCGGTTTTATTTTGACCCGGTTCAATCACGGTGTGGACAAGGTCTTGAGATATCGTCCCGAAGATCCATTGAAGGACAATGGAGTCGAGACGCTCCCATGTTTCTGTGGCAGAGGAGGAGGAAGCGGGCTGTTTGTCCGTGTTTGTGGCGGGTGGAGGGGTGGCAGTGGGTTGGCGAGGGAGGAGATGATCGTATACTTGAAAGGCTTTGCAATGTATCTTAAACAGTTCGGACCAAGACGGCCAGTGGGCTGTGTCGATTTCAAGTTTAATAGGAATGAAGTTGGTGATGCTTGATACGGTGACAGCGGGGTTGATTTTGTCTGACATGGTGGGAATGAAGGTGATAGTCGATCGGAAAATAGGAAAAGGAAGGGAAGATAAGTGTGGGAGTGGTTTCTAATATTGTGTAATCGGTAATGGAGTTTGCAGAGTGAAGAATGGAATTTGCAGAGAAGAAAAAAGTCAAGGAAAAAGGTGAGATAGAAGAGTAGCACGGTAGCAGTGGGCTGCCGTGTGAATTTCGGATCAAATGGCCAAGGGAATTTCCTAGCCTGATACCATGATAGAGATGGTATAATAGGATCCTTAATCCTTTCTCAATTATTATTGCACTATATAAAGAATTACAATCCCTCTATATTAGGGATGATTACACAATATTAGGAAGCTATTCAAACCTATTCAATTTACAAATAATTAGCCATAATTAGAGGAGTCTATTAACTAAAGAATAAAGCAAAAAGAAATCACAATAAAAATAGTAACACCAAGATTCAAAGGTGGGTTGTTGGGGAGCTATGGAGGCAGTATACCACAGCCTGAGCCATCCCGATCCACAAAGGGTTACTTTTTTATTAACTTCCCCACGAACACTTTTATACAGTAAATACCAACGCAAAAGGAAAATAACTATCCAATGACAATTTGACATGTAGTAAAACCGCATAAAATAACCAACCATTATTTAATACTTTTCACTGTTTAGGCTATCTGGTGTAATAATCGCGCCACCTTAGCCTTTTTGTTGTCAATAACCGCCCCCCACCCCCACCCCAGACTCGCCGCATGAATCATTGTAAGAATGTCGTCAAATTCTGACTCTTCATCCAACTCGCCGCAAGAATCGGGCACGCTCGATAACTTTCTCTTATGTGTAACAGAAGAGGCAGTTCAACTATTAAAAGACAAATCTGAATCGTCAACAGCTACTAGATAACCAACACTTGAACGTGATAGGGCAGGTGCTCATCAGCGTTTGATTAATTATTATTGTTAAATAATTTTTTACCTATGTTAATGTTAAATTATTTTTAGGCGTTACTGATCTATATGTACAAAGATATTTGAGGAATCCGACCGCAAGTGACGTCCTTCTTTTATACTCGGCCCCTCAAGAAATACACGGTTTTCCTTGGATGTTGGGTAGCCTTAATTGTACAGACTAGGAATGGGCGGCACGTCCAATTGCTTGGAAAGGCCCACGATGAGGACGAGTAGTATAGTGATTATTTTTATTTAGTGTAAATGTTATTTTTTTTTTCATTTAACTGTTATCTTTTTTAATTTTATTTATATGTTATTTTTTATTTAATTTAAATACAATTTTTTTAATTTAATTTTTTATTTTAGTTTGAAAATAAATTAAATTAATGATTGAGTAATGAGTGAATGGCTTTTTTTTTTTTTTGAATAACTAATTTCTTTCAACATTTTTTACACTCATTCTTTTGCAGACTTGAACCCTCAACCTCCCATTTGAAACCCTAACACTTTTACCACCACACCATGAGAGGTGGGGCGAATGGCTTTATTTTATTTCATGATAGTTGTTGTAAAGGTGCTTTACTGCAACACATTTTAACGTGACGCGTAAGTAATGCTGAAATGGGAGGAATTTATTCTACACCATTCATTCAGCCATACGGAAATGTAGAGTTAGAGAATTAAAAAAAAAAAAAAAAACGTCCATGACGGGGAAATGTGAACCTGAAGACCCAATGGTTGGAGCTGTCGATAATGACATCACCGAATTGCATGCTTTCAAATTGTTTATAGTCAATTTTTTTGACTTTGACTTTGAATTTTTCAAAACATCAAGCTTGAATATTATTTTAGTAGATGTTTCTAAATGATTTCTTTTTCTTAAATAAATTAAAAGGTTGCTATTCAAGTACGTAGTCGTGCTTAATTTTTTCTTCACATTATAAGTTTTATTAAAAATGAAATTGTTTTTGAAATAGAGTATTAGTTTAACATCGTAAATTGGTATGATGAGTAATGACGAACTAAACTATGTCCGACCGAATAACAGAAGTACCAGAACGGTATTGTCGGAATTGTTACATGTATCTGTTTTTGGTATTTCGGTCGAAGTAACACATGCGTCGATTTCTTTCGGGCAATGTAATACTTTACTTTTGGTTTTCCTATTTTGATTGTTATAGCGGCTGATGCTACAGTAACAAACCAAACTGATGAATTCCCGTCGTGTAACGCATGAGAATCCCACTAATATATATATATATATCAAGGCGATGGAGTATGAACAATGACTTTGATGTATAATTATTTTAGGTTACAAATAATACATGTATTTAACCAATTTAATTTTCCTCTAATCATTTGTGTTCGTGAAGTTTTTTTTAAACAAAAAAAATTGAATACACATGTGTTTTCCAGTGTAAATTTTGTTGAAAACGGTGTTCTATTCAAAGTCTACAATCTTTTTGATATCATAAGTTATACCGATTGCATGTACTTGATGAACCAAACCGGTACCATAACCATGTATTATCTAAGTTGGCATCATTATTCACGTTTATGGTTTTAGATCGACGTTACTCACATTTTAGTATTCTTATAGGCATATCACAACTTTACTTGTTTTATAGTTCTTTATATATATATATATATATATATATATATATATATATATATATATATATATATATATAGTGAAAGATTTAATGGGGAACCAAAAAAAAAGTGAAGAACTGGGGAACCCCTCTTAAAACCCTTGGATTAAGAAAATCAATGGATAAGATCAAACCAATTAATCATAAGCTTAATTTTTAGCCAAGGGTATAACTGGAATTTAAAAAAAATACTTTTCACTTAACTTTCTCTCTCTACTGCCTCTCTCTATCTCTTCTGCTTTCTCTCTACGGTCTTCCCCCCCTCACTCTATCTCTTCTGCTTTCTCTCTCTCTCTCTCTCTCTCTCTCTCTCTCTCTCTCTCTCTCTCTCTCTCTCTCTCTCTCTCTCTCTCTCTTTGCTTCAGTATTTTTTCTTCCTCATCTCTACCTGCAACCATCCATCTCTACCAGAAATTCAAGCATCGATCTTTACCTGCAATGTAACCATCGATCTCTACCTGCAATGTAACCATCGATCTCTACCAGCAACCATCAATGTCCAGGTTTTTTTAAATTCGATCTACTGATTAGTCACTTATTAAAGTGCTATGATTTTAAACACAAATTCGTTTAGATCTGGAAATTCTTTTTGTTATGTTTCTGTTTTTTAGTTAAAATTAGGTTTTGATTTAATTTTTTTGGTCTCATCTGGAAATTCTCTTTGTTATGTTACTGTTTTTAGTTGAAATTCGTTTATATTTGACAATTCAGTAGGTTGCTTTCTGTTTAGATCTGAAAATTCTGCTTAGATCTGGTAATTCTCTTTGTTATGTTTATGTTTTAGTTGAAATTGTTTAGATCTAGAAATTCTGTTTAGATCTGGCAATTCTCTTTGTTATTATAATTTTTAGTGGAAATTCGTTTAGATCTGAAAATTCTGTTTAGATCTGACATTTCTCTTTGTTATGTCTTTTGTTCAGTTGAATTTTGTTTAAACGATGATTTTATTATCTGGTATGGTTCCTGAAATATTTAAATCATGACTGTTGCTATATTCACCGGTTTTTTGCTTTGATCGATCTACAAACAACAACAGATGGAGATTAATATAGGTATTGTATACTATTCGGATCTGTTAATATCGAATTTCTTATTGCAGTAGGTTTATAGATCTAATCTGTTTAGATAAATTTGCTGAGAAACAATTTTGTTTACAACTAAATGATTATTGTACGGTTTCAAAACAAATATACGACAGGCATTCAAAACAATTTTGTATAGTATTCGGATATGTTGATGTGCAGTAAATCTCAATAGGTTGATAGATCTTATCTGTTTAGCTGAATTTCTCAGATTTGTATTAAATTACCTTTTATATTGTTGAATCACTAATTAGGATTTGATTTCTAAGAATCTGTATATTTAGACTGTTAATTAGGGTTTAATTTGTAAGAACCTGTATAATTAGGGTTTCATGAAACAAATATTGAATCAAACATGTTAAATTGTTTTGTATCAGGTTTAGTTTCAGTTATAACATGCTAATTAACAGCTTTAACATGTAAAATTGTTTTAGCTGCCATTTTAGGGTATTATTAAATGTTCCAGATTGCCTGTTGCGGTTTGTTCTTCTTCAATTCCAAACTTTTAATCTATTATTTATAATTATGTTACAGATCTGATTTTAGATAAGTCTTGGCTATTGTTCCCAACTAGTTTCGCTTAGTTTGTTTACTTGAAGATACAAGGAAGTTTAACTTTAACATGTTAAATTATTTTATTTATGTTTGAGTTTTCTACCTTCTTGTAAAACTTAACAATTAAAAGATATAATGTATTAAATTAAAATTGTTTAACATGTTAAATAGTCTTATTATTGTAGAGTTTATCAGATTTTCAACATAATTACATCAATTCGATGCAAATGTGATTACAGCCAAGTTAGTGCCGAATTGTGCTGAAAACTGCATTTGACCTATTTCAGTTGCATTTGTGGCACAATTTACAGCAGTTTTCAAAACTGAAATGGGTCTAAAAATGCAACAAAGTGTGCCAAACTGCAGTTGAAATTGGTCATAAACTGCACCCAATATGTGTTAAAAACTATAGCGAAGTTAGTCTCGAAATGTGTTCAAATTTGAAGTAAGACGTGCAAAAACTATAACCGAAATAGGATGTAGATTTCGCTTCTGCTGCTGTTGATTATAACCTGTAGCGGCTTTTGATTCCGCCACAGCTGTCAAACATGTAATTTTATTGTTGTCGTGCTAGCAGCTTAACAAACAACCTACAACAGCATGTTTAACATGTTATTGTGTTTAACAGTTGTTTCTGTGTTTAACTTGCCACTTCTATGATTAATATCTGCAGAATGTTTAACATGATGTTGTGTTTAACAGTTGTAGTGTCTTAAACGACAATCGTGAACAAAGCCAACAAATGGGTCAAATTGGTCACTTGCATTTGGATCAAATGAGTCACTCGCATTTGGTATGACGGATTTATCAATAAAAAGACCAGATTATTTTAAATTTTGGATTGCTTATGCACTTCTATCTGCCGCTGCGCTGGTACACTCTATGTCGTACCATATGCTCTAGAAGCCTCTACATCACCCTGATACACTCTATGTTTGTTCATTCATTCATTTTGTGACTCTCAGGTTACAAAGCCATATTATTGGGATTTGGGCGTTTAATAAAGAGAAACATGTGCTACTGCCTTTTGTTGCTAATGTTGCCATTGAACAAGGCTATCTGAAGTCTCGATATAGCATCTACTCCGATAGAATTGAAAAGGTCACCTAAAGCTTACTGGAAAGATACCGGAAAATTTCAATTTAATATCTTAAATTATTTTATTTCTGTTTTGAGTTTCCTGACTTCTTGTAAAACTAAAAAGTAAAAAGATTTTACATGTTTAATTAATTTTTTTTAACATATTAAATAGTCTTGTTATTATAGAGTTTATCATATTTTCAACCTAATTGCGTCAACTCAATGCAAAGGTGATATACAATCAAGTTAGTGCCGAAATGTGCTAAAAACCTGCAGTAAATTGTGCCACAAATGCAACTGAAATGGGTCAAAAACTGCAGCCAAAATGGGTTAGAAACTGCAGCAAAAATGTGTTAAAAACTATAGATAAGTTAGTCTCGAAATGTGTTCAAAACAGTAGTAAGACGTGCAAAACTGTAACTGAAACGGGATGTCGATTTTTGCCTCTGCTACTATGTAATACAACTTGCAACAGCTGTCGAGTTCGCTTCTGCTGTTGTAGATTATAACCTGTAGCGGCTTTCGATTTCGCCACAACTGTCAAACATGTAAATTTATTGTTGTCATGCTAACAGCTAAACAAACAACATGCAGCAGCATGTTTAACATGTTTTGGTTAATAGTTGTTTTTGTGTTTAACTTGCCCTAGAAAACCTCAAGAAGCTGTTCCCGCTAATTAATTTCCCCACTTTGTTTTTAGCCCCCTAAATCATCAGCTGGGCTTGAGTTTTTATCTGAGTTTGGTCCGGTTTCTGAATCACCCATTTACAGGTATTATCATTACTTCCTACCCAGTAAAACATCTTGTCCTCAAGGCGAAAAGCAGGTAATTGAGTAACAAATTCCTCGTAATTTTCCCATGTTGCTTCTCCAGGAGAGTAGTTCTCCCAACAAATACGTAACTCCAAAAGTGGTTGATGTTGATCCTTTATGTGAATCCTCCATTAGTATTCCAAAAGGTTATGAAAGTTCACCCAAATCATGATTATTCATTCACATTGACTCAAAAGAAGATGCACTGATCCACATTCTCAACTCTACAGATTTAGTCAAGATTTTAAGAATCTCATCCTTCCTTTTAACATTGAATTTACTTCTCTAGGATTCGTTGCCATCAACAATGACTATTTGCTTAGACGAAATTCATATCTATCAAGCCCCTAGACTCAAACACCCTCACGGCCTCACAAAGGTGATATACTTACAATTATTCCCAAAATAATTTAAAAACTGCAGTAAAATGTGCCAAAACTACAACCGAAATGGGTGATAAACTACATCAAAATTATGCTAAAATTGGTAAAAAACAACAGCAAAAAATTTTAGTCATAAATTGGTGTTTTGATAACTTTCCACCCATGTTCATAATATTTTTTGGCATAAAGAAATGAACTTAACATGTTATATTATTTTATTTCTTATTGAGTTTTTTTTTGGGAAGGTAAATTTCATTAAAAAACAACCACGAGCGTCCTCAAAGAAAGGACCCCCGGGCCACAAACCAAAATTACACCATGTCTAACGGGTATTTACACCAATCAATCCACTCTAAACATTTCAATTTAGATCTATGTTTAAACCAAAAATACGATGACATTTTAATGCTCTCAACCACTTCAACCACCCGTCGCCGCTTGCTATTGAAAATACGATCGTTGCGCTCAATCCAAATCGACCACATAGTACAGAAAACAATGCCACGGAGGATGTACTTGGCTTCTTTAGTGAACGGTTGGGAGCTCGTAATCTCCATTAAATCGGCAACATCAAAGATAAGTAACGGATTCAACTGACACCAAGCCTCCACCCGGTACCACACTTCGGCTCTGAACAAACAACATGTGAATAAATGCGTATTCGTTTCGACATCCATGTTACACATCTCGGATAAGTTGCTTTGCAGGATAACCCCCCTTTTATGCAATTCAGTTTTAGTCGGCAACCGGTTAATAAGAGATCTCCACACCATAATCTTAACTTTCATAGGAACCCAAACCTTCCAGTGCATCTTGACCTGACTGATGTTGGACGGATCAGCAGCCAGCAACTTCTTAGCGCTGGAGACAGAAAAAGCACCAGATGAGCAGGCCTTCCACCTCCATTTATCTCTACCACCTTTCCATTCAAAATTATAAATGTTGTCCATCAAATTGAACAGCTCTGAAACTTCAGCAGCTGATGAAGGGATCGAACGCCACTGCCAATGCATATTTCTTTTTGAGTTTCATATCTTGTTTTAGAAGTAAATATTTTATAGATTTAACATATTAAATTAAAATTATTTAACATGTTAAATAACATATCTATTAAAGAATTTTCAAGATTTAATTGTTTTTTTTTTGTAATAATTTGAGTAAAACATTCCTTACAATATTATTTTCAAATTAACTTGTGTTTATGATAAATTCCAGGAAAAAATTGCAGCAAAAATATTTCATAAACTGCAAGAAAAATGGGTTAAAAACTACAACCAATTTAGTGCCAAAATGTGTTCAGAATTGTAGTAAGATGTGCAAAAACTATAATCGAAATGGGCTGTCGATTTCGCCTCTGCTGTTGTTGAATATAACCTGCAGTAGCTGTCGATTTGTCGCCTCCGCTGCTGTTGATTATAACCTGTAGCAGCTGTCGATTTCGTTCCTCCGCTGTAAAACATGTAAATTTATTGTTGTAGTTTCTTAACATGTTAAATTATTTTATTTCTTTTTGAGTTTCCTATCATGTTTTAGAATTTAACAATTAATAGATTTACATGTTAAATTAAAATTATTTAACATGTTAATTTTTAAACAAAAAGGTGGTGAAACAAAGAATTGGCTTCAGGAAAATTATTTAATAGATTTTTCATGTTAAAATTATTTAACATACTTAACATGTTAAATTAAAAATCGGTGTTATGTTAAATATCATTTCCATTAAAGAATTTTCCAGCTTTAAAACTACCACGTTCAAGCATGCTTATATTCATGTTTGATATAAATGCAAGTGACATAACTACCTTTTTTTTTTGCAATTTACTAACTTTTTTTTTTAAATTAATTTTTTCATTAAAACAAAATACGGAAGTTACATCATAATAGCTGGTAGACGGGCAACAAGCTGCGCCGCCACCCCTTTTTGAATTGCAAACCCTAGTCTACTAAAGACAAAACCTTGCCCCCCCTAGGGATGAAACATTGCTGTGGACAACCCGTTGGACCCTGGTCAAGAATCGAATAGCTTCTGGCGCCAGGGAGCCAAAGGTGTCGAAAGCCAGAGGGATAAAGACATGTTGGTTATCTGCACAAGCTTTAGCATGTTTATCTACTTTCTATAAAATTTGTAACATGTTATGTCAAAATTTGTAACATGTCAATATGTACTATAAAATTTATGTCATCCACGCCAAAGGAAACAATCCAACCATTCTAAATTCTAACGATTTGAATTGAAACTGACCCATAAACAAATACAAAAGTCTCACGAACTACTAAAATCTTAGTAAAGACTAGATTTCTCATCAATTGTCATCAAAATATCAATAACAGTTTTCCCATTAAGTGTCTTCTAATGTCAGACTTAATTTCAATAGTGAAAGTATCCGTTTGGCTGCCCTTTTGACCTGTTGTAACTTCTAACCATCTGAATGCTACTATACCTGCACTTGATCATATGTTAAATATTATAGCACTTTAGAACATGTTAATAAAATAAATCATTCCTGAGATTTCCTTAGTTTTTGTTAAATCCATCCTAAAAGGTTTCTTTTTCACCTAAGCCACTAATGTTTCCTATTTTATTACCAAATTCGTCCAAATTACTAACATTGTTAATAAGTAATGAAATCTGAAGGACATATTTGTAATTTTCCCTCTTTAAAATCCAAATGTTTTCCATGTATAAACCTCACAATAACATCAGACCTGCAAAATTGCATTCCCAAAACCCTAAATTACTTATGATTACAAACACCGCCACAAATGAAAAAAGCTAGTTGCGTTAGTTTTTGCTGATTGTCAGCATACTGTTGTCTGGTTGTTTTATAATATATGAATCATTGTTTTTGAAATAATTTTAATAAGTTATTTATCAACACTGGGCGCACTAGTCTTATGCTTGTTTGAAAACAAGGTGTATAAAGTATAGTTGATGAGTAAGACACAAAATAGTTGCAGGACTTTAATAAGGGTCTTTATTAGTTCAAATTTCTAAGGTTGTCGATTTTGCCTACAGCTGCAGTCGAATACAACCTTCAGAAGCTTTCAGTTTCGCTTTTGTGGATGTCAAATACAACATAAAGCAGATGTGCCACAACATTTCACTGAAACACTTTTTTTTTTGGAGGCAACACTCCACTGATTTTTTACCCAACTATCTATTATTTTCAGAAATAATAATAATAAAATAGAAATATTAAAATTCTAGTAAAATGAAATGCTTACGTTAAATTACTATAAGTTAATAAAGATAACTATCATAATTTAGTTTGTAGAAATTTAGTAGTATGGTACTTTATTTTATTATTATATTTATAAATCAAAGTAAAATATTGGAAAGAAAGATGTACTGCTAGGAAACGACCTTATCTTCTTAACACATTTCCCCTACTTCACACAACTTTAGTTGCAGGTCTTTAAACGTTGAATAAATCGGCAAAAATTTACGGTGAACACCTTCTTACAATATTCTTCATTCTGATGTAATTAATCTTTAACAAAGAATCTTGAAGTAAAGAAAAAGAATTAATTTTGTGTGAAAGTTTGTGCTACAGTCCGTTAACCAGCACGGTAACTAGAACCCAAATTTGGTTCACGGGACCACTACCAGCATGGGTGGCGGTGGTGTTACCGTGCTGGTAGTGGGGTACCCGTGACCAATTCTGGTAGAACCCCGTCCCCCCTATGCTACAGTGGTATCGATTTCACCTCAGTTGTCGAACATGTAATGGGTCAAATGGGTCACTTGTATTTCGGTCAAATGGGTCATGAGTAATTTGTGAATTAAGGTTTATGGTGGGAGGAATGAATGTTTAGTAGTCCCAATATTGTGTTCTTTATACTTAAACAAATTAAAAACAATGGAAAAAATATCAAAACCAAATATATAAGGAAAAAGACCAAACTACCCATATATTTTCGTTACTTTTTAACAATGTTATTGATTTGCACTGATTTAGCAATAAATGGGAATCTTCGATGGATCTAACTTAAGACAATCTATATAAAAGATATAAAATGTGAAAAAAGGGATTTAAGAGTGTCAAACTAACAAAAAGATAAATCATATCTAATAAGAAAACATACTTTAATATTTTTTCTTCACTTCTAATTCTTCCAAAATTTTGATGCTTCTTGCTTCTTTTTCTTCTTATCATCCATTTGTACTTTATCAAACTCATTTGCATCTGCAATGACTTTTTCTCTCTTTTTGTTGATATCAACAAGCAAGATTTTTGTTAGGGATTTTGATCTTAAATTTTTGAGTTGTTTTTGTTTTTTTGTTTTAACATCAGACTCTCTAGCTAATCCACATTGATAGCTTCTTAAATCTTCTCCCATGTATGTATCCATGTGACACATAACGAAAATTCCACAATCTTCCTTATTGTTTTCTGTTCTCCAATCAAACTCTGTTCTCATTGGCTCAAAATTTCTTTGCAATAACTTGTTTTGCGTTTTGTTCATGTTTATATGCTTCACTAATAAATTTCCCTAAAAATTAGAAAAAAATTAGAATGTAATATTTTAGATATCATAACTATTGAATTAAGAATATATAACATTTGTTTTTTATGTTTATGCAAATAAGTTTATCTAGTTTTATATGTAATACTTAAAATCTAGATTCCACATTTAAAGATTATATTAAGTTATAAAAAATGGTAGTTCGTTATTAAAAAAATTTAACATGTTAAAACTTTAAAATAATTTCATGTAAAAGATAGATAAAACTTACCACTAACTTTGGAACTTTATTGTATTTTTCAAAAGTTCCTAACTTATTATTATCCATCACAATACCGATTAGTTTCTTCAAATTCAAAACAACTAGATAGAAATGAGCACTTGCGAAAATAGGTACAAAAAACCTGTAAATATTAAAAATATAAAACATGTGAGTATGCATATATTTATATACATAAATTATTAATATAACTGTAATTTAAATTATTTTTTACCATATCGATGTTTTCAAAAGATAACAAATCTTTCTCTCCATTGGATAGTATCTTCAGTTTCTGTTGAAATTTATAAAATTTATTTTGTATCTTCCCTTCAATATTCCAAATATATTCATTTTGAAATTTAAATCAAATATTAAATTTAAAGTATGGATTTTATAAAAAAAAACAACAATAAAAAAACATCTGCAGATTTATATTGTTAGGTGTTTGGATTTCAACTCAATTTTCTAATTTTATAAATATTTTTAACATGTTAAATTAAAATTATTTCCGCCTAAAAAACCTTTGATATTAATAGACTTTTCAGTGTATAAAATTAAATATTTTAAATAAAAAAATAAAAGAAACATACCATGAAATTAGTCTCAAAATAATATCCTCTATCTGAAGTATTACATTTGTACTTCTCTTCATCATCTAGTATCTTTGCCCAAATATCAATAACTTTTGCATCGACCTAATAATTAGGCATCATTGAACTTAAACTTAATCGAACTAATTTATCTTTTTCATCTTCATAAAGGATATCTCTGAAAAATATAAAGTATATAACGAGTTATGATTATAACTCGTTATTTAAGACTTACAATGCATTTTCAATGCTTGGGAAAACAGAATTTGCTATCCTTTTTTCTTCTAATTTTAAATCAGCCTTTGTATTAGTTATCCTATTCTTATACGGCGACTTCAAATAATGACTAGCTTTTGAAATTCTTTTCATTTCTTTCTCAAGAGTATAACCATCTATTTCAATATCTTTAAGCTTTTCATCTACAAATTAAAAGTTTTTTTTATGTAAATACAAGTCCCTACTATAAAAGTTTCAAATGCAAATTTTAAGAGTAATGGTTTTATAAATAATGCATCAACTGTTAAAAATCAATACAGAAATCCCAAGAATTGTAAATGCAATTGTCAAACTAACCACAAAACTGAAACTCAATATAGAAACCACAGTCCAAAAACTTTAGTTTCTTCAAGCTTTTCACCTGTTAATCAAGTTCTTTTAATATTTCATATTTTTTTGAACAATTATCTAAAGTGAAATTCGGGGATTTTTACCTTTTCAAACAAAATCATTTTAAATCAAATTTAAAGCATTTAATAATTTGAAACTACCTTCATTGCCAAACATAGAGTCATTATTATTGAACTTTTTTTTCATCTTCGACACTTTCTATTAACAAACCTTGCTTTTCATGTTCATTCTCTTTGTACATGTTATCACATTCCACATTCAAATTATATTTATCAGTAAAAGAAGTTTTCTTGAACTACATAAAAATAAAATAAAATTTATCAACCCCAATTTTGTTGTAGTTCTTTACCCATTTAAGCACACAATTTTGCTGCAGTTTATCTACCATTTCAGTTGCAGTTTTGGCACATTTTACTGCATCTTTTAAAACAGTTCCGCAATAACTTGGTTGTATATCACCTTTGAGTTAAGTTGGCATAATTAGGTTGAAAATTTGATAAACTCTCTAATAACAAGACTATTTAACATGTCCAAAATTTTAATTTAACATGTTAATTAAAATTTTTAATTGTTTAGTTTACAAAAAGGTAGGAAACTGAAACATAAATAAAATAATTTAACATGTTAAAGTGAAACTTCCCAGTATATTTCAACTAAGCAAATTAAAACTCTAATCAAGCAAAACAAGTTGGGAACAATAGCCAAAACTTTTTAGAACAAAACAAGTAAAACTAAAATCATGCAATATGTGACCCATTTCAGCATATTTTTTCTGCAGGTTTGGCTGCAGTTTATGACCCATAAACACGACATAATTTGAGATTGATATTGTTAGGAATGTGTTAGTCAAGTTATGATAGATCAAATTAAATCTGGAAAATTCTTTAATAGCAAGGCATTTTAATAGAATTTGAAACTACTTTTATTTTTTTATTCTTCATCACCATCCAAAATTTCAGTTTCTTCAAGCTTTTTACATGTTAAATTAAGTTCTTTTAATCTTTCAATTTTCACTTTTTCCAAACAAAATCATTTTAAATCAAATTTAAAGCAGTTAATAATTTGAAACTACCTTCATTGCCAAACATATACTTAGTGCCATTGAATTTTTCTTCATCTTCAACACTTCCTAATAACAAACTTGGTTGTTCATGTTCTTTCTCTTTGTACAAGTTATCACATTCTACATTCAAATTATCTTTATCAAAAAAGAAGTTTTGTTAAACTATATAAAAAAATAGAACAAAATTTAGCATGTTAAACTATTTTATAAACATGCTAAAATCTCTAATAACAAGACTATTTAACATGTTAGAAAAATTAATTTAACATGTTAAATCTTTTAACTGTTAAACTGGAACTTCCCGGTATCTTTCCAATTAGCAAATTAAAACTCATATCAAGCGAAACCAGTTAGGAAAAATAGGCAAAACTTATAGGAACAAAACCAGTAAAACTAAATTTCTCTAGTATTCGACCCATTTCAGCACTTTTTTTCTGCAGGTTTGGCGGCAGTTTATGACCCATACACACGACATAATTTGAGATTTATATTGTTAGGAATGTTTTAGTCAAATTATTATAGATCACAATTAAATCTGGAAAATTCTTAAATAGCAAGGCTATTTAACTGTTAAGTTTACAACAAGGTAGGAAACACAAACACAAATAAAATAATTTAACATGTTAAATTGAAACTTACTGGTATCTTTATAGTAAGCAAATTAAAACTCTAATCAAGCAAAACTAGTTGGGAACAATAGCCAAAACTTTTTAGAACAAAACAAGTAAAACTAAAATCATGCAATATTTGACCCATTTCAGCATATTTTTTCTGCAGGTTTGGCTGCAGTTTATGACCCATAAACACGACATAATTTGAGATTAATATTGTTAGGAATGTGTTAGTCAAATATTAACAATATGATTAAGCTTGTAGATGAATAACAAATAACAAATTTCTTTCTATTAAACTCACTCTGCACTTTTATTAACTTAACATCTTAAACCTTTTAAAATTATTTGAAACACAAGAAGTTTCACAAAATCACTAAAATAAAATAACTAAATTTTCTATAGTATTTGACCCATTTCGACACACTTTTGTTGCAACTTATGACCCATAAACACGATATAATTTGAGATTGATATTGTTGGTAATGTTTTAGTCAAATTATTATAGATCACAATTAAATCTAAAAAAAAAATAATTTCAAAATTATTTAACATGTTAAACAAGCCAGATTGTCTGTTGCACAAAATGTGTTAAAAATTGCAGTAAAGTGAGCCAAAACTGCAACAAAAATGTGACGAAATGGGTCAAAAAATGAAGACAAAAAATAAAATGTCATTTTGGTAGCTATCATGTCAAATTGTAGACACAAACTTCAGCAAAAGTGTTCATATTATTTTGCGGCTTCTGGGAAAATGAAGTTAACATGTTATTTTTTTTGTTTTTAGTTTTGAGTTTTCTAATTTGTATAAAACTTTAACAATTAAATAATTTAACATATTAAATTACATTTATTTAACATGTTATTTTTTTTTTTGAGTTTGCTAACTTGTCTTAAAAATTAATATTAAAATATTAAAATATTTAACATGTTAATTTATAATTATTTAACATGTTAAATAAAATTATTTAACATGTTAAATAGCCTTGCTATTAATGATTTTTTTCAGATTTCAATGTGTTTTATAACAATTTGACTAAAACATCTCTGAAAATTATTTTAAATTTATCTTGTGTTGGGTCATAAAGTGCAGCCAAAACTGGTGCAAAAACATGCCAAAATAGGTAAAACTAGAAGCAAAAAATGTGCTAAAATAGGTAAAAAAAAACTGCAGTCAAGGCAGTGTCGAAATATTTTAACAACTATAGTAAAATATGCCAAAACGGAAACAAACATGGGTCATAAACTGGAGCCAAAATCTCTAGTCATGAAATGCAGCAAAATGTGTCATGTCATTACATTCAATATGTTCCTCTGTGTCAACTTAGAAACCATGGGCGTATTTCGCTAAGATGCAGGATCAGGTCCAACTGACACATAGCAATGCCATGAGATATATAACTAATATCTACATTAAAATTACTTCCATATCTCATGGCGTTTCTAGGTTTTGATAAAAGTAAAACACAATATTTTTCCAATGACTCCGACACAGGCATTTACTTCTAAAATATTTTTCCAACGACACAAAAACCTACAAATATACACAGTTTCTGAAACAAATTTATCATTGAAAACATAATAACTAACATAGTTTTAACAGTTTATTTTATCCTGATTTGTTTTAATAGGCAAACTGCATGAAATGAACCTAAACATCTCGCAAAAAATCGACTAGAACCTAAAAAGTAACACCTTATTCGGCAGTAAAAGGGAAAAAAATGGGACGCATATACATGTCAACGCAAACACTTTCAGTTTCCCAGTGTGTTTATTCAACCCTAACAACCCATCACCAATCTCACCAAATTTTGCAAACTCCTAAACCTTCTGCAGATTAGTATTCACAACCACATTAACTACAATACATTCCTCTGCGTTAACTCAGAAACAGGAGGCGCATTCAGCACAGACTAAAGATGTTTAACTAACATGTTATATGTTCAAATATGTTTAAACTAAAGCTGATACACAAAAAATTAATATGTTAAATCAAATTTTTGTTTCATGAAACCCTAAATATTAACAATCTAACTATACAGGTTCTTACAAATCAAACCCTAATTACTTATTCAACAATACAACAAATAAACTTAACATAAATCTGAGAAATTCAACTAAATAACAAATCACATAAACAATATAATCCAACTAAATAACAAATCACACAAATCTGAGATATTCAACTAAATAAAAAATCACACAAATCCGAGAAATTCAACTAAACAATAAATCACAAATCACACATAAATTTAACACAAATCTGTTGTAAACGTATCCAGAGAGAGAGACATGTACTAAGAGAGAGAGAGAGAGAAAGAGAGACGTACAAATCTGCTGTTAAAGTTCTTCTATAACTGTTATCTCTGCGATCTACCTTCTATTCTAGATGTAATACAAAACAGGTTTGTTCCAGATCTGTAACTGAGAATTGGTGTATCTAGAGAGAGGGAGAGTCAGAGAACGTATCTAGAGAGAAAAGGAAAAAACTAGAGAGAGAGAGAGAGAGCGTATATTAGAGAGAGAGAGAGAGAGAGAGAGAGAGAGAGAGAGAGAGGTGGAGATTGTATCTAGAGAGAGGGGGGAGGAGAAGGTGAGAAATTGATATTTTTAACATTTGGACAAAATACCCCTGGTTCCCAGTTCCCCACTTTTTTGTGGTTCCCATTCAACCCAACCCTATATATATATATATAGGAAGTATTTAGAGAAAACCCTCAAAAATGAGGAAACCTTGGTAAACCTAATACTTGGCTCACATTTGTCCACATCACCCATTAATATTATATTGAGAAGGTTATAAGAGTAATTTTAGCTAGGATATTATTGGTGTTGATTTGACTTGGAGAGAGATAGTTGTAATCCCCATAAAGCACCATCATCCTCTCTCTCTCATCTATTATAATTCAAATATCAAATCAGATTAATAATACTCTACACTCTCTCCCTTCTCTCATTAATCCTCCATTTGAAAATTCCTTCAACACACCTGCAAATGTTAACCAAAAGAACAAGTTGGTTTTCAAATTCTCCCAACAATGAAGCTCGCCAAATATTTGCTCTCTTGAGTTCATTGATAGCAGCCTTTCATTTCGACAGATTTCTTGTCGACGATGAAAAAAACGCCGACACCATCTTCTTCTACTCTTTCTTTTTTATTTTTTCAGTGAATATGAAGGCGGTAGTTTGGTGGAAACGGTGGCAGATGGTGTTCAATATTGGTGGTGGTTGAGTGATGTTGACGAGGGATTAAGTGTGGGTGTGTGGTGGAGAAGGACGGTGATGGTGACAGTACACAATGGCGGGAGAGCAGTGTTTTTCAAATATGTGGTTTTTGTATGGTCATGGTTTTTTTAATTTGGGTTTTTGTTACCGGTGGTGGTGAGAGGTTGTAAAGGGGTGGTGCGGCAGATGTGGTGAGATGTTGAAGCAAGTCGTCTAAAATTCCCTGTAAGTTTCTAGTTTATTATTGTAAGTTTCTTTTTGTAGAAACTTTCTTCCTGTTAGCAATTTAATTCCACTTTTGTTTTTTTATCTCAATTAACATGTGTTAGGGTTCAATTAAAATATGCATGAGTGTGTATACTTTGTAGGTGTTAGATGAATGATGATGAAGATTTTGACCAGAAAAAAAGTCAAATCCAAAATAATTAACCTTTGATTTTGAAGGATTGTCAGAGAAGATTTTAAAAGTGTTATGCGCTTTTTTTTTTTTACTTATATTAGGGGTTTTTTATATGGGTATTTAATATTCATGTTCTTAATTACTTTAGGAAGAAGATGTAATTGTAGGATAGGATTATTTGGAATATTTTTGTTATGAAATATTTGTTATGAATTGGGTTTGTTATTAAATATTTGTTATGAAATATTTGGAGGGAAAGAGGGGAAGGCGCGGCTTCGGGATTGCATTGACTTTCACAAGATGGACGTGCCGTACAGATATGTAAGCATGTTTATTGGACTTTTACAGAAAAATATATGCTAATATAAGCAGCCGTTAACCCAATTTTGGTATATTTGTTGATGATCCAGAAGCATATGTTTGTGAAGTACCTCGAGGAGATCAAACACCCAAAGGCAGGTCCAGTAGCTGATGCGGAAATACAGAAAGCAGACTTTGACTGGGCAACATGGAGAAGTTCATGGGGGTTCATGTGTCGTTTGATTGTTAGATTGGTATACACTGGCGAAAGAAAGAGAGTGATGTGAAGAAGCTGCGTACTAAGTTTGCGATGCATATTTTGTACTCAGTCGCTAACACTTTGAAGTAGAAGGTTATGGCTGTTGCACTTAGGAAGAAAAGTGTTTAGTGGTGTTGGTTATTTTGGCCTTATAAGGCGTATGGTTGGTAGTAACAAACTTATGTTAGGTAACATAAAACTTTTAACATTATCCTGTGTTTCGGTAACATATGCATATCTTGTTTAACAGTTTGGTGACACATGTATTAGTAAACTTTTACCACAAACTTATGGTAGGTGACATGTATTAGTACACTGTTAACATATGTGTATTATATTGTGTAAGATTTTGTAACATATGCATGTCTTTTAGAAACCTACTAATGTATGTCTTTTATCGGATACACGACCTAAAAATTTAAGTTACATGGATCTTATGGTAGGTGACATTTAGTACACTGTTAATACATATGTCTGGTTGATGATCAAACTTATGATAGGTGACATATAGTACACTGTTAACAAATGTATCTTGTATTGTGTTAGATTTGGTAACATATGCATGACATTTCCTAACATGTTTACAAATGTATTATGACTTGTATTATGACTTTTATTGAATATCACAAATATGACATACTTGAAAATGGTGATAAAAAGAAACATTAAGACTACACCTTCCTGCCCCTTTACTAACATATGCATTGTGACCTATGTATGTTTTGGTAACACGTGTTGGTATCTTGAGAAAACGTCAAGTTTGGTTTGATAAGGATCTCATGTTTTAGTTACCTAACAACCATATGCATGTCTTTTAGAAACCTCTAAACGTATATATGTGGGATAAGTTTGGTTTGACAGGTGGGACAAGTTTGGTTTGATAGGTGGGACAAGTTTGGTTTAATAAGGATCTCATGTTTTAGTTACCTAACAACCATATGTATGTATTTTAGAAACCTACTAACGTATATATGTTTTTTTTTTCGAATACACGACTTAAAAATTTAAGTTACATGGATCTCTGTATGTATGTCTTTTAGAAACCTAAGTCACAAAACATTAGAAATCAACATATAACGCAACAAAAGTGATTCATACAAATTTAATTATATAAAAAACGATAAACAATGGTCATCACAAATTAACAGTTATATAAAAAACGATAAAATCATTACAATCCAAAAATCCTAAGAAAAACTATCATAACAAAAATAAATAAATAAATATGCTTCATTCTGTACACTCATCTTGTCACACCCTCAAATTACCACTTGCGGGGTTTTACCGCGAGGTGCATGACAAACCAGGATCCCAGTCAACGATCACAATAAACAACTCTATATGAAAAACGTAAAACCATAAACAACGATTTTTATAAGCGGAAGCATTTAAAGAAGAATTTAATCAGTTACAATAGTATCCCAAAGTATTTCAAACACTTTAATTTAAAACGTGCAACTAAGCCTAGACGCCAATGCAGACCCGTGCGCCTAGTTCCATTTGTTGCTACCTTAGCGACCTGAGAAAAACATGCCAAAAAGATGTCAACATATAATGCTGGTGAGTCCACAGGTTTGTTCAAAATGTTATCAAGATGTTACCGGAACGTTACCATGTCCATACTATATCCATGTTACCAAGTACGCTAGCTAGGCGTATGTTTTGTTACTACTACGATTGGAAAACCATTACTAGACTGTTACCATGTGTTCAGCCCGATGTGTTGTAGCCACGCTACGAGTGTTACCAGCTCGAGACAATATGCACCCGCCCGGCCCTCCAAGCCGTCGAGTGGGGTTTGTCAAACCCAATAGATCTATCCACATTTCCCCCGTTGTGCATCCCCGCACATTCATGGTTTCCCCCGGGACTTTAAAAGATCGTATAGTACACAAGTTTAAAACCATAGTATGACATATGTTACCAAAATAGTTTAGTGCATGTTTTCTCCCCCAAAAGTTAAAGCAGTAAAAGTGGGGCCGTGAACTCACCTTAAATAGCGTTCTTCGATTACAAGTAAAGATGTTAAGCCCTTGATAATCCCTCTACCGGAGATCTATCAAAATGTTCACATAAGTGTTCTGACTAATAACCATAAGGTTATCTAGTCCCCGATTGTCCAGATCGTAACCAAGTTTGTTTTAAAACGTGTCTAAATGTTTAACCGACACACTAGACCGACCCGACATCCTGTTGGTGACCCATTACCCTAACTAATCAAGTACACATAGATTACACACAAGGTTCAAGCATAAAACACTTAGTTTGTATCAAAAATCTCATTTCTGCATCAGAACGGTCGAACCAGTCAGTTTTAAGTCTCCTTCGCCCGTTTTCAGTCTCCTTCGCCCGTTTTACATTTCGTTCGACCGTTTGATGCCTCCTTCGCCCGTTTTACCACGTTCGCCCAACAAAAACCCAGGTTCGACCCTGGATTCCCTCCTTCGCACCTTCGATCGGTCGAAGGAGGCCAGGTTCGCCCCTGTTGTGCAAATTTTCCTAAAAACGTTTCAAACACATTCAAAACGACTCGAAACATCATCAAACACAGCAGTCAAGCATGGATACCTTATCCCTACAAAACCCCACCGATTTCCCCCAATAATACGTCCATTTCAACCCTTTCCTAAAATGGTAAAGATTATGGAAACATCTCTTTCATGCATGAATAATTTACCCAATTTGGAAACTTTTGAAATCGATTCATATTCAACATGAAATGCTCAGTTTGTCGAGTGTTCGATCTTTTCTTATCAATTCTATTGATCATAAATATCATGCATCAAGTCTAGATTCGTTAAAACCCCCAAATACCCATAATATCATCATATCCAATACTAACCCTAAACAACAATAATCTAGCATCAATAACAATCCTATATCATGTTTCTATCATAGATACAACAGCAAATCATTGAACAACACATAACACCACATAATACACAATTTACATATGTTATTCACCATGAAAACCTATGTTAAATGATAATGTTTTGATTTAGAAAGATGTTTAAAAGGTTTTTAATCATAAAAACACCCTTAGAACAGATCCGGACAATTAGGGTTAGATGAAAACGAATTAAAATGCTTTTAAAAAGGTTTAGGATTAAGAACACACCTTGGATTCTTGTTTAGATGTTGTAGATAGGTTAGATTATGAAAAAGAAGAGCAAAAACTCCTTCCTTAGTGATTAAGATCGTTTGAGAGTGTTTTGGGACGGTTAGGGTTTGTGAAATGAAGACAAATGACAAAGTTTGGTATTTATACTAATCCTCCTTCGCCCCAACTTAATGGACGAAGGTGGCCTCCTTCGACCCTTCCACAGGGTCGAATGAGCCCTATCTTGGTCGAAAGGAATTATTTCAATTCCACTTCCCAGGTTCGCCCAATTACAAAGGGTCGAACCAGACAAATGTTCTCCTTCGACCATTCGAAGTGGTCGAACCAGAACTCATTTTTAACTAGTTTTCCAGTTTGTCGTGTTTAACGCATTCTAACACATCTTAACACATAAGCATGCATCCTTAATCTATATTTAACATATTTAAGCATAGATAATCATTTACACATCATTTTAACACATCTATGTATATAATCCACCACACAACCCATAATCTACACATATACTTAATTAGTTCATGTAGTGTCACCAACAACGGAACCCGGTACTAGTGTATTACCAAAACGACTCCCAATGATCCACCAAATCATTGTACCCTGGACAATCCTAACTTGACCCGACTCAACTAACCCAGTTAAGTTCGTTTATAAACGTTTCTCGCAAAGGTAGACTTAGATGTTACTAATATGTTTAAGCCAAACATGCCGGGTGTCACACATCTCCATCTTTAACATAAAAATCTCATATAACTTTCCATAGCTTCCTAAGTAACGTATGAAACAGATGTAGCATTCATTCCATCCCATGATAAAAATAGAGAGTACCCATTACAGCCTCTGGTGTTGACCTTTTCCTTATCTTTCACCTCATTTCCTTAGCACTCCATATCTAGCCCGGTCCTTGTGCGGAGTAGCCGGCTTGTAGTCCAGTTGTTGTTCATAGAACCTTCTACATTAATTATTTTTAATAATTAAACATTTGTAACTAGCAAAATGTTAACGGGGTCAATTTGGGTGTTAGTGCTGGGCATATACTAACATGTGTTAGCATCACTAACACATGTTAATTGAACTCTAACACATGTTAATGGGGATAGATTCATCAGTTGGCACCAATACACACATGTGTTAGCATCACCAACACATGTTAATTGAACCCTAACACATCAGCAAGCACCAATACAAAACATAAACTTTCACACAGAATAATATATATACAAGAAATAAAAGTTAAATAGTATTAGAGAAAAATCAAAAGATATACCAAGAAAATAAAAACACATTTGCTATCTAACACATGTTAATTGAACCCTAACACATGTTAATTGGGATAGATTCAGTTCCTAGCTTTTTCATAGCATAAAAAAACAAAATCATTACAAAATTATCATATGTTATCTATCTAGATTCAAAAATATTTTATAACAAAAATATTCCAAATATAACAAATATTTAATAACAAACCCAATTCATAACAAATATTTCATAACAAAAATATTTCAAATAATCCTATCTTTCAATTACATCTTCTTCATAAACTAATTAAAAACATGGATATCAAATACCCATATAAAAAAAACCCCTATTATAAGTCAAACAAAGCCCATAACACTTTTAAAATCTTCTCTGATAAATCCTTCAAAATCAAAGGTTAATTCTTTTGGGTTTGACTTTTTTTTCTGGTCAAAATCTTGATGGAATATTATGCTATGAGGAAAACAACAAGTTCATCATCATTCATCTAACACCTACAAAGTATACACACTCATGCATATGTTAATTGAACCCTAACACATGTTAATTGGGATAGATTCAGTTCTAATTCAGAACTAAAAAAACTCACACCACATGGCAAAAAACGCTCTATAAAACTAGCTTTTTCATAGCATAAAATCAACAAAATCATTACAAAATTAGCAACATAATAACCTAATGATGCTTCATAAAAGTAAAACAAACGACACTATCAACAAAAGCTTCAACTTTATAGGTTTAAAACCTCAACAAATGACATGAGATGCATTTATCCATGAAGAATATTTTGAATATTCATTACTTTTATCATAAAAAAACAAAATATCAAAATAACACACAAAATTGTATGAACACTATCAAGACCTCCCTGTACCATCTATAATAAAACCCAAAACTATGTAACACTCCAATAACAACAAAAACCCACTATTAACCCTTATAACAAGTATAAATTAAACTCTATGATCATCATATACATAGACCCAACTACTTTTTTATGCAAAAAACCACTGTTAACAAAACTCAAAACATGAAACACAATAGGATGAAACATGATAGGAAGAAACAAACAATGAAAACTATACCTTTCAGAAGTACTGAGAGAGAGAGAGAGAGAGAGAGAGAGAGAGAGAGATGATCGCATATTTCTCTGTTCGTCTTCTACAGAGGAGGTCGATTTGTATGGTGGTAGTTAGATGGTGATATGGTAATGGATAGAAGATAATGATGGTGGGGGTTACAAAGAGTGCTATGGTAATGGATAGAAGAGAGTGGTTTTAGATGGTGCTATGATTCAAGGGATAGAAGATGGTGATAGTGGGGATTACGGATAATGGGTTTCTAAGATCTAGAGAGAGAGAGAGAGAGAGAAGAGAGATAAAATGCAGAAATCTAGATATATAGAGAGAGAAGAGAGATCTAGAGAGAGATTTTAAAATTAAATATGAATATAATATAGAAGTAAGAGAGAGAGTGTGACATGATAGGACAAAGCCAAATACCATTTGTACCCTTCTTGTATTATACTATAATAAAAGAGGCATAGGGTTAATCAAAAGGTGGGACCATGATTCACAACTATTGATCATGCATCAATATCTTTTTGAGTAATCATGACCTTATATTATATCTTGTATTTTTTACGATGGCTATACCGAGTGACGGTAGCATAAAGAACCAAAAACGCTAGTGTTAAAAGTAGGCCAAGTAGCACAAATGACATGCATCACCAACGATCACAACACAGACAAAACTCGTATTAAAAAAAGGAATAAAAAACGAAAAAAATATAACTCAACAAAAAGTAGGCGTGAAAATGTTGAACCATGCAAGCGACATGTGAAACCATGAAAACAATAACAAAGTCGATCTAAGACCAACGTGTTTCAACGGGGCCGTTAAACGAGAAAAAAGACGTATACACGCTGAACCACATATCCATGTTGTGACGTGTTAACTCATAAAATTTAGAACAAAATGTAAACGAAAAATGTAAAAAAATAAAAGTATAGCAATCTAAAGTTGAAAATAAAACAGTTTAAAGTAATAAAAAGAGTAAATAGCCAAAATCGTCCTTGAGGTTTTCTCACTTTTGCTAGATCCCTCCAAAAAAAGTTTTTTTCTCACAAGAACCATTAAAGTTTCCTAAAAGTTGCTAGATCCGTCCAAATCACTAACTTGGTTAAAAACTAATCTATACTATTATATCATGGGTTCTGGACGGGTAAAATAGTCATTTGAAATTCATTTCAAGGGCAAAATTGTAATCTTATTAAGTTGTCTGGACACATTAAATAAAACAATTAAATCTCTATTGATTACTAGTAGATTAATAATATGACTCTTGACCAAGATGATATTAATTGAAACATCAATTCACTTCATTTCTACAATATCATATTTTTTTTGTTTGAATTGAAAGAGTCACCGAAATGTTTAAGATAATTCATTGAATTTATAAAAAATAACTATATATGCTCAATTCTTGAAAAACCCTCCTGCATATCGACACGAAGAAAAAACGGAAGAAACGGCCGCCATCATAACTCTCGACTCTCCACCAAACAACCAAGTTTGAAACCCAAAACACACACCACCAAACAACCTTCATAACTCTCGGCTCTCCCTCTATTACTTTGCAATTTCCCACGAAAATTCAGCAAGACGAAACCTACAATAAAAACCTCCGACCATACTTCAACGCACCACGGTCCTTGAAAAATACAATATGCGATGGAAGTCGAATGTGTAGCAGCGCCCGGTTTAGATCGTGGACCATGGCTCATTCCGATCTGATCCAATGGACATGATCCTCTTGTAGGGGATCGGCTGACAGCGTCCGGTTGACAATTCGACAAGAAGATGGTTGCTAGAAACCTAACTTGGTTTTGATAAATATTAAAAAATAAACCCGTATAAATGAATGTTTGATAGTATAATTAAAACTATATTAATCCGAGTAAAAAAAAAAATTAATCTGACATATTGTTTTCTGGCGATTTGGGCTAGAAGAGCTAATTAATTTTAGGAATATCGTGTTTTCCTGTTACAACTTTTAAAAACACGATGCTCTATAAATTCCAAGCATACTACTTCGATGTACTTATTTTTATTTACATCTCGATTTAAATTTTACTCAAACCGACTTGTGATTATTATTAGAATGCTACAGATATTTACAATCGCGCCGCGTAGCGCGGGTTTCCTACTAGTTGAAATAGAGGGGTAGTTTAGTCTTTTTTCTTATTTATTTAGTTTTGATCTTTTTTTTTTTTTTGCCTTTTTTATGTAGTTTACGTATATAACAAACCCCAAAACATCTGATCGACATTCATACCTCCCCCTAAACTCTAATTCCCAATTTTGCAATGATTCTATGTAATTGTGGTTCCCTAACCATCATTCGCACATCTTGCACCTCACTAAACCCTAATAGAAGATAATATTGCTGTAATAGACAGGTATGCTCCATCAATTTAGATCCTTCAATTGCATTAGAAAGTACCCAATTTCAAAATTAGGGCAAAAGTAGGACTAAATTTGTTGAATATTTGCACAAGGACGAAGTCGTGGGTTAAAATGATGTTGCATAACCGTAACAGAATGCTTGAAGATGGTGTAAGAAAGTTGAAAACCGAGAACAAGAGACTTAAAATGATGTTGCTAGTTACTTGGATGATTATCATATTGTATTTTCTTTTCAGTGATTAGGATATTAAATGATGTAATGTATGTTAAGATGTAATGAAATTTATGGTTTTCTTTCTTTTCTTTTTGTAATTTGAGCCTTTGTTCAATATGTTAGTTTCAACAAATGCAAGTGACCTATTTGAAGGGTAGTTTATATGTTATGCTTTGGTGACAAAAGACAACAGCATGTTAAACAAGCTATATACAAGTCAAGCAACGGCGCTGATCGCATATTATCTAAGCAGCTGTTACTGCTGAAACGGTGCTGAAACGCTGTAACAGCTAAAAACGGCGCTAAAATGCGCTGTAACAGCTTAAAATAGCGTTGAAACGCGCTGTAACAGCTGAACACGGCGCTGAAATAGCGCTGAAACGCCTTGTAACGGCTAAAAACAACGTTGAAACGGTGCTGAAATGGCGCAATAACGCGCTGTAACCGCTAAAACGCGCTGAAAACAGCACTGAAATGCTATAACAAATGACGTTTACTAATTATAATATAGGATGACAGCAGTCAAACATACACAATTTTGATGCTTATGTTATTACAGCTGTCTATTACATAACAATATAACCATGACCATGTAACTGTTTATTACAGCTTAAACGCTGAAACAGCACCGTCTATAACAACATCATAAAAGTCAGCAGACCATCTAAACAGTTTTACATAATCAAAAAACAGACTAAAAGATTTGTATCAGCTGTGAATATGCATACAAACCAGAAAAGTCAAAATTTGCATACAAACCAGAAAAGTCGAGTGTGTCAAAAACTAGCATAAAAGTCAACAGATTCAAAAACCATCACAACCCTAACATTCTTCTAAGTTGCATCTGCACACTTGTTCCAGCACCTCCGGAGCTTCTAGCACCACGGTTCCCAGCTTGCTTACATGTCCTCTATTAAGTCCCTTAGTCTTGCAAATGCCACATGTTAAAGAATTGCCATGCCTTGGCATTTTTGCATTTGATGTTGCTTTTTGTTTCAACTCTTCAATCTCCACGGAAGATTTCTTTCTCATTTTCTTTGGTCTACCAACTTGCTTGTGGAATTTAGGAGAAATTAAGGTTGTTGGGCATGCCAAAGTTGGCCACATATCCATGCCGTTAATGGGTTCTATGGCATTTGCATATGCATTCTTCCATGTCTCTAACCAGTAGGATTTATCCACATATTTTTTTTTGGAATACGATCACCAAGACCATGCAATCCCATATTCCATATGCAAGCCACTTCATGCCTACATCCAGTCGAATCCAATCTTCTACATGAACAAGACCTTTTGTCAAGCATTACAATTCTTTGTTTAATTCTATGAGGACCGGTCACTTAATACTTATTTGGGCCACACCAAATCACAGTACAAGAAGATGCATCATCCTTGATTTTTTGAAATAATTTGGTTGCAGTCGGTGTTAATGGCCCATTATAAGTAGCTTGCATTCTGTGTGCCACAACTATTCGTTTCATTAAGTACTCCCTAATGAATTCAAGGCAAGTTATGATCGGTTTGTCCCTTCCGTGTACAAGTTGCTTGTTTTAAACCTCACAAATGTTGTTTAACAACATATCATAAGTAGCATTACCTCCAATAGTTTTTCATATAATTAATATCCTTTTTATATAAATATGGCAATCAACCTAAACATATATGCACTTAAATACCAGAAAAATATGCTCTTGACCAATGTTTTGCTGGAATCTATTTCAACCAGTCATGCAGATCTTTATGTTCATCCAATATTTTCTTCATTGCCTTGTCAAAAGCTGGTATTGTTGTTGCAGTAGCACAATCCCACAATAAGTTCTTGAATATATCACCTCTCCAAGTGGTTTTCATATTCTCATGAATATGTCTCAAACAAAACCTATGCTTAGAACTTGGGAAAACGTTGGCTATAGCAGGTATTAAACCCTACGTTTAAAACATAACAAATAATCAATAAATTTAAACAAGACATTTAATCAAAATATTAAAGAGTGTATATAATAAATTTTAATACCTTCTATCTATCACTTATAAAAGTGAAATTAATACCTTGGGCCAAATCTAAATCATCACCCAACAACTCTAAAAACCAAGTCCATGTAGCATTAGTCTCACCCTCAACTAGTGCATAGGCAACAAGGTAGATGCCATTGTTACCATCTACCCCAACTGCTGTCAAAATCTGCCTAGGAAATGGTCCTTTCAAGAAGCAGCCATCTAACCCTAATAATTCCTCCCACATGCCTTAAACCCTTTCTTTAGTGCACCTAAGGATATATAGATCCTTCTGAATTGCCTTGTAGGAATGTTTGGGTTACACTTTGATTCAACATCTATTTTCACTGTATTCCCTGGATCAGCCCTGAGCAGCTCCTCACCATAGTCCCTTAATATCCCATATTGAGCTTCATAATCACCTTGAATGTTCTTAATTGCCATTTTCTTAGCCCAAAATACCTGGTTAGAAGTCACTTGCACCTGTAATGTTCTTTGCAAATCTGCTTGAAGAGACCTAATTGGTTGACTTGGATTGTTTCTAAGGATTGGTTCTATTTTCTTTGCCAACCAACTTACTGTGCATAAATTAACAACTCTGGTTTGTAGGCATGTATGCTCCTTTATGTAGGTTTTGACATCCCAAAGACCATTTTCTTCCTTGTTAGAAATGTGCAATGTCCATGGGCAGTTAGATTTAGGATATTTCTTTTTTAGGTTTGGGCTTTGTTTTTGCTGAAGTGCACTCACCTTTTAAGTTCCCACCATGTGATCTACCTCTTTTCCATCCTTTTAAAGTGCCAACAACATTTGTCACATCCCCTTTATTTTGAAGGCTACTAAGTGTTAGATTCCCACCCATACAAATCACACGAAATCTAGTAAAGTCATTTTTTGAAATATGCAACTCTCTTCTTGACTTAACAGCATGTAATTTGACCAAATCGGTTATAGTTTCCCTATCATTGAAAGCTTGGCCAAGATAAAAGGGCAAATCCATAGTATGTTGGGAAACTTTTTTCTTCTTTCTAATATCCTAAACAACTTGTTCCAATGGAGTATCATTATCAAAGTCAACTTCATTATCAAACTCATCAAGGTCAATTTCATTTTCAGGAGCATCTTCAAATTTTTCACTATCTTCACTTGCTTCAACAATGTCATAGTCGATCCACTATAGCTCTAAACTCATCCATATCATTTGCATTGACCTCTTCAAATGTGACACCCCAGGAACACACCTCATCAGGGACGGTGAGACTCTAACAGGGGGTGAATGTGACACCCCAGGAAAATCCCACATCGGCCGTGGCCAGGAGAGATCCTTGGTTCATAAGTAATGTCTTGCCTCTTAAATCACCAACGCGTTTTGGGGCTTAATGTTAGTGGATGAGAGGAGAACTCCACAGTTAAGCGTGCTCAGGTGGGAGCAGTTTCAGGATGGGTGACCTCCTGGGAAGTCTCCACTTGGGCAACCAAAAACAAATCCGTGAGCTCGGGATGGGCAAAGCGGACAATATTGGTGGTGAGAGGGGCGGGGTGTTACATCAAATATGTTATCTCCATCCACTATGAAATCAGAATCTGAATCTTCATCCTCACCACTTACATGTTTACTACACTCATCAATCTCATCACTATCACCACTCTCATAATTATCACTACCCGCATCACCTGACTCATCATCAGAAACGTCATCAACCAACTCCACCAGAGGAACATCATTTTTAGGAACATCTTGTGTTACATGCCCTAAATCCTCACTCGTATCATTTTTGATCCTGTTTTCAAGTGCATTACATATACTTCAATCACTTTAGTAGTTTCAACATACTTGACAAATCTAAGAGCATCACTATCAGTGCCTAATGGTCTTAAACCTAAATCCAAATCCTCTCCAGGAGTTTTAAAATGATATGTTACTACGTCTTCCTCTAAATAACCTAAGGCTACCAGCATCTCACTGAGGATAATATATGAGAAACAATCGGTTTTAACCTTGTCAATGTATGTCAAGTTACCTCCATTATATCGTATGTCAGGAAATTCAGTAAATTTCCCACCATGGTGCAATTCCAATGTGAAAAAATCATGGTGTTCACCTGAAATCAAATAAAAAAAATTAAAAAAAATATGCGTGATGCTGATTGAAAGTTAAACTCAGAACATATGTAAAGCTATAGGATAAGAACAAACCATATTCAACTTAAGGATCAAAGTTAGAATCTTGTTCTCTAACATTCCAATCATCATCCATTCTATGTTGATCGAATATATTTACATGTGAATGTTGATTGAAAGTTAAACTCAGAACGTTTGGGCTTTGATGCAGAAGAAGAAAACGTATTGTTTATAATAATAACACTATCTTAGGGTTTACAATCAATTGTTTATAATAATAACATTACCTTAGGGTTTACAGAAGAAGAACATGTTTGAATTCTTTGATGCATGAAGACTGCTCATAATAATAACAATAACGATTGGGCTTTGTTAAGGGTGTAAAAGACAAAAATGCCCCTCTTAAATTGTTAAGTTTTAATTGAGTTAGTATAATGGACGGATCTAGCAAATTTTGGGAAACCTCAATGGTTCTGGTGAGAAAAAAAAACATTTTTGGATGGATCTAACAAAAGTGGGAAAACCTCGGGGACGATTTTGGCTATTTACTCTAAAAAAATATAAAAGTATTGATTAAAAGTAAAAAATTAAAGATTAAAAAAGTAGATATATACAATCCACGATGAACTAAGTTAGGAACTAGTATATATCTACATTGAAGTGCAACGACCTTTGGACTTTTTCTCATTGCATTTAACTGTAAGTTTGAACTTTATTTTGTAATAATTATTGGATTTCCACCCGCGAGCGTTGCGGCGCGTTGATGAGGATTCCTTCTTCATTTGGAACTTTTTCTTTACTCGATTAAGCTATGCAGAACTGATTAAGAGAGTGTTGATGATATACTATGTGTGCACACGAAACATCCGACATTTATAATTGAAAACTTTAACACCAAATGGCAATATGTTTTATCAAGATTTTAGATATGATGGTTTCTGTTGCATGAGTTGCAGTACATGTAAAAAATCAAAGAGACAACAAAAATAATTAAACCATATGGAAGTTTATAATTTTTAGGTTAATCTTGAAAATCATAGCATAGGCAATAACAAAAAATAGCTGGAAAAACAATTACACAAATCAAGTTTAGAACTTGTGACCTCCCCTCAAGGAAATGCACCTCAAACCACTACACTACCAACACAATTTGTCTTTTATTCTCAACCCAATTATATATAATATGATATAAAGTTGCGTAAATGAAAAAAAGAAGAAGCTCCAACCGGTCTGGAACCTGTGACCTCATATAAGAGGAATACACCTCAAACCACTCCACCAACAAGTCAACTATGGTTTTGATATGAAACCAATTATTTATTATCAAATAACGTTGTAATATATATATATATATATATATATATATATATATATATATATATATATTTACCAGCACCCCTCTCAAATAATGAAAAAGGGCATACACCATTAACGTTATAAAAATGCATTGCACCAGCCTCGAAACCATGACCTCATGTAAGAGGAATGCACATCAAACCACTCTATCACAAAGCCAACTTTGTTTTTAAAAGAGTTAAATGCCATTTTCGTCCCTGGGGTTTGGTCATTTTTGCGGATTTCATCCAAATATTTATTTTTTCACATCTAGGTCCTCAAGGTTTCAAAATCTTGTTAGTTTTGTCCAACTCACTAACTCCATCTATTTTTGTGTTAACTTTTTATAAAAAGACCCGGATACCCTTGTTTATTTAGTTTTTGTTTTATAAATAAATTTGTATTAATAACAACAACCTCCACATTTTCCAATCCAACTCTCTTTATCTCTTCTCTATTCCTTTCTCACTCTCTGTAAATATATACAACAACAGCCTCCACCGTCGCCATCCAAGCACCACGACACCATCAACCACCACTCCCTCCATAATCACTATCTTCTTCAACAAACAAGACCCCAACTGCCATCCATCACTGTTCCGACCATACGCCCCGACGACCACTATATTTCCTGACGACCTTAAGGCCACGATCTATCTTTGAAAAGGTAACCATTGATGGTGTTGCAGCTACCAGAAAGAAAAGCTCTAATTCCAATTTGTGGTGGTGGGTTTTACTAGGTGGGATTGCCAAATATTAGGAGGTAGTGGTGTTTATTCGTTTGTCGGGATAAGTGGTGGTTATGCTCGTTCACTTACAGGTGGTGGTGGTGCTCGGTGGTGGTGAAAATGTTTGGTGGTAGTGCAAGTGTTCAGTGTTGGTGGTGGTTGGGTATGACCTGATGGTGGTGGTTGGGTACAACCTAGCTCATAAAACCCACCATACAAATCGAGTTATGTTTTTTTCCGGTAGATTTACAGAGAAAGAGGAAGGAGAGATGGTGATGGTGGTGGTGGGTTAGGGGTGACCAGACGACGTCTGATTCGACCATACAAACCAAATGTGACCAACTCTACCCTTGTTTATCCCCTCTGACCCACAGAGATGGTGGTCAGCTGTGGTGTATAGGGGTGGTGGCCGGGTGTTGTTTTGACAACAGTCAACGTAACAGGTCAACGACCGTACATGTTTCATTTATTAAGTCATTATATGTGCATTTTTGACAATTTGCATGCACTATACCCCCCCCCCCCCCCCCAAGGCTAGTAGAGCATGAGTTAATCAGAGAACTTAACATGGTACACTTTTTAGTCATACAACACCCGGACACACCATCAAAACAAGCATTACAAGAGGCTATGCCCTCTAACTCATGCTAATGCACCTCTAACACATGTTTGTGAACACAAAGATAATCATGGGAAATCATTTAACAAACCCATGACACAGGTGAAACAAAATACATGTTAATATCATCATCAAGAGGCATGGAGCTTAACAACCTCTTACTCTTATGAAACCAGATGATATTCCTATATCAGAGGTGTACAAGAGGCCATACAACAAACAAACACAACACTATTAACATGAATAGGACGAATTGTTTAACATGACAAATTAAGTATTGGATCATAACCAAGCTTATTGTCTTAAAGCTATACAAACATATGTATATACACACACCCACACGACATACATGCACACACATGACAACTATTTGTCTAGTTCCCTACATATATGTACACATATATGATCAAACACCTAGACATCTACACAACTCATGAATGACATGTCTTTTCCCTTGATTCCATGATTTCGGCAGAACCATTATCTACATGCCAAAGAAACCTCTTATCAACCCAATACTACTCCATGTGGATTCTAAGACCTAAGGTTTCTAACCCATCATAGCTGATCCATAAGTCATGAGAGCACACTATCACCCTAAGTTATATCTAATTAGTTAAACAAAAGTTCATGACACTATCCAAGGTCCTACCCCTTTCCACATCTAGTATAGAACAAACATTCCTATCCTACTTAGATTTGTGGCTACACTATAGGACACATGGGAACAACTTTGGAACTAGGAAATGTCATAATTCATACTAATATCCTAGACCTACCTTAGCCGAATCTATGTAAGAAACAACACATAAAAATCGGATCCAACTCATCCATTACACATGGTGTCATAGTTCTAGAAGGGTAATGAGGTAGGAACTTACACTATTATGGTAAGAAACACTAAGATGGATAAAGCTCTTACCAATGTCAACTTGCCTCAACCATTAACCATGTGTATAAATTGGCCAACACCCCTAAAACATGCTTTATACTAGATTAGGCCTAACCTAGGGAATTCACCAAGACCAAAGCTTGACTAGCTACCCAAAATACTTCTACTTTTCCCTATGAAATGCGGCCGAAGACATCCAAGCACCAATCCCATCCTATCTTAAACAAACATACACTAAAAAGGAAGGTCAACTCACCCTCAACACACTCCCACACAAGCTAGGACTTCCTCTTCTTTCTTTGACAAATCAATCGGCTAGCAAGAGACAAGAACACCTCAAACCTTACACTAAACTAGTAACAACCTTTAATCATGAACTCCAATCCATGAGGGATAGTTTGCCATCCAAACTAGTATATAAGGCCTCACCCTTCACATCATTCCTTGCACCATTCTTCACTCACAACTCTCACTCTCACTTTCTATCATCTCGGCTCCAAGGAAGCCCCAACCGAAGACAAAGCAAGCTCGGAGGAAGGATCAAGATTCAAGTACTTGATCAACCTCACATTGCTTCTATTAGGTAAGACCCTTGGCCATTCTAACCTTTGATAAACCCACTCTATTCGGCCCTAGATGTTAACCCGACCCTCGGCCCTAGACTCCACATTTCTTGATCACACGACACTTATAAAGAATGATTCACAAGACATTCCTTTCGGATATAGGTTATATGTACATTGTTTTAGTATTAGTGTTTGTTCATATGATCTTGTCTTAACATTAACCACAATCGGCTCTAATATAACTTTGAGTAGTTAATTTGTATCTTTAGATCTATACACGACCTAGATCACCATACAATAGATCGGGTTTTCTTGAATACAAACTCATTTGGCTTAAGTTTAAACCTAAGGCTAATAACATAATGATCAAGCTCGAATTTCTTACAAAAACTCATGAATGTGTTATAGGATAACTCTACAAGGCTTTGTCAAGCTTAAAACAATCAAGTTTGACTCACTAACTAATCGGTATTATCCTTTATACAATGGAAACCAATCGGCTACATTTAAGTAACATATGTTAATAAGAGCCGAAACATGTGTTGACTATAAAAGGGTTCCACACATATGTTAAGCAATGTTTTTTCTCAAAAACCAACTACACATGGTGAATGGGTGCTAATATGCGGCCCAATTACCCCATGTGAGGTCCATTATAGTTCACCATGGTTACTACATTTCGAAACAACAAAGCTTTGGAACTATATGCTTTGTTAGAACATTAACAAGTATCAAGAACAAAGAAACACACTAAACACAAAGGTCTACAAGTGTCGGGTGAACAAATTGTATGATAAACAACATCTGGATGACTTACCGTGTCCATAATGATCATAGGGTATCATTTGTCAGGACGGTGATTATTTACTAGCTCAATAGACCACACACGACTCAAACAGGTGAGATTTCTATGGCCCCATTTTACTATTTTACATTTTGGGGGAAATACATGTATCAATACTTGTGTCAATTTCAAGTGTGTACATTCTAGCATGACTACCATGTGGAACATGAGACATTTGGTTCATGAGCTCACTAGTCCTCATACATCGTTCACTGTAACCATTAGCTAGACATTTAGCCATGGAACACTTTAATAGATCTATTGGGTTGACACCCCCACTCTTGGTTAGTCGCTCTAACCGGCCACATGCAAAAGAGTGTTAGTATTCTACTTACATACATTGTCTTTAGTGTACAATGCACGAGGCACCACAGTCACGAGGTTTGGTTACAGGACTCATGGTTCTCAAAGTGTTCATTTGCTTAGCTAGCTTATGATTGGTCAAACACGGATGACACGTTTATTTCACAGTACATTCAAAACCCATAGACTCGCCAACATTATTATTGACAAAACCCTTTATGCATGTGTTTCAGGTAACTAATAGAGGGCCACCGAGGATTGAGGGAAGGGTTCGAGCATGCACACCGTGGTATCACTTTGATGGCTTTTGTCAGCTTCAAAAGGCTATGTTGTCAATTTCCATAAAACAATGTTTATGCACTATCACTATGGATAATATTTAAATAAATTAATGAAAAATTCCATCTTCTATGGTGGTACTATTTTGAGTAAATGTGTATTGCTTGAACCTTGTGCTTGAAAACTTTTCGATCGTTGCATTCCCGTGTTTCCGCCTAGGCGGGGTGTGACAGTTGTGGTTAAGGGGTTTTGGTTAATTAGGGTTTCGTTTTGTTTGAAAGAGGGAAGAAGATGAATTGGGGGGTGAAAAGTGGTTTAAATAGGGTGGTGATTAAAAAATAAACGAATTGACTACTTTACCCTTGACTTAACTGACATTGACTAACGGGGTTAATGAGTTGGACGAAACCAGCAAGAATTTGAAACCTTGAGGACCCAGATGAGAAAAAATAAACCTTTGAATGAAACTCACAAAAATGACCAAACCTCAGGAATGAAAATGACATTTAACTCTTTTTAAATTGAAACCAAGTATATATAATATTAAATAAAGCTGTAAAAAATCAAATAATTGCCACCGCCCCTCTCAACCAATGAGAGGGATTGACACTATTAACCTAATTTCAAATTAATACATAGTAAATAAATTATAATAAATAATATTATAATTTACAACACAATAAGAACAAGTAAGTTTTGATATTTTTAATTTTGTCATCAAAGATATCAATTTTTACATTGCTAATCTTTACACTTTATTTTTTTAATTTGGATTTCCATTATTGTACTTAATAACATTAAGTTACAAATGTGTACCCCCAATCTCTTAACATTAATCATTATTAAATATTGACAAAGGTTGTCTTTTTTTAAATTCACATTAAAACAAAGCATTTTGGGAGCGTTTTACCCATGCATTTAACTAATCATACTATTTTGATTTGCTTCATAGCCTATTTTATTTTGTTGTTTTAACTCATGTTTTAATATGTGACTTAATTGTGTCTATTATAATCAACTATTTGATAAAAGCTATATACGATTGAATTTTTTATTGTCACAAACCGAACAAAGCTTTTTTTTTTGGTATCGTAAGCTATATTGAGTGTCGGTACCATGACGAACCGATAAAAACCGAACAACACCGATACCAGTATGCGTATGGTGTAAGTATCATATTGGTACTATAATGATCGAACCGATCACCGCAAAGCACGATAGAATCCCACTAGTTAATATTAAAGGCCAAGGTAAGCGTGCCAGTAAAATTTTAGGCCTTTTGAGATTGACAACATGAGTTTATTTACTTTCACAACTGGATCTACCGAGATTTTGACTTGATATGAAATCACTAATGCAAGTGTTATGTATTTATTCTCCTCATTTTATCAATTTTGACATAGAGCTTCACTAAAAAATCTACTTGTCATCTCATTCTGTCTATTATTTTGTATCTACGTATGTTCTTAGGTTCTATATCTAATTTTGACACATTCATAGTCATGTGTGTGTCCCAGGTTGCACCCAAACTGATTCATGCCCATTAAATTTACCATCAACACTGTGATCGTCTCCCTATCTTCTACTTGGAAGGTTAGATTTCGAAAAATCACACAAAAAGTTTTTGATTGAAGAACTGGATTGGAAAAAGATTTGTTGGGGATCTGTAAATTAAGATTAGGGTTTGAAGATGAATAGTCCCTCAATGGATTTTCAAATTCATCAAAAACCTAACTCAAATTTTATACATATTAAGCAATTGTTCGTTATCCAAGATGTATGTTTGATTTGGGGTGTTTCGATGCCATGGAAACAAAATGAATTACGTGTGTTTGTGTGTGTGTGTGTGAGTGAGTGAGAGAGAGGGGGGGTAAAGTTAGGGTATAAATGTAATTTCACCATTAGTTTAATCTATATTCAAAAGGCTCAAATCCTACATGACACTCATATAGCCATTCTGCCCTTTGAGTGTGCCATGTGGCACTAAGGAAATAAAAAAAAAAAAAAAACTAATCCCATTTAAAGCTTTTCTGTGACAACCGTCACCCTCATCTTTTAACAAGTTGTCAATTATAGTCCTTCGTGTGTTCAAATGCTTCTATTTTAGTCCATATAAATTTTGTCGTTTTCAAATTTAATGAAATGATCGAAATTAAATTTATCAAAGTTAAACGTTTAAGGTTTATCAAAAGTTTTGTGGAACATCAAGTCAAAATCTATAAAATATGAGTTCATTAAGTTATTTGTTAATAAAAGTTTAAATTTTATAAAGTTTAAAAACATTTTGGTTAACATTAGTTAACTTGGTTAAAAGTTTTATTAAGAAAAACTCAACCAAACTTTGTTATATCTAACCTAGTTAATGGTGAGGGACCAAATATGCCATAATGTAAAACTTTTGATTAAAAAAAAAAACTGAAATCCTTCTTCTGTTCTTCGGTTTTTTTTCCGGCCACCCATTCCGGCCGAGTTCCGGCCAAGCTCTGGCAAGCCCTTAAACCCACATTTATTTATCTTAACTCGTTTTAATGAGTGCAAAACGTTTTCCCATCATTGTGTAACTGAATCAAACCTAATGTCTTGCAATTAAGAGAGATTAATCCGATTCAGTCTATGTAACCGCCGGAACAAATTAACTTCATTAAAACACGACCTATAATCAACCAATATATAAATTGAACTCATCATTACGTTTCTGCACTTATACTTAATCCAAACCCACGAAAAAATAACTTAAAAACGTTCTGAAATGATACCTAATCGTGATCTTTCTGTTCGGGACTTGAAGCTTCGCTTACGGCAATAATACGCGATGTGAGTCTCTAGTTTTTATGCCATTTCGATCCTTATAGTGTCCTCTTTAAAAGCCCTATGATTTCATGGCTTAATCTTGTTTTAATCAGATTATTAAATTTAAAAGGTAGGGTTAGGGTTCTTGGTTGAGATTTGGGAAGAAGATGATGGTTGGTTTATTTGTTAAAAATATTTTGTTTCACATTAATCATAAAAATTCTTGGTAGACTAGTGGTTGTGATGGTGTTGTTCCATGGAGGGTAACCGGGTTCGAGTCCCCTTGCACGCGAATCTACATATTTTTTTTTGGGCAATTTCCTTTTTTAATTTTCATTTTCTTATTTTCTTTAAATATATATAATATATAGACTTTGAAATATTCATAATAAATCCATTTTTTATCCAAAAATTATGAAAATTTAGGTGTAGCATCTTGACTCCCTAAAGAAAATTTCCACATTTTTATTTTTTGGAAAATGTCTTATTTGTATATTTTTATTGAATTAAATTGTTTTAACCATATTTGATTGATAAAAAATTCATTTTTAATGATTTTAATGTCAAACTTTTTGAGTAATTATTTCTCATCATCATGAACTAAAATAAAAATTATTGGTTCAGAAAACACTTATTTTTATTAATTTTCCTATTTTTAATCATTTAAACATGATTTAATTCTATTAAATCAGTTTTAAATATAAATAAGTTTATAAAAATTATGAGAAAATTATTTTCATTGATTTACATCATAAAGAATTGATTTTCTATAAAACTAACATTTTTGGTTCATGTCTTATATTTTTAATCTTATTTATGTTAATTAGACATAATTGAACATTTATTTATTTACACTATTTAAACATCTATTTTATAAATACTTTTCTTATAAAATAGAAATGTTTTATGTTTGAAAATCTTAATTACCATTTGTTAGATCATTGTGAAACATATAATTATTTATTTATTTATAGAGTTATGATTATTGTATTTATTTAATTTAGTTAAAGTAATTAACTAAATTATTTTGTCTTAATTATTCAAACATATTTTTATCTAAATATTAAATAGGTAATAATTATATATTATTTTTGATATACAACTTTTACATTAACGCGACTTATCATGAAAACTCTAATTCCCCAAATCGACTTAGCAAACCCTAATGCCTTAGACCCTAGATACTTTAGACTCTTAGACATTTCCTTATTAGTATTCTATTACGTTATAGGTTGAATTCCTCGGAATTCCCATTACTTAGCTCACGACCGCTTAAGTTCGATTTTGATCGCTTTCGCAAACTGTGAGTATATCTTTCCCCTTTTTCATGTTTTACACTTTTGGGGTGACTCATGTACGCTTATTATTTCACTCACTTAATCATGTTTTATCATATATTCACAATCGCAATTCTTGTATGTGTTTTACTTGTTGATTTGCTGATAGTGTGTACTTATGACCTTAATCATTAACCGTTGGGCGGCCTAGCATAGCAATAAATAGTACTTAATTATTGTTATGTGTGAACGATTATTCATCGCCTACTATGAGTGAATACTATATATATATATGTGACTCTTGATTCATTGAACAAAGGTTTGATTTTGGGTAGCATTTGTACATAGCTTGAACACTAAATTGTAGACAGTATAACACGTGAATTGCGAAACTCTTTTTCTACTATATGTATTCAAACAGGGTATGCTCACCAATACATTTTTGGATTGACATATACTATTTTCGTACATGTTTCAGGTTATTTATGAGATGACTTTTAAGCTTTTGGAATTTTTACTTAGATTTTGAATTCATTGTATTTCAGTTTTAGTTTTCACTTTAGAATCATTGTATTCTGTATTTTTCTTTCAATGTGTAACACCCCGAGGTGTTACGGGTCTCTTAAACGAGTCGGGTCGTACCCGATCACCCGATTACTTAATAAAATATTCAAGTTCGAATCTCGCGACCAAACGTTTCAACCGATTATATAGATAATAATTATTGAATTTTATTATCTCGGTTAAACGTTCCTTATCTGCTATTAAACTCGTTGCCAAACGCTCTATGTATAGCCCTAGTTCAGCAGCCAAACACCCTTAAATCTAGCTGTTGTACTTGTTTCCAAACGCTCCATAAGTGGGCCTATATATAAACCCCTCCTCTCTCCTTCTTGTCTGAAAACCCACGCATCACACACATATGTGTGTGTTTATGGCAGTCGACCAGAGAGCAGCTCCCACCGGACAGCCATGGCGGCCGTCGCCGCCTCCGCTGCTGTCTCCGGTCATCCTCTCCGGCCACCTCCGCTGCTGCCCCGGTCACCGTTGCTCCATCTCCGGTCGTCGCCTTGTCCCCGTAAGCTCTTAATCCCCGGTAATCACCATCCCTCCTCCTCCTCTTCTGTTCTGGATAACGAGCAGCTACCAACATCAATAACCACCATCATCATCGCTATTCCTTGTTTCTGTTTATCGAAGCTGAGACAGTCACCGGGTTTGGGTGACTGTCGTCTGACAACTGAACTCACCCGATAACCTTTCTATCCATCTAGCCAATCGAATCAATAAACCCTTATGTTTGGACCCCTGCTCCGATTATAAACTCGTAACCCTTTTGTTTGCCGTTATATAGATCCGGAGAAAGTACCTTGTTGTTTCCGGTTTAAACCCGATGTATTCCGGCGAGTGTCCGGTCAAGACCCAACCCGTAACCCTTTATCAGTGGTGATGTGAGTTCTGTGAAACCATTCCCTTTGTATTCTGATAATCGGACAGTCACCAAGATCCGGTGACTGTCATCGTATGTCGAATCTTTTCAGTCTAATGAACCGATTATGGTTTGGTTATGGACAAGTATCATTAGTTATAATTATTGACATGTTGTTGTGTTGATTGTTATAAGGTACTAAGTTTAGAAGACGGGTCCGATACCCGGTTCGGTACAACTTCCGGTCAATCTCCGAGTCCAGTTATAAATCTGGTAAGTGCAAGTGATTGGTTCATAAGTTATACAATTTTATAATCTATTATTAACATAAAGATTATGTTTGATTGTGTAAGGTACCGATAATCAAGTTGGGGAATACTAGTTTGATACCGAGTCAACTCAGTGACTCGGTCAACACCCGGAATAGAACCCGGTCCAACAGCTAGATGAGGAATAGTATTAGAATTATACGAATATATATATATATATATATATAATACGGGAACGTACGGACTTGATAATAATAATAAGAGAATAATAAACATATATAAAATATATATGTTTATATATATAAGATTCGATATATAAAACGATATACTAGACTCGGGTTAATAATAATATGCTCCGCCGAGCCTTCATCTGGGTAAGTTCGTGTCTAGAGTTCTTTAGGTTCGTGTGCCAAGCTGTAATGGCCAGCTTTATTTCTTTTGCATGCCAAGCTGTAATGGTCAGCTAGATTTAGGATGTCCGTGTCGTGTCAATAATAAACCCCGAGTTTAGGACTATCTAATATATACCGAATTCTATATGTATAAATTGTATATATGATATATATCCTAAGTATTACAATCTAACAAGTCCCACGCGTAAAACATATCCATATATATATGACATATAATTGTAATAAGAGAGACTATAGAAGATTATAAGCAAACCTGTGAGTGTCGTGAACTCCCACTTTTACTGTTTATTAAGTGTTTTCGGGGGAATACATGTCACTTATTAAACCTAGAAATGCTTTACATAATAAAAGATTATCAATAGAAATAAAAGAAGTATAATAGAAAAGGGGACATAGAAACGACAAGGACGGTACTGGACGGTATCCGCCATTTCCTTTCTTGTACCGACTAGAGGGCAAGAACCAGTCCTACCCAAGTAGAGGGTAGGAATGTCCGAGTAGAGGACCAAAACCATTCTTGTCCAAGTAGAGGACAGGAACAGGTATTTTACCACAATCAGAGTGGTACCATCGATAGGAATGGCACGAAATATAATCGATATGATAGAATTAAGATATAATCGAATTGATATATGATAAAGTGGTATAATAGAAATATATTTTCCCCTTCAGAATTATAACTGTAAAGCATGTTTATAAAAGAATGTTCATAAAAGAATATTTATAAAAGAATGTTTATGAAAGAATGTTTATAAAAGAATGTTTTATAAAAGAATTATCAATAAACGAACTGGCCATTCACTTTATAAAATACACGACCTCACCAACTTTATGTTGACAAAAACTATTTTTGACATGTGTTCAGGTAACCCAACAGATATGATGACATGGATCCTGGAAGAATAAAGACTGTTATGATCCGAATCCGCTGCGTAGCTCCGATAACCCGACCCAACGACCCGGCACCGACTGCAGGGTCGTTATAGGTGGTATCAGAGCGGCGCTTAATAACAGTTTTGAAGTCTTTATTAATCCAGGATCTACCAGAATATTTTCTAAAAAGAAATTTTGCTTAGAAAAATAATTATGATATCAGAAATATTCAAGAAAATATCCGACGATTAAATTTTTGGGTACCTAAATGCAAAACCATTATAAAGATGGTGAGAACCATAACAGTATACTAGAAATTAAAACGAATCCACTATAGGATAGTACGAGAATGATTTTGTGGGGTAAATTGACAATTCTGTACACAATTGTGAATTTATATGCACATTTAATTTCTGAGAAATCTTACAGGATATTAAGGCTATATGAAATAAGGAAGAATACAGAACGGAAACCATGATATTAAAATAAATCAGAAAATAAATTCTGATATAAATAAGAAATGACAAAAATTATAGAAGTATATATGTATATAAATAGATATAAAATTTACAAAATAATTCTTTGATAATTTAATCGACTTGTACGAGAGTTTTGAAATCGTATTTCACTCTCTAGAAAAACTCGTTGATTCATAATCATTCGTCGCACCTTCTAGAAATTTCAGTTTCAATAATTATTCAGATCGTTAACCTCACGGTTATTCCGGTATTTATAAATAGAATACAAATATTATGCTCCAGCTTGAACATTCCTATGATCGAGTTTCCTGAAATATTAATTTACTCAGTAAATTCCGAAAATTTTTATAAAATTCTGATATACTAGAGACATGTTAATATTAGGTTTCTAAAGAATTTTATTCGAGTGTTCATTCAGAAATCAAACATATACTGCGGTTATTTAAAAGATTTTAACCCTTTTTCCAAAATGACTCTGTGATTTTCTAAACTTATTCCCAGTCATTTATATTATATTTAGAACCGAGTATTTCCAATTTTAAGAATATATATATATATATATATATATATATATATATATATATACCCCTCTACTTTAAATTTTAAATAAACGATTTATTCAAATTTATAAGATTGAGAAAATCCGTTAATACCATAATTTTCTTTTTATCAAATCTATTATTGATACTCCTTATATTATTAAAACATTCCCAGAATCTGTTTTAATTTTACTATCACGTTTTCAGATAATTCAGTATAATTCGTTTAATATTAAAAATTTGACCACAATATTTTGAGAAATCTATTTTGTTTTATCAATCCGAAATAAGAAACTTGTTTATTAAAAATTTAAGAATTTCGACTCTATGAAAAATTTCTACCATGACTCTTTTGAATCGTTAATTTCATTTTCGAAAACGGATACTATTACGAAACTTGAACCAGTATTGTTATTATAAATCCTCCCTAAAAGTTTTATTTTGAAACATAAAAATCGTATTGAACCACGACCATATTATTTTACTGAAACATATTCATATCACATTTAATGTTGTTTTCATGGAGAATTATTAATCGAATCCGTATTCGTATACATACCAAGTGTCTTTTCAGTATAATTTTATATCTATGTTCGATTATATAATTTCTCGATATTATTCAGATATAAACGATAAATATTATATATATTCCGTTTTATAATCTAAACCCATCTCTGTATTTATATAAAAATCTTAGTTATATGTCCTCCTCGATCCTTTCCAGAATTAAATAATATTTTGGACAAAAATATTATTCTCGAAATTCATGACAGAAATACTTTGGAATCTGTCAGACGAAACCGAATTCTTACTCGCTCGATTATATGACAATATAAATACTGTCTCAATCCTATGACTCGAGCAAGTCAGAAAGATTAAAAGATTGGAAGGTTATATTGAATATCTTATGACACGAACAAATTCTTGAACGATTGACAGTCTATTTCGTTAGACTCAGATCAACAAGCTTTATTCCAGAATATATAATCTCGAATCTAAGAGAAAATAAAGAACAGAATATCCGAATAATGTGTGAAGGACACATACCTATTGTGATTAAAATAAACAAATACTGGAATGTTAGGTGAGGTGGAATAGTAATTATGGTTGTAAACATAATTATGAACGCCACAGGCACAGGAACATTCGAGTAGGAATTTATCGAGATCATAATATGTTTGGGTCACGAACATATTAAAAGGAATTATAAGAAATAATAAGAAGAAGAAATATAAATCCGAATTATCAGCATATTATATGTGGACAATACGACCACAAAACTGGCAATATAGTTGAAATTCCTTCGTGAATACGACTAAGAATATATTTGCAGAATAAAAACCATCGATTGGTTAAATTCTACAAATTATAGAAATCAGTTTATTGATTTTTGATTGCCAACCAAAGATAGTGCATGTCCCCTGTGCAATCTCCGGGGCAAATGATCTCTGGACCCTTACAGAAGGTATATCCGGACATTTGCCACCAAGTCACAGGATTCTTTGTAAGGATATATGATACTATGAAAGAATCTTCGCAGTCACTTATGTATAAAAACTCGTGCGAGTTATAATACAATCAAATTGGTAAAACGGTCAAGTGTTACCAAGTTGAAATTCATGAATAAGAAGTGATGAAAGATTTGTTAAATCCTTAAAATATAACAGACATAAATTTATATGGATTCAGAAACCGGAAATGGTAGAATCCAACGAATTATCAAAAGAAAATAACTTATATCATTAAATGATTAAATACCAATTGGAATCGCGTAGAGATTCGCAAGGTATAATCGAAATGAAAACGAAAAATGAATAGAATTATGCTCATTTTTCCAGTAAAACTCTCCGGCCATGGAATGACGAATTTCCTGATCCAAGTTAAAGTTCGTGAGAGATAATTTAAGAAATCACTGTTCTGGAAAGAACTATCTACTCGAATATTCCAATGAAATAAGCCTCGCTTATAATAAGATGGATTAAGAAGATACGATATATTGCCTATACATAAGTTTATCAGGAAGTGTTTTTGGACACTGAAAGTATAGAATTTGATCGAATATATAACTAAGAATTATTCCAAGCAAGTATAGGTTATAGAAATGACAGATTTATAGTGTCTGCTATAAACGATTATCAGTATTCGCTTGGATATAATAGATATAAATCAACAATAAAACGAATTATAATTTGAAAAGACATCCGATATGTCTGGATAATAATAAATAAGGCATTGGAAATGCCAGATATCACGAGAAGGCAAACGAAGTGCCAAATATTATCAGAAGGCATTCGATATGCCAAAAGAAGTTAATAAATATATATATTGAAAGAAATTATTAGATAAGAATATAAGTCGTAAGAAGAACGACTAGAATTTTATAAAGAATATTTTACGAAAAGTAATTATAGAATATTTTTATCGAGAGTGTCAACGAATCCCGAAATAGAATTAAGAAAGAATTTTATAGAAATAGTTAATGCAATAAGTATTTGAATTTCGAATGATAATCATGATTTTGAGATAGAGTAAGTGATGCATTATCATAAGAATCTTAAGCCAAAGAAAGGTTAGCGATAAATAATGCAGTTAATCATCAATGAAATAGTCAGTAAGATTATTATAGATGATTTAAGAGAAATCTCAATGACCAAATTAGGTAGGTCAAGATAATAAAAAGGAATTGTTGAAACCGTGTAATTCAACAAGTTCAATTAGTCTTTTCCGGTACCTTTAGACTCCGGATAGGATACATCTAATGATCTGAGAAACCTCCTAAGTATATCCACGAATAGAGATAACCCAGAGATTAACTATATTATACCGATATAGATAGAACTTAAAGGATAGAATTTATAGGAAATAATCTGATAGTTACCAGAAAATATTCCTACTCTTTAAAAATCGGAATTACAATGATGATAAATTCTAAAGTTCGAATAAAAGAGGTAGTAGCTCGGATCCCATTCAAGTCATGATAATGAAGGGACTTCTGTATCTATCTCCTAAGAACTATATAGAATCCATCATTGTAATTGAATCCGAATATTAAACGAGGGGAATATTGTATCGATTTGAGACTCTAGAAATATTTACTGGAAGTTGTAAATCTTTCAGAAGAAAAACGATTAGAATCTCAAAGTCTTTATATAGAAATAATATTCAGTCTACCTCTTATCCTAATGAGGAAAAGATAAAAGAATATTAATATTCTATAGAAAATATCAATCTAGATAGAAAAACCTTTAATAGTCATACCAGAAAAGTACAGGTAATCCATGTATCTGAAATAATATGACTATAGCAAGAAAGGTTAAAACATGATTAACAAAATGATCAAGCTGTAGTCTTACCGATTGACATTTCTAATTAATTATAGCATTGGATTGATATCAGATTGATTCTCTCGTAAACCAATAGAACTTATCATGTCTTGTTGACAAGTATTTTGGTTCTAATTGTTACATCCTTATAGATTAAGGGTGTAAAGGACATGATCACTCAAATTTCGGGGACGAAATTTCCTAAGGGGGGGAGATTGTAACACCCCGAGGTGTTACGGGTCTCTTAAACGGGCCGGGTCGTACCCGACCACCCGATTACTTAATAAAATATTCAAGTTCGAATCTCGCGACCAAACGTTTCAACCGATTATATAGATAATAATTATTGAATTTTATTATCTCAGTTAAACGCTCCTTATCTGCTATTAAACTCGTTGCCAAACGCTCTATGTATAGCCCTAGTTCAGCAGCCAAACACCCTTAAATCTAACTGTTGTACTTGTTTCCAAACACTCCATAAGTGGGCCTATATATAAACCCCTCCTCTCTCCTTCTTGTCTGAAAACCCACGCATCACACACATATGTGTGTGTTTATGGCAGCCGACCAGAGAGCAGCTCCCACAGGACAGCCATGGCGGCCGTCACCGCCTCCGCTGCTGTCTCCGGTCATCCTCTCCGTCCACCTCCGCTGCTGCCCCGGTCACCGCTGCTCCATCTCCGGCCGTCGCCTTGTCCCCGTAAGCTCTTAATCCCCTGTAATCACCATCCCTCCTCCTCCTCTTCTGTTCCGGATAACGAGCAGCTACCAACATCAATAACCACCATTATCATCGCTGTTCCTTGTTTCTGTTTATCGAAGCTGAGACAGTCACCGGGTTTGGGTGACTGTCGTCTGACAACCGAACTCACCCGATAACCTTTCTATCCATCTAGCCAATCGAATCAATAAACCCTTCTGTTTGGACCCCTGCTCCGATTATAAACTCGTAACCCTTTTGTTTGCCGTGATATAGATCCGGAGAAAGTACCTTGTTGTTTCCGGTTTAAACCCGATGTATTCCGGCGAGTGTCCGGTCAAGACCCAACCCGTAACCCTTTATCAGTGGTGATGTGAGTTCTGTGAAACCATTCCCTTTGTATTCTGATAATCGGACAGTCACCAAGATCCGGTGACTGTCATCGTATGTCGAATCTTTTCAGTCTAATGAACCGATTATGGTTTGGTTATGGACAAGTATCATTAGTTATAATTATTGACATGTTGTTGTGTTGATTGTTATAAGGTACTGAGTTTAGAAGACGGGTCCGATACCCGGTTCGGTACAACTTCCGGTCAATCTCCGAGTCCGGTTATAAATCCGGTAAGTGCAAGTGATTGGTTCATAAGTTATACAATCTTATAATCTATTATTAACATAAAGATTATGTTTGATTGTGCAAGGTACCGATAATCAAGTTGGGGAATACTAGTTTGATACCGAGTCAACTCAGTGACTCGGTCAACACCCGGAATAGAACCCGGTCCAATAGCTAGACGAGGAATAGTATTAGAATTGTACGAATATATATATATATAATACGGGAACGTACGGACTTGATAATAATAATAAGAGAATAATAAACATATATAAAATATATATGTTTATATATATAAGATTCGATATATAAAACGATATACTAGACTCGGGTTAATAATAATATGCTCCGCCGAGCCATCATCCGGGTAAGTTCGTGTCTAGAGTTCTTTAGGTTCGTGTGCCAAGCTGTAATGGCCAGCTTTATTTCTTTTGCATTCCAAGCTGTAATAGCCAGCTAGATTTAGGATGTCCGTGTTGTGTCAATAATAAACCCCGAGTTTAGGACTATCTAATATATACCGAATTCTATATGTATAAATTGTGTATATGATATATATCCTAAGAATTACAATCTAACAAGTCCCACGCGTAAAACGTATCCATATATATATGACATATAATTGTAATAAGAGAGACTATAGAAGATTATAAGCAAACCTGTGAGTGTCGTGAACTCGCCACTTTTACTGTTTTATTAAGTGTTTTCGGGGGAATTCATGTCACTTATTAAACCTAGAAATGCTTTACATAATAAAAGATTATCAATAGAAATAAAAGAAGTATAATAGAAAAGGGGACATAGAAACGACAAGGACAGTACCGGACGGTATCCGCCATTTCCTTTCTTCTACCGACTAGAGGGCAAGAACCAGTCTTACCCAAGTAGAGGGTAGGAATGTCCGAGTAGAGGACCAAAACCATTCTTGTCTAAGTAGAGGACAGGAACAGGTATTTTACCACAATCAGAGTGGTACCATCGATAGGAATGGCACGAAATATAATCGAATTGATATATGATAAAGTGGTATAATAGAAATATATTTTCCCCTTCAGAATTATAACTGTAAAGCATGTTTATAAAAGAATGTTCATAAAAGAATGTTTATGAAAGAATGTTTATAAAAGAATGTTTTATAAAAGAATTATCAATAAACGAACTAGCCATTCACTTTATAAAATACACGACCTCACCAACTTTATGTTGACAGAAACTATTTTTGACATGTGTTCAGGTAACCCAACAGATATGATGACATGGATCCTGGAAGAATAAAGACTGTTATGATCTGAATCCTCTGCGTAGCTCCGATAACCCGACCCAACGACCCGGCACCGACTGCAGGGTCGTTACACAATGTAATAAACTACTTAATCAATATATCAAAATTTATACTTGTAGTCCATGAGCTATTAAACAATCGTCACTACGTAACACCTTGATGTTTCCGCCATCTGTTGGGGTGTTACAGATTGGTATCAGAGCCATGGTTATAGGGAATTAGGTTATTTGAATGCCTTTTAGCTTAGTCTATAACTAAGCTTACATTCACGAGTCCTCTCGTATATATATATATATATATATATATATATATAGGAAAAAGATCATTTAGGAACCAAGGTACTAGTTAGGAACTTAGGAACCAATCTGAGCCATTCATCTTTTAATCTTGATCTAGGGGTAGGATGGTAATTAAACAATTATGTTTTATATTTTAATTTAAAAAAAAGTTTTAAAAATGGAAGTTAATAAATACACGTTTGATTGCATTCATATTCTTTCTACAAATTCATAACTTCCTCCTAATATCATTCAATTGCCTTCCTTCAATCTATCAACATCTTAATCACGTTATATTTCAATTTCATCACCACACACACACTCGAAACTTCCATCGATCAAAGCAGACGCACAACATGTCGTCCAAGGTTGTTCTGAAGACGAAGGGTAAATCAACAAAAGGATCAAAACCTTCAGATGATAAGTCAACATCAAAGATCTTGAAGGAATGGAGCACATGGGCCATGAAGAAAGCTAAAGTCATCACCCATTTCGGTTTCATACCATTGGTTATCTTCATCGGCATGAACTCCGAACCCAAACCCTCGATCTCTCAACTCCTCAGCCTTATTTGATTCGTAATAATAATAATAATAGTTCTTCACTATTTGTCGAATTAATTAGATCGTTTTTATATGGAGACATAAATCACCTTCACGGTTAACCCGTTTTCTGTGTTTGGGGGTCCGTTTTTTTTATGTGTCATGTTCGTTTTATGTTTTTGTTACTAGTTAATATTATCGATTGATGTCGATTTACATGATTATGCTATTAAATTGTCAAATATTATGGCTTGTGATATATGATTTTTTTTTAAATTTAGATTGTTAGTTTACTGCTTTTGCTTATTCAAACATTGATTTACTTTGAAATGCTTATTGATTGTTAATTATGTTTTAGTTAATAACTTAGCTATAGTTTTAACACATATATTCTGCCGCTGCTTGCTCTTAGAAACCAGATAACTTGGGTTTGAACTATATGTGTGACAATTTTAGACTGAATATAGGCTACATAGCAATAGGTACATGGTATGTTTTGAGGTTGGTATGCACCAGCGTATATTTCCTGAAGCTTACATTTGTTGAATATTATGGTACAATACAATGTTTGTTGAATATGACGATACTAAACACTGTTCTATAGTTGAAATATGATTTCCTCTTAGTTTAATTGTTGAAATATGAATATACACTGACGTATATTTGTTGAATATTATGGTACAGTACAATGTTTTTGTAGTACTAATTGGACTATACACTGATGTATAATTGTTGGAATATGAATATACACTGACGTATAGTTGTTTAATGTTATCGTACAGTATAATGTTTTTGTAGCAATGATTGGAATATACACGGATGTATAATTGTTTGAATATGACGATACTAAACACTGTTCTATAGCATCAATTTTATTAGGGTCTGATGTATATTGTATGTATACACTGATGTATATGCTAAACAACCTTTTTCTTTGTTTCAGGTTACTCTTGATAAGACCAACCTATCAGTTTCGTGTGAGTGCATGGGGTTCATTCGCATTGGATATCTATGTTGATACAGTAGTGTATTTTTTGCGAAATAATTGTTTTGTATTATACAGTTCATTTTTTTTACGTACAAAATTGGAATTATACACCGGTGTATTAATTATTGTTATTCGTTGAAGCACACAGAAACAATAAGATTTCCTTTTAGTTTAATAGGTTGGTATGCACCAGCGTATATTTCCTGAAGCTTACAGATACAATAAGCTGGTAATATAATTAAACATAATATACACTGATGTATATATGTTGAATTTGATGGTACTATAGAATGTTTTTGTATCACTAATTGGACTTTACACTGATGTATAATTGTTGAAATATGAATATACACTGATGTATATTTGTTGAATATTATGGTACAGTACAATGTTTTTGTAGTACTAATTGGACTATACACTGATGTATAATTGTTGGAATATGAATATACACTGATGTATAGTTGTTTAATGTTATCGTACAGTATAATGTTTTTGTAGCAATGATTGGACTATACACCGATGTATAATTGTTTGAATATGACGATACTAAACACTGTTCTATAGCCTCAATTTTATTAGGGTCTGATGTATATTGTATACACCGATGTATAATTGTTTGAATGTGACGATACTAAACACTGTTCTATAATTGTTTTGTCAGTTACAATGTATACTAAATAACCTATTAAAACTCAAATACCAAAAGACAATATTACCCTTTGATTTAATTAAAAAGTTAATTAATGTTTAACATATTTACCATCATGCCATTGAAGATGGATGGATGAGATTGGTTCCTAAAGTTCCTAACTAAGGGTTGGTTCCTAATTGAACCCTACCCTATATATATATATATATATATATATATATTTCTTTTTGTCTTTATATTTTCTCTCACGATATTTTCGTTATGATTCTTTCTCGTTATTCTTTTGGTATTTTGCTTGGAGTAGAAGACACTCGTATTTCACAAACGAAATGATATCACCAAGTTAGGAGTGACATCCATACCTTGGTGATTAGTTTCACTCCTCTATATGTTATTTATATTAGGAATATGTCTTTGAGATAGGAGTGACATCCACACCTCAAAGAGTATTTCCTTCAAAAAGAAACTTAACCACTAAGCTGGGAGTGATACCCTTAACTTAGTGATTGGTTTCATTCCACAATCGTTTTCAATTTTGAAATACATCTTTGAGTTAGGAGTTAATCCACATCTCAAGGATCTATTTCTGCATCTCGTTTTTTTAATCTCGCTAAAGTTTTGGAATTCGTTAGTGATGGGGCACGTGCAATCGGGAAGGGTGAGCGCCTGTATCCTGGGTTTTCTATCTAGGCCTGGTATTTTGCATAAATCCCAATCAGACGAGGGACCCGTATGCCGACCTGGGAACCCTCGGGATGAGCATTCACTTATAGGCTAAAGTACGCCCCCACGAGTCACTAGGAAATTTCAATTACTTGAGTTAGTCAAAGTTTTCTATGGAAACAATTTCAATGTTTTATGTCATTGGCATTTATGTTTTGTTTATCATTTGAAGACTCAAATGATAAATTATGAACTTTATTAAATATTGGGAATCTATTCGTAATACATACGTTGATTTTTATCATTCACGTCATTTTAAATCTTGGTCTTTTAAAACACATTAGATTTACACATACTTCATGAGATGGTTTCATTTTGTATTTTATAAACTTGTAGTGCATATCAAATGTAAACCTTTTGTTTTCATATGACGTATCCAATATATGTTTTCGAGAGAAACTTGCAACTAATAATATGTTATATTACAATTTTCAACTCAACTTCTCGTAAACACATGAAAATGTGTGCTTACGAAAACTTTTCAAGTGAACCTATTTTGAAATTGAAACATTCTTCTGTTTCTAAAAAGTTATCCTCATACTAATAGACTATACGTCTGTTCTGTGCACTTTCATTTACAGTAAATTTCATTATTTTTACACAATTCTATTTATAGTTACGTTCGCACCTTATCTTATTATTTTTGTATTATTCTTTTATTGGTGGTTATTTTCACATGTTATTCGCAACTATTCTCGCACTAGTTATTAGTAGTCATTCTTACAACACTGGTTTTGAGCATTAAATTAACTTGTTTACTTTCATTTTGTGCAAATTGTGAGATTTATTCGATTTATATTATACTATTCTTTCAATCGAAATTTTATGCTATACTTATATACTTACATGAACGCACATTTGGTATGTATATTTTTCTTCCTATTTTGAGCAAAACCCTGTTATACTTTACATTATTTTGTTCATCATCATGGCCAACGAACATACTAGTTGATAACTCGTATGGGATCTAAGCCAGTGCCCACGTACGACTCGGATTAGAGTATTTATTTAATTCGAGGGGAACGGTGTAAACCTCGGAATTTATCAATATAAGTGTTTAGAGCCCAACGATGTGAACAAAAGTTACCGGTTATAAAGGGTGAACCTGAAAGGGAAGAACCACTAACCATGTCTATTATTTACCTGTTACTCTCATTACGGTTAAAGGGCAAACCCGAAAGGGAAGGACCTCTAACCATGTCATTGTTTCATTGCAGTATCAATCACTTAGCATATCCTGATTGCACGCATTTGTTTCTGGTATTATTTAGGATAGGGTTATGGAAAAGCATAGCACCCTAGTGTAAGGTAAATCGATGATTACAGTCCGGAACGCAATCATGGGTTTACAGGTACATGAGGGTGGTGTGTAATTCTTTTTCGGTTGTTGGTAGACAATCCGTACGAGTCCAAAGTATCGAGAGTGTGGTGGGTCAGCTGCGGTACACCCTATATATAAGCATAAACGATACTGCGGGATCGGACTAGGAGTCTGACCAAGAACCTACCCATTACTTTATAGTTACCTCGTCATTAGATCGTTAACTAATAGCTAGCATTGTCGATAAGAACGTTCTTACACGAGTTTCAATTCACCTTCCTAGAGTCTTTTTCTTGACCACCCACACAGAAAACTAAAAACCTTATGTACTCGTACATTCTCGGTTGTTTGGATTCTTGTTATGTATCCTGATAAAGTTCAGCTAGAAACCTTTCTAAAGTAGGGGAGACTACCTTCATCAGTGCTTTTTCCCTCACCAGTTACACATTCCCAAAACTCTTCTCAATTAAACTCTCAACTTTCTAACCTCGAGTCATCTGTCAAAGATTTTGAAACTTTTACCTAGGATATTAGACAACTATTTTAAAATTTGTCAAATCATAAATGATGAAAAATTTTCAACCTACTAACTTCTACAACGCCTTTTGTTTCATAGTAGCCTCCACTTGAAAGAAATTTCGAGACGAAATTTTCTAAAGTAGGGGAGACTGTGACAACTGTCACCCTCATCTTTTAACAAGTTGTCAATTATAGTCCTTCATGTGTTCAAATGCTTCTATTTTAGTCCATATAAATTTTTTCGTTTTCAAATTTAATGAAATGATCGAAATTTAATTTATCAAAGTTAAACGTTTAAGGTTTATCAAAAGTTTTGTGGAACATCAAGTCAAAATCTATAAAATATGAGTTCATTAAGTTATTTGTTAATAAAAGTTTATATTTTATAAAGTTTAAAAACATTTTGGTTAACATTAGTTAACTTGGTTAAAAGTTTTATTAAGAAAAACTCAACCAAACTTTGTTATATCTAACCTAGTTAATGGTGAGGGACCAAATATGCCATAATGTAAAACTTTTGAAAAAAAAAAAAAACTGAAATCCTCCTCCTGTTCTTCGTTTTTTTTCCGGCCACCCATTCCGGCCGAGTCCCGGCCAAGCTCCGGCAAGCCCTTAAACCCACATTTATTTATCTTAACTCGTTTTAATGAGTGCAAAACGTTTTCCCATCATGTGTAACTGAATCAAACCTAATGTCTTGAAATTAACTTGTTTTTAAGAGAGATTAATCCGATTTAGTCTATGTAACCGCCGAAACAATTTAACTTCATTAAAACCCGACCTATAATCAACCATTATATAAATTGAACTCATCATTACGTTTTTACACTTATACTTATTCCAAACCCATGAAAAAATAACTTAAAAACGTTCTGAAATGATACCTAATCGTGATCTTTCTGTTCGGGACTTGAAGCGTCGCTTACGGCCATAATACGCGATGTGAGTCTCTAGTTTTTATGCCATTTCGATCCTTGTACTGTCCTCTTTAAAAGCCCTATGATTTCATGGCTTAATCTTGTTTTAATCAGATTATTGAATTTAAAAGGTAGGGTTAGGGTTAGGGTTCTTGGTTAGGATTTGGGGAAAAAGATGATGGTTGGTTTATTTGTTAAAAATATTTTGTTTCACATTAATCATAAAAATTCTTGGTAGACTAGTGGTTGTGATGGTGTTGTTCCATAGAGGGTACCCGGGTTTGAGTCCCCTTGGACGCGAATCTACATATATTTTTTTTGGGCAATTTCCTTTTTAATTTTCATTTTCTTTTTTTCTTTAAATATATAATATATAGACTTTGAAATATTCATAATAAATCCATTTTTTATCCAAAAATTATGAAAATTTAGGTGTAGCATCTTGACACCCTAAAGAAATTTTCACATTTTTATTTTTTGGAAAATGTCTTATTTTTATATTTTTATTGAATTAAATTGTTTTAATCATATTTGATTGATAAAAAATTCATTTTTAATAATTTTAATCTCAAACTTTTTGAGTAATTATTTCTCATCATCATGAACTGAAATAAAAATTATTGGTTTAGAAAACACTTATTTTTATTGATTTTCCTATTTTTAATCATTTAAACATGATTTAATTCTATTAAATTAGTTTTAAATATAAATAAGTTTATAAAAATTATGAGAAAATTATTTTCATTGATTTACATCATAAAGAATCCACTTTCTATAAAACTAACATTTTTGGATCATGTCTTGTATTTTTAATCTTATTTATGTTAATTAGACATAATTGAACATTTATTTATTTACACTATTTAAACATCTATTTTATAAATACTTTTCATATAAAATAGAAATGTTTTATGTTTGAAAATCTTAATTACCATTTGTTAGATCATTGTGAAACATATAATTATTTATTTATTTATAGAGTTATGATTATTGTATTTATTTAATTTAGTTAAAGTAATTAACTAAATTATTTTGTGTTAATTATTCAAACATATTTTTATCTAAATATTCAATAGGTAATATTTATATTACCTAAACCACATTTACAATCTTTCATATATTATTTGTGATATATAACTTTTACATTAACGCGACTTATCATTAAAACTCTAATTCCCTAAATCGACTTAGCAAACCCTAATGCCTTAGACCCTAGATACTTTAGACTCTTAGACATTTCCTTATTAGTATTCTATTACGTTATAGGTTGAATTCCTCGAAATTCCCATTACTTACCTCACGACCGCTTAAGTTGGAATTTGATCGCTTTCGCAAACTGTGAGTATATCTTTCCCCTTTTTCATGTTTTACACTTTTGGGGTGACTCATGTACGCTTATTACTTCACTAACTTAATCATGTTTTATCATATATTCACAATTGCAATTCTTGTCTGTGTTTTACTTGTTGATTTTTTGATAGTGTGTACTTATGACCTTAATCATTAACCGTTGGGCGGCCTAGCATAGCAATATATATGTGACTCTTGATTCATTGAACAAAGGTTTGATTTTGGGTAGCATTTGTACATAGCTTGAACACTAAAATGTAGACACTATAACACGTGAATTGCGAAACTCTTTTTCTACTATATGTATTCAAACAGGGTATGCTCACCAATACATTTTTGTATTGACATATACTATTTTCGTACATGTTTCAGGTTATTTATGAGATGACTTTTAAGCTTTTGGAATTTTTACTTAGATTTTGGATTCATTGTATTTCAGTTTTAGTTGTCACTTTAGAATCATTGTATTCTGTATTTTTCTTTCAATGTAATAAACTACTTAATCAATATATCAAAATTTACACTTTTAGTCCATGAGCTATTGAACAATCGTCACTACGTAACACCTCGATGTTTCCGCCATCGGTTGGGGTGTTACATTTTCTCTCCCATCTCAAACCCTAAAATCTCAATCTCTCCTCACCCCTCCCTTTTCTCTTGCAACTGCTGCCCCTCCCTCTTCCAACTTCTCCGACAGAAACAAAACAGAGGCAAAGATTCAAACAAACAACATCAATAAAACCCTAATTTTAGAAGAAAAAAAATTACATATCCAGTTAATTTGTTTCTCTACTGTTTTGCAAATTTTACTATAGATCCATACCCGTAGATACATATATTATATATATTTGAATGCATGTAAGGTTTATTCCGGCAATTGATATGCGAGTCACTGTTTTATCGTTTCGTTTTTTTAAATATGTATTATCTGGAAGTGGTTGGTGAGAATCGGATTTTGATGATTAGTTTGTAATTGAATGTATGAATTAGAAAGAGTAACAGTGAGGGTTTTAAATTCTAATCGGGGAATTAGGGTTTATGTTGGGTTGTTTGGTTCTTAAGTTGTAGAGGAGTTCGGTTAGGATGGGGGAAGGGGAGGGTTATGTGGTGGTGGGGAATAATGTTGGGGGAAATGGAAGATGATAAAAACCCAGAAAAAACGTCTTTAATTGATGATTTTTGATCCACAATATAATTTTGCTATAGAGTTCATGTTTGTTTTCTCATGTCATTTGAGATGTCCCTATGTGTTGCTGAAGACTTGAACTTCACAGACGGATTTTTTGCTAATATATGGTGTTTGTATTTACAGCCCTGCTTACGGTTGTGTGCATATAATGTATATATGTGTGGCCGTCGGGGGGCAAAAGTAAAGTTGCACTGATTTTATCGTTATTTTACTAATTTCGTGAAAATAACGTTAAAACGACGGATGGTTAATCACGCATCATGTGGTGGCGTTGATAGCCAAAAGACAAGGGGTTACATGCACCAATCGGGCTTGTCTCGATTGCTAAGTGTTATTTGCCTTATGTCCAAGGCTTGATACAAAACCACTATCGAGCCGAGGTCTCATTGGAAGCGGCCTCTCTATTCCCACGGGGTAGAGGTAAGGCTGTCTACATCTTACCCTCCTCAGACCCTACCTTAGCTTTGCTATTGGTGGGTTTAACTAAGTATGATGATGATGATGATATGGTGTTTGTAATTGCAGTTCAATAATGGCCAATCCCATCATTCCCATAGACTAGCAGGTGATTCTTTTATCCAATTTTCACCATACCAAACTAAATCTGTTATTATGTTTTGATGATATTTGATTAGTTAACAACAGTTGTGGATCAAATTCCACTTCTTTAATGGCTTCGGTGAACCGGAACCTCCGGTTGTAAAACGATGACGGAGACGGTTATAGGTCATCGGTTGAAACGATGTCGTCGGGTTGCGCTAGGTTTACAAGTAAGCGATGTATTATTAATATTGTTCAGTTTTTACGTTGGTCGATGATTATTATATATTTATATTAATATAAGTAGGTTCATTTTGAAGAGATCATTACATCAATGACATTTATTTCACTTCGGGCTCTTTTAGTGCTCATGTTTGTCATCAACATTGTTAAGTATTAATATTAGTATGTTATAGTTGTATATTTTTTTAGCCTTTAGGGTAAGTGTTAATAATAGAGTTACATTAGAGTTATATATTGTTTTAGGGTAGGTGTTAGCATTGGAGTTGTATATTGTTTTAGGTTAGGTATTAATATTAGAGTTATACATTGTTTTAAGTTAGATGTTAACATTAGAATTATACGTTGCTTAAGGTTAAGTGTTAACAACGTATTATAAACTATTTTAGGTTAGGTGTTAACATTGGAGTTATACATTGTTAATTTTTTAAGTCAGGTGCCACCCGAAACTTTCATGCATGTAAATATGAAGCGTATCAGTCTATTTCATATTTAAAATTGATGTGACATATTATATTTCTCAATCCTGGAACACTCCTGTGGTATAATCTAGAGTCTATATATAATGAAGATAACATTTTGGAAGGGGAAACTCAAATCGATCTCGCCAATAAATCACAAGGACAAAAATTGAACTTTACAGAGGTTTTGTCACCATCTCTGTTTTCGTTATTTAAATTGTCTGGCCAAGAATTAACATCACCAGTTTATCAGCAAATTACATGTAATCCGAACCCTCTATAGAGAGAATTTTAAATTCATATTAGAAGTAGAATTTGTTTTAACATGTTTACCATCTACAAATATTTTATGGTTAAATATGAATAACCACTGCCCGCATGTGTATCTATCTACGCCAACCTTTTAAGACGATGACAAAGTTTGAAGGTATTGGGTTTTCCGTAGAATATAAACTTTTGACTTTTCTATTGCGCTGCTGTCGTTCATATCATTTGTTGCCAATTTTTAGATTCTACCCCTATAGAATTTCTAATGTGCATTTACTACGTGAAGTTTTGTGATAACTATCTCATAATTAACCTCAAACTCAAAGGCCACCGCAAATTACAATAAAAATCTGATAACTATATTTATTTTTTTGAATTCATGTTTTCCAATATTCTGTCTTGTCTCTTTTTTACTTAAAATAAGTATAAATGTTAAAAATTACTAAAGAAATTATACTGCAAAACGTATACAGGGTCGATTACTTTAAATAGGATAAAAATCTTATAAATCAAAAGAAGCAATCAATACACAACGTGTTTTCCATAGGGTGTTAGAAAAAGAACGTGAAATTGGACACTAGTGCACACAAGTCAGACGCTTTTTTACTTAGGCTTTGGGGTGTGGGAACGGGAAAGGGGATCGGTGGGTGAGCTGGCTCTCTTTGCCGATGGGGAACACCCCCCCCCCCCCCCCCCCCCGATTAGGCTTCGGCAAAAACGGCAACATTTCACCGATTGTGCCGTCCCAAATTCCAATGCAACATTTAAAAATTGTACCGTTGCCCCACCTCAATTTGACCGTTTGATGTTTAAAAAAAAAAAAAAATTTATTTTAACTCCTATTTAAATACCTTTTAAACCCCACATTTTACCCCACACTACCCCACAATTTTTATACACTACGCCATTTTTATACACTTCTACTCTTTTATAAAAGATTTTATAAAAATCTTCATGGATCCACGGCGTCCTTTCTTCCCTAACACACCCGGTAACCCCTCAAACCAACCCCCGTTTGGATTTCCTAACACACCCGGTACTCCCGCGACTCAACCACTATCTTTTGGCGCGTTTAACGCCCCTTTGAATCCATGGCAATGTCAACAACAACCATGGCAAATGCATCCACCTCAAATGCATCCACCTCAAATGCAACAACCTCAATGGCAACCAATACCCGAAACACAAACACAACACGAGCACGATTTTGTTTCTTTGGCCTCGCACGATGATCACATACCCGAAACCCAACCCGAAACCCAACCGGCCCCAAGCAAAAAAACCGTCAAAAAGGGGAAAAAACGGGCCAAAGATGACGGTCCTAGTACCAAGGCCGATTCCATTCCTTGGAATCCCATCGAGTTGGAGGCGCTAGCACAAGCTTGGGTTATCGCTTCTACGGACCCAATACTAGGTAAATTTTATATTTTTTTTACGATTCGTATATATATATATATATATATATATGTATATATTTTTTTTTAAATTTCGGTTTTAATATTTTACACAAAACTAACTTTTTATTTTGTATATAATTGTAGCAACAAATCGAAAAAGAGATGGGTTTTGGAACCAAGTTGTTAAGGAATTTTTCAAGTTGTTACAACGTGAAGAATACCGTCGGGTTCACTCCGTGAGTACCAAGTGTCGGGACTTGATGACAAAATGTCAAGCTTTTGGGGGTTTTATCAAAGAGCTTGGAATAATCGTATGTCCGGGCAAAGCGATGAGAATGTGTTGAAGGTTGCTCTTGACGCATACACCAAAAAGCACGGGGCGTTTGGGTACATGAAAACGTATGAGGTGGAACAAGCGAAGAAGTCTAAAACGAGCGCAACGGGGAGTTATAGTGGTGGTGGGTCGGATGCTCGTTGTACTATCAACATAAACGACGACCCGGAGTTTGAAGACGAGGCTCCACCAAGTGAGAGTGAGAGGCCGATTGGTAGGGACAGCGCCAAGAAAGCGGCGGCCTCAAAAGGCAAGGGTGTTGATACCGGCCACGAATCGAGAGACAAGGCGGTGAAAAAAATTGAAGAGTTGCTAAAAAACTTTAACGAATTTAAACAAGAGCAAACGGAGAGGTACTTGGAAAGAAAGAAGGAGAAAGAAGACGCCGCGGCGAGAGACTAGAGATGGAAAGGAAGGAGAAAGAAAGGAGAAAGAAGCGGCGGCGAGGCTAGAGATGGAAAGGAAGGAGAAAGAAGACGCCGCGGCGAGAGACTTGGCGAGGATAGAGTTGGAAAGGGACCGCCTCAAAATGGAAATGTCGAGACAGAAACAACCGAATTCGCCTTGATGAGAGAACCTCTCGATAGCCTTGATGAAACGGAACGTGCGGTGGCGGCGAAAATAAAAGACAAAATCGCCAAAAAATGGTTTGGAGGAGCGTTTAATTGATAGTTTTTTTTTTATTTATTTCCGGGTTTTTATTGTATTTTCGTTTTTTTTTTAAATTTCTATGTAATTTATTTTATGTTTAATGAAAAAAATATTTTAATGAAAATCTAATTTATAAAATAAATAAAAATGAAATTAATAAAAAAGGGAAGGGGGAAGGGGGAACCATTTCCCTTGTTTGGGGAAATGACGTGGCGCTTACATGGACAAGGGGGAAGAAAGGGGGAAGGGTGACCACACCCCATAGCCTTATAGTGTGTCAACCATTTTACATATGTCCGATGTAAAGCAAAGTGTTTATCTAAAGGCTGACAAAATCTCAAACAAGTGTTATGATAGTGAAGAAACAATAGGTACAAGACTTTTGAATCTACATGATTGATCCTTTGTTAAACTTTAGAGCTGTGGTGTGAGTTAACTTGAAAAGCAGAAGGTATTTGGGGAGGGAGATAACTACCAAGAATTGCTCCTTTGTAATGAATACAAAAACTGTGATGTTGGTTATTACCATAGTAGCTTTTAGGATTATCTAAAAGTGTGTCATATTCAAGGGATTTAATGGTTAAAATTGTCCCTGAAGTTTGCTCAGTTTTACTATATCAGTCCAAAATCGATTCTTTTTACATTAGTCCAGAATGTTTTTACTCATAATTTTTCTTTCTATACATGTATACATTACAAAACATGCACGTACATACATGTACAATACTAATTTTTATGGTTTTAGAAACGTGTGTGTATATATAATGCAAAAAATAAAATTTTCTTTCAGGAAAACGGGCGATTTAGCAAAATAGAAAATATAATTGGCTTAGAGAAATGTGTGCTTCAAAATGATTCTCTCAGATTTCAATTAGGTCAAGGGTTCTCAAAGGTTTCATATATATATACAGGGGCGGATTTATAGTCAATTCGTCGGGTTCCCGGGAACCCACTCGGTTTATAATTTTTAGTGTAAATGTATATAGAAAAAAAAAAAAAAGAACCCATAAGAAAATTATTAAAGGAACCCATTACAAAAAATTGTAGTGCCTTAGTCGTAACACCCTCCATGAACATACCCATGATACTAGGTTCGATTCCCGTCCCACATGTATAATTTTTTTTATTTCCAGCTTTTTTTTATTATTTAAAACTACAAAACCTTAGTCAACTCTTTTGACTCCTCCTCCTTCCAAACAAACAACACAGACAAGACAAGACAAGACACGACACGTGAGAGAGCTTCTCAAATCTCAATCCTCCTTCCAATTTCCAAACAAAAAAAACACAGCCCCCTCCTCAGATCTCCGCCGCTAGTCACTACCCTCTTCCTCCTCAGACCTTAGTCCGCCTCCTCCAGCCAGCAACCTGCTGGCTCCTCTGCTGCCGCCCCTCCGCCTCCTCCAGCCTGCCGGCTCCTCTCCTTGGCTTTTTAAGTTTATTGATGTTAATCATGTTATTAGAAGATAGTTTATTGATGTTATTAGGCGATTAATTAAGTGATGAAATTTGATGTGTCTTATACGAACATTTTTACAATGTTATTAGGCAATAGAATGTGTCTCATGGTTACAAAATTTGTTCATCTTTTAGAGGTTTGTACTTTGTACATAAAGACTTAGTTGTCCTTTTGAGTCTTTTAACTTAATTGGGTCCAACAATCTGCAAGTTCTCTTAAGGTTTCAAGCCAAAGGATTAGTATTACTATATTTTGAAAACAGAGCTTCCTACTTTGATGAATATGGTCCTCCTGTTCCACCCTCTCACAACTAGGATCAAATTGTGAGTTTTATTTGTTCTAAATTTTATACATGGCGAGCCGAATCTTCCCTAACCAAAACTTTTAAATTGTTCAGAATGGGTATGAGGCTTCTATGCAAGTAGGTGTTGGTTATCAATGGGAGCAGCAGAAATATCATTATGCAGAGCAAGTGGGTTATTCAAGCATTACCTCCAGTAGAAAGACACTCTTTTAGTAGGTTTGCTATACTATTGTGGTTAATTTATGCAAGTTTACAAGTCTTCTCGTGTATTTTTAACTAATTTGAAATCTCAATTTGATATTAGACAGTATGCAGACGAATATTTCATGTTTTTTTCAAAGACAATGACCATCAAACATTGAATCATCATATGTAGGTATGTTTTTTTATCCTTAAAGACAATATTTACATTGCGTGCTTTAAATTTCTAAGGACGATATTTTTTTCATTATTGTATCGTATTTTATTATGTGACGAACTTTACCCGACCCGAACCATCAAACCGGCCCGAACCCTTGAACCGACCTAAATTTTTATGTTTTGTCATATGAAATTGGAACACCAAAAAATGGGAACCCATTGAAAAAAATTTCTAGATCCGCCACTGTATATATATATATATATATATATATATATATATATATATTATAAAATTTTAAGAACTAAATTAGTTATCTTGTTTTGTTTTTATCATAACCAAATAATTTAATCTATAAATACAATTAATTGTTAAAGTGAGAAATATCTATATAATTTATTCAAATTATGTATTATTATTTACATACACAAACTAATATACCGATAATGACTTTTAATTTTAATAATAAAATTTATAAGTCACTATTTATTTTTAGAGTCAATGGCCAAAATCGTCCCTAAGATATATACTCTTTTGTTAGATTCATCCAAAAAGAATTTTCTTCTCAACTAGAGCACTAAGGTTTCTGAAACATTACTAGATCCATCTATTTATCTAACCATGTTAAAATTTAACATTAATTGGAGGGTATTTTTGTTATTTTACATATTTGTTTTGTTTTTTGATTTAGTTTTAATTACATTTACTTTAAGGATTAGTCGCTCTAAGACCTAGTACATGCACTGTGATTTCAGCGGGATTACCAACGAAGATGACACTCAGATTACCATTGAAGGTAATGTGGTTTCGCAAGTAACTAAGTTCAAGTACTTAGGATCGTTTGTTCAAAGGGACGAGAAGATAGATAGTGATGTAGCTGTAACACCCCAACCGATGGCGGAATCATCGAGGTGTCACGTAGTGACGATTGTTCAAAAGCACATGGTACTAAAATGTATATATATTATTGAATAATTTAAATTGTCTTACATGGATGAAATGGGAAAAATACATAAGTCTAAACAAAACATGAAATTTGAAATAAATTATTAAAAGCAAGCACTAAAATCCAATGCTATGGAACTAAGATCAAACTGTACCTGAAACATGTACAAAATAAGTTTTGTCAAGATATGAAATGTTGGTGAGCATTCCTAGTTTTAATACATATAGTAAGTTGGAAAAATGTTATACAATTCAAGTGCAAGCTACAGTGCAAATATGTAAACTATGTATCATACAAATGAGCGAAATCAATTATGTGACTGTATAATGTACTAAATGAACGGCGGTGTACTTATCCAATAAATGGATAAAAACTTAACAATGACCACGGATTCTCCGATGAAAAAGGGGGAGAATCAACCTAGGCAGGTTGTCAATCCAATAGCGCTATCCAATGTTAAGGTCGGCTTGTACAATGTTAATGATTTCACTAAGTACAAATGTATTCTACATGTAATGTCTAAGCATAAAGCACGTTTGTAAGCAAATGCACATAGTACTAGAATTGTATTGTAAAAATGTAAAACTTGTATTTGTAATTTGTATAAGTGTACATGTAACACCCCAAAAATGAATAAAAGCAAAAATGGGATAGGAAATACTCACTTTCGCCAAAAGACTAGATGACTAAGCGAGCGTGAAAATGCGAGCAATCCAAAGGTTCAACAACGAAACTAGTCCAACTTAGAAGAAAAGAAACCAAATAGGAAAATATATCAAGCTTCCAATTCGCCAATTACTAGAGCTTATAATCAAAGCTTCAAATGTAGAAGTAATATACTCTAGAAGAAAGGTATGAGGGAGAGTTTAATCGAATTGAAACAATTGATTTAGAGGTGCAAAGTGTAATGGGTCATAGGTGGGTTTTTATACTAGTTTTGGATTCAATTAGCTATTAAAATTGGTCAACACCATAAAGTAAGGTTTTATGATGAATTGAATATTTGATTAGGACTTTGACTGTTTGACTAAACTTTGACTAGGACATTGACTGGGACTTTGACTGAGACTGTCTTAGCGGACCGCGAGGGCTAAAAAAAATAATTTTTCTAATTTAATCAATTTTAAGTTATAGACTTGTTTCCTTCTGTTTCTAAGTTGTTTTAGGACCGAAAATTAAGGGCTTTGAGTATCAAGGTTTGAAACATACGTGCTCGGGTGTGGATGTGAGTATAAAACATGCATACTTTTACTTATAAAAATTATAAGTTTTATTAAATTGTGAATTTTGTCCTATTAAAATACGAGGGTTAAAAATGAAAATTTTGAAATAGTTGAGGAACTAATTATGCACATTTATGAAAAGTGAAGGGTGCAGGTTGTCACAGTCTCCCCTACTTTAGAAAATTTCGTCCCGAAATTACTTTCAAGTGAAGGTTTCCATGAAACAAAAGACATTTGTAAAAAAAGCAATTAGATTTTAAGAAATGCATCAGCTATGATTTGACAAAGTTTGAAGTAGTTGTTTAATATCCAAAATAAGAGTTTGAAAATCCTTAAAGTTTGACCCAAGGTTAGAGAATTAAGAGTTTATAATGAGCAAGGTTTGGGAAAAGTATGTAACTGGTGAGGGTAGGGCAGTGTTATAGTAGCTTCCCTTACTTTAAAGAAGTTTTTGACCGAACTTTATTAAGGACATGCAACAGGATTTCGACTAACAGAGAGTGTAAGAGTATACAAAGTTTAAGGTTCTGTAGAGGTGGTCAACAAGGAAGGCTCCAACAAAACTAATTGGAGCTTATGTAAAATGTTCTTTTATAAAAAATGCTAGCTATTAGTCAGCGACCTATTGAAGAGGTAGTAAGGGGTAGGTTCTTGGTCAAACTCCTAGTCCGCTCCCGCAGTATCGTTTATGCTTATATATAGGGTGTACCGCAGCTAACCCACCACACTCCCGATACTTTGGACTCGTACTGATTGTCTACCAATAGCCTAAATAGAATTACACACCACCCTCATGTACCTGTAAACCCATGATTGCGTTCCGGACCATAATCATAGATTTACCTTACACTAGGGTGCTATGCTTTTCCATAACACTAACATAAGTAATACAAGAAACAATGCGTACAACCAAAATGTGTTAAATAGTAGATACTGCTCAAGTATAAGATGCGGTTAGAGGTTCTTCCCCTTTCAGGTTCACCTTTTAACCGTAATGAGATTAATGTGTAAGTATAAGACATGATTAGGGGTTCTTCACCTTTCGGGTTCACCCTTAACCGGTAAATTTCTGTTCACATCATTGGGCTCTAAACAACCATATTGATAAACTCTAAGGACTACACCGTTCCCCTCGGGTTAGAGGAATACTCTGAACCGAGTCGTACATGGGAACTGGCTTAGATCTCATACGAGCTATCAATAAGTATGTTCGTTGGCCATGATGATGAACAAAATAATGTAAAATATAACAAGGTTTTGCTCACAACAAAAAAAATATGCATACCATATATGCGTTCATGTAGGTATATAAGTATAACATAAATTTTCAATTGAAAGAATAGCATAACGTAAATCGAGTAAATCGCACAATTTGCACAAAATGAAAGTAAACGAGTTAAATTATTGCTCAAAACTAGTGTTGTAAGAATAACTAGTGCGAGAATAGTTGCGAATAACGCGTGAAAATAACTGCCAACAAAATAATAATACAAAAATAATAAGATAATGTACGAACGTAACTATAAGTAGAATGGTGTAAAAAATAATGAAATTTACTGTATATGAAAGTGCACAGAACAGACGTATAGTCTACTGGTATGAGGATAACTTTTTGGAAACCGAAGAATGTTTTAAGTTCAAAACAGGTTCACTTGAAAAGATTTCGTAGGTACACATTTTCATGTGTTTACGAGAAGTTGAGTTTGAAAAGTGTTATAAGGTATATTATTAGTTGCAAATTCCTCCCGAAAACATATATTGGATACGTTATATGAAAACATGCAGATTTACATTTGATTTGTAAAATATGCAATGCAAGTTTATAAAATGCAAGATGAAACCATTTCATGAAGTGTGTGTAAATCTAATGTGTTTCGAAAGACCAAGATTTAAAATGATGTGAAGGTTGTGAATGATCCCAAATGCCTTGGCGAATTTTGGAAAATAAAATTTTCATAAACATTTCTTTAACTTGTGGGTTAAAAAGTCAGAAATTTTTAATTGTTATGAAATGTTGAGAAAATCAAAGTGTTACCCGTTAAGACTGGGTAAACTTGAAACCTTTTAATTTTTCAAACTTTTACTAAATTTATACATTGAAAGATCATTTATTTGCAGGATCGTTAAGGCATCTCTTTGGGCTCATAGCGGGCTATTTGTTTCAAGGCACAAGGTGTATGAAAAGTGTGTTCTAATTTGGCGAATAGGCTTTGTGAAAAGACTTATAGAATAAGTTGTCAAATTAATCGTTTTAGAGAGTAGTGTACTAGTGCGTATCGTGTAGGTAGGCATTTATGTATGAGTTTAGTCTGACTAAGAAGTTCTAACTAATAGTAGCTGGCTATGGCTTAGGAGACTGGGTGCAGTAATATTAGTATTAGGTATATGAGGATATACTGTGACTTCGATCAAGTAAGTTTGTAAACATGAAGGTATAAAACAGGTTGAAATTATAAGTTTGGAAAAACCATGTTCATTTTTAACTGTATGATGACGCAATATTCCTAAAATCAGGATGTGATCAAAGTTAAACACAGTGTTTAAAACTTAAGTCGTGGGTAAAAATGTTTTAACGCAAAACGAGTAATACCTTATAGTGTAAAAATCATGAGCATAAGTGAAATAGTGTAAGCTTTAATGCGATAATATATCGAACAAAAATTTTAGTAATGATGATAAGGGATTCAGAAGCGAATGATCAATGAATAATGGCATATGAAACATCAAGTGATTAAATGGAATCTTCAAATAATAAACACACATAAATATCAATGATATAAAACATTGGAATTGTTTCCATAGAAAACTTTGACCAACTCAAGTATTTGAAATTTCCTAGTGACTTGTGGGGGCGTACTTTAGCCTATAAGTGAATGCTCATCCCAAGAGTTCCCAGGTAGGTATACAGGTCCCTCATCTGATTGGGATTTATACGAAATACCAGGCCTAGACAGAAAACTCATGATACAGGCGCTCACCCTTCCAGATTGTACATGCCCCATCAATAGGAATTCCAAAACTTTAGCGAGATTAAAAGCGAGATGCAAAAATAGATCCTTGAGATTTGGATTTCACTCCTAACTCAAAGATGTATTTCAAAATTGAAAATGATTGTGGAATGAAACCAATCACTAAGTTAAGGATATCACTCCCAGCTTAGTGGTTCAGTTTCTTTTTGGAAGAAATACTCTTTGAGGTGTGGATGTCACTCCTATCTCAAAGATATATACCTAAGATAAATAACATATAGATGAGTGAAACTAATCACCAAGGTATGGATGTCACTCCTAACTTGGTGATATCATTTCGTTTGTGAAATACGAGTATCTTCTTCTTTAAACAACACACCGAAAGAATAACGAGAAAAATCATAGCGAAAATATCTTGAAAGAAAATAATAGGATAAAGAGAAATAAACACGAGAGGACTCGTGAATGTAAGCTTGGTTATAGACTAGGCTAAAAGGCATTCTAATAACCTAATTCCCTATAACCATGGCTCTAATACCAATCTGTAACACCCCAACCGATGGCGGAATCATCGAGGTGTCACGTAGTGACGATTGTTCAAAAGCACATGGTACTAAAATGTAAATATATTATTGAATAATTTAAATTGTCTTACATGGATGAAATGGGAAAAATACATAAGTCTAAACAAAACATGAAATTTGAAATAAATTATTATAAGCAAGCACTAAAATCCAATGCTATGGAACTAAGATCAAACTGTACCTGAAACATGTACAAAATAAGTTTTGTCAAGATATGAAATGTTGGTGAGCATTCCTAGTTTTAATACATATAGTAAGTTGGAAAAATGTTATACAATTCAAGTGCAAGCTACAGTGCAAATATGTAAACTATGTATCATACAAATGAGCGAAATCAATCCTGTGACTGTATAATGTACTAAATGAACGGCGGTGTACTTATCCAATAAATGGATAAAAACTTAACAATGACCACGGATTCTCTGATGAAAAAGGGGGAGAATCAACCTAGGCGGGTTGTCAATCCAATAGCGCTATCCAATGTTAAGGTCGGCTTGTACAATGTTAATGATTTCACTAAGTACAAATGTATTCTACATGTAATGTCTAAGCATAAAGCACGTTTGTAAGCAAATGCACATAGTACTAGAATTGTATTGTAAAAATGTAAAACTTGTATTTGTAATTTGTATAAGTGTACATGTAACACCCCAAAAATGAATAAAAGCAAAAATGGGATAGGAAATACTCACTTTCGCCAAAAGACTAGATGACTAAGCGAGCGTGAAAATGCGAGCAATCCAAAGGTTCAACAACGAAACTAGTCCAACTTAGAAGAAAAGAAACCAAATAGGAAAATATATCAAGCTTCCAATTCGCCAATTACTAGAGCTTATAATCAAAGCTTCAAATGTAGAAGTAATATACTCTAGAAGAAAGGTATGAGGGAGAGTTTAATCGAATTGAAACAATTGATTTAGAGGTGCAAAGTGTAATGGGTCATAGGTGGGTTTTTATACTAGTTTTGGATTCAATTAGCTATCAAAATTGGTCAACACCATAAAGTAAGGTTTTATGATGAATTGAATATTTGATTAGGACTTTGACTGTTTGACTAAACTTTGACTAGGACATTGACTGGGACTTTGACTGAGACTGTCTTAGCGGACCGCGAGGGCTAAAAAAAAATAATTTTTCTAATTTAATCAATTTTAAGTTATAGACTTGTTTCCTTCTGTTTCTAAGTTGTTTTAGGACCGAAAATTAAGGGCTTTGAGTATCAAGGTTTGAAACATACGTGCTCGGGTGTGGATGTGAGTATAAAACATGCATACTTTTACTTATAAAAATTATAAGTTTTATTAAATTGTGAATTTTGGTCCTATTAAAATACGAGGGTTAAAAATGAAAATTTTGAAATAGTTGAGGAACTAATTATGCACATTTATGAAAAGTGAAGGGTGCAGGTTGTCACAGTAGCACACTCCATTCAAGTTGGATGGTGTAAATGGAGAGCAGCCGCTGGGGTATTGTGCGACAAGAGGTTCTCAATTAAATTAAAAGGAAAATTTTATAGAGTTGCCGTTCGACCTGCTATGCTGTATGGGACACACTGTTGGGCCATCAGAAAGAGTAAGTCACGAAATATGGAGGTAGCAGAGAGGAGGATGTTGTGGTGGATGTGTCGACACACAAGGTTAGACCGGATACGGAATGAGGTGTTTAGGAAAAGGTTAGAAGTGGCTAATATGTCGGATAAGATAAAGGATGGGAGATTGAGATGGTTTGGACATGTGAAACGGAGACATATGACAGCTCCAGTTAGAATAGTGGAACACCTGTCTGTGAAGGGTAGGAGGAGTAGAGGCAGACCAAAATTGACTCGGGTTGAACAGATTAGCCAATATTTGTTAGAATTGTACCTCTTTAAGGACATGGTGCAAGATAGGAATTCATGGAGACGTAGGATCAAAGTTAAAGGTTTTTAAGAGAACAATACTTTTTGTGTCTTTGATTTTGCTTTCTTTAACATGGTCCAAGATAGCCTTTGTGTTTTAATTTTATTTTTTTATTTATTGAGGTTATTTATGTACTTTTTCTTTTATGTTATTCATTCACTACTTTTTTTACTGTTTGGTATGTGTCTACTTATTTATATTTTAGTGTGTGTTTGATCTCCAGCCGGGGTCTCTTTGAAAAAAGCCTCTCTATCTCTAATGATGGGGGTAATGTTTGTATAAATCTCACCCTCCCCAGACCCTATTAACAGTGACGCTATTTGTGAGACTTCCTGGATTCGGTTGTTGTTGTACTTTTAACATAAAATTTATAAAGTTTTTTTTTTAATAACCCTCCCTCTCACCCTCTCTGTCATCCTGTCTCCTCTATGTATATGTCATCACCTCCACCCCCCCCCCCCCCCCACATCACTTCCACCAACATCAGTCATCACCACCTGCCACCACCATCCCATCGCTGTCACCAGCCCCACCCCAGTTCCCTAATTATATACTCCCTCCGTCCCATTTTAAATGTCCTCCTTTCCTTTTTTGTTTGTCCCAAATTAAATGTCCCTTTCCAAAAATGGAAATGTAATTTCCAGTTTTGCCCATAAAAGACAAAACACAATCACCACTTTTGAGGATATTATTGTCATTTTACCACATACAAACAAAAAATTTCTTAAAATGTGTGTTTTTGAAAGTGGGACATTTAAAATGGGACGGAGGGAGTATTTAATTGAGCGATACGCTCCTTCATTAAATTTACACGTTAAGTTCCAAAATTGTAATAGAAACAATTTATTTTTTTATTTTTTTTTTATATTATGTCAAATGGATCAGAAGACTTAGGGAAAAAAAAAGGCTGAACAAAAGGTAAGGTTAAGTCAGTGTAATCTATATTCTATCCATTTGCCTTTTTTATTTGTTAGAAGTACATTATTTTTGTAGTTGTGAAGTGTTTTTTATAATTATATGGTTTCTCAACTTGTATGTTTTATAATGCTATAATGCAATTAAAGATTTGCTGGTACAACAGTAATGAGCTATTTCCTGCTAAACTATTTCCTGCTTTAATCTTTGAAGAAGTTGTATGCACTAAAAAGTTATCCTGTCTTACATAGTGGATTAGTGGCAAGTTACAACTTTACGCAGTAACAACCCTCCGACTTTGCAGCACATTGGTTAAGTAATTGTTTATGTAGAACTAGATTATACCTCGGATGCGTCCCGGGTTGAGAAATTTAATATGATACATCAATTTTACATATGAAATATACTGATGTATAACTCTAATATTAATATCTAACATAAAACAAATTAACAACGTACAACTCAAATGCTAACACTTAACCTAAAAGAATGTAGAACTCTAATGTAACTCTAATATTAACACCTATTCTAAAGACTAAACAAATGTACAACTCTAACATACTAATATTGATACCTAACTTAAAACAACGTATAACTCTATTAACCTATTCGGCTCTGGTTGAAAAAAATTCATATTTACTGATTTAAACATAATTAGTGACTTGTCTATACATGATTAATGATTTACCTGAACACTTTGTGTTTTTTTTTCCTGTATGAACAAAACCCCACAAAAAAAATTCTCCATTTTTTATATAGCACTATGGTACTCGTTGGAAAGATAATAAAACGCTCGTTAATTTGGTGTAATTTTTTTCTTTAAAAAATCTCGTATATTAAAGATATTAACGTTTAAAAATTATGGGAGGAAACATGAAGGTGAAAAATACAATTTTGTTTTTAAATTATTTTTTTTTCTAAAATATCTCAATGCCACATGGGATGACACATGACACACTCAAGGAAAAGAATGCCTATTTGAGTGACATGTCATTAAAATGGCTTTGGTTTATTATATGTATAGATATGTAAACCTTGGAGGACAACTATTTTGCCGCAGAAATCACAACCTCCAAAGATAATTGTTGGGAAACCATCAGAATAATATCAAAGATTTGGTCGTTTGGCAGTCGCTGCTCAAGTTTTCCGGCAGCGACAGGCGGGGAGGATTATTTAAAAAAATAACTTCTATTTTTTATGTAAAAAGTAAATGTAATAAAAAAACAAATCAGAAAACAAAACAAATATGTAAAATAACGGTGAAATTCCGGTCATGCTGAAGAAGACGTTTTTGGAAACTCCGGTGATTACGGGAGCAATTAATGCTACACTGAATGAGGAAGTAATGACCCCCAATGATTTTGGAAACATTAATAATGATTCCTTTATTCTAGGACCTGCATTCAATTTTGAGGAGGATGTGAATAATATCATTGAGCAAGATGAGGTGGCAATTAATATCAATAAAAGAAAAAAGAAAAATTGTGTCAATCTGGATATAGGCCGAAATTTGGGAGAATACTCTAGTAGTCTGGAGAAATCAAAGGTTGTGAAGAAGCCTAAAGGTTACATGGGCCTAGAAGAGGAGGAAGTGGTAAATGGCCCAGAGCATTTGTTCGATTACAATACAGAGGACGAGGTTGGGCTAGTTAATATGGAGACAATTGAAGGGCAAAGTGGTAATTTAAAGGAAGACACATTTGAAGATTTAAGCTCTAAAACCAATCGATCTCTGGGCAATGCTGAGATAAGTATTAACAGTGGGCAGGAAGGTTGCTCATCGAATTTAAATCAGGATGAAGGTACTGAGGCAGAGATAACCATTCAGGTGGCGAACAAGCTGGGTGTAAATCTTCAAAGTCACAGAAATTTAGTTGAAGAGGCGATTCAAGGTGAAGGGTTACAGGTTGGTTTTAAATGAATGTCTTATCCATTAATATAAGAGGGTTGCGGGCAGGGGGCAAAGCTTCTTGGTGTTGTAGATTACGTAAGTTATACGGGGTGGAATTTCCGAGTTTATAGGAAACGAAAGTTTCTGGGGTTGGTTTGGGAGAAATAGTAGCTTATTGGGGTGATGGAGGGGTGGATTTTGATGTGGTAGATTCGTCGGGATTGTCGGGAGGTTTGATTAATATGTGGAATTCTAAGCAGCTACAAAAGTTGTCTTCTGTGCTAAACAAAAACTTTTTGATGACAACCGGGACTCTTGTTTCGGATGGGACGGTTGATGACGTGTGTCCTAAAACGACAACGTCTAGACCTCTCGTCAAAAAGATAAGCGAAATAAGTTTGATTAAGAGGTTGCCTGACTTAGTGGAGCTGATATAAGGCAGCTGACCTGCCGTATAGGAGCCTCAGGGCAGAAAGCAAACAGTAAAATGTCTTGGAAATGTAAAAAGGGATTTTGGCTTATTATCTTTGCAAGGGACAAAACATCACACAGCTCCATACCTTGTATTGGAAAAGATAAAAGCTGGAAATATCCCAAAAGGGAAAAGTCTCACTGCTGGGAACTAAAAGAGGGTCAAAACACATCCAGGTATGAAAGGGAAGCTACCCTGAGGGAGCTCCTGGGCAGAATTCGACTGCCTATATAAGGAGACCCTTGGGTAGACATTCCACACACACTTCTCACTTCTTCTCTCTACTCTTATACTCTCTACTTCATTATTTCCCAACTCCAAATGAATACATACTTATTCTCACGCCGGAGTCCAAACGCAGGAGGCTCCCTCCTGCGTTAAGGCTAACGGTGTCTGCTACCTTTGTGCAGGTCCCTTCCAGGAGCTTGAAGCCCCCCATTCTCAGAACCAAATCCAAAACCTTAACTGAATCCAACCTTAAGACTTAAACCTTAACATAATATACCTTTAACCTATAATCCTAAGCATCTCCTAACCTAATACCGGTCATTTTCCTTGTTGTAGCAACAAGTGGCGCCCACCGTGGGGCTGTCGCTACTTTGAACAAACTGTTGAGAGTCTCTACAGTCCCATTTGTTCCTAAGTAACCTCCTTTTGTGATGACTGGTGGAGATAACCGCCTAGGAGGGGGTCTTTCAGAAACTCCGGCCACTAGCCACACCTCAGGTGATGCCTCTGGCCATGAAACGCCTGGAACGGACGGACAACAAGTCGAACCGTCTCTAGGGGACATGCTCAACTTCCAAACACCGCCATCCTCAAGGGCTGTTAACTCGTCTCCTAGGGACGACTTGTTGTTTCCAGTTGAACGAATGGATATCACCCCGGAGGGAGTACGAAGAAATTTCTTGCAACTCCGAGACCTCCTGAATGGTTATGTGCGAGAGGAGAGGTCTAGAGGAGTCAGGGTCAGGTTGTCCTACGACGAAGAGCCCGTTGTCACCCTCTCACCTAGCCCTCCGTTGCTGGGAACCACCACCTCACCAGCAACCCAGCGTGACTACACTAACCCTCACCCCTACTTGAACAGTCGAGGGGACATTTACTCAGGAGGAGGAGGTCCTAGCAGCTCTGCGCTCTCTCCGGGGACCTCCATACCACTTTCCTATGAAGAAGCTTTAAGATCGTTACCGTTGGCCAGCAGTGCCGTAGCCACCTCCCTTGCGGGAGCAGGAAGTCTTGCCGGAGGATTCGTCGTTCCTCCAGGAGCTATGTATCCTAACTACTCACAGCCTCAATACTTCCCCATATGGCCGGGAGGATATCCCTGGCAGTATCCTTCGCCTTTGAACCAAGTACCAGTAACTCCCCCTGTGGGAGGGCAAGGTCCCATGACCTCCCAACCCTTGGTTCAAACTCCTGTAGCTGAAGTTAGAGCAGAAACTACACCTTCTAAGCCGTACCGACCTAAGTCATTGGAATGCTTTGCTGAACACATCGCTCATTTCGATTTCCCCAACAAGATCAAGATGCCAGCTAATGTGAAAACATACGACGGCACAGAAGACCCGGATGACCACTTGAACGTCTTCTCTGGGGCAGCCACTGTAGAAAAATGGAATGATGCCGAGTGCTGTCACATGTTCATGCAGACCCTGGTAGGACCAGCTCGCCTATGGTTCAGTGGCCTACCGTCTCGGAGCATTTCTTCGTTTGATGATTTAAGGAGAGGTTTCACCTCAAACTTTAACCCCCTCAGGAAGTGTACCAAAGATGCCGCCATATTGCACCAAATCCAACAAGGGGAGCATGAAAACCTCCGTAGTTTCATCGAGAGGTACAAGAGGGAAGGTCTGCAGTATAGTGGTGCCACCGAGAAGATCCGGGTGTCGGGATTCATGGGAGCCATTCGTCCTAAGAAGTTGCTAAGAAGATTTCATGAAGATGTTCCCCAAACCATGGAGGAGGCTTTCGAAAGAGCAGAAGCTTTCCTCAGGGGAGAGGAAGCACTAACCCGACAAGACACCAGGAAGAGGGATCGAGGAAGCTGGAGAGACAGCTCAACGAGCTCCCGGAGACCTCACTTTCAACCCTACAATGAAAGACGATCGGGGAGATCCTATGACAATCAAAGGGGGGAAGAAAGACGACGATCCCCAAGATCAGGAAGGTACCATGACAAAGAAAAACAGGTTTTCACTGTCCTCACTAAGACCCCTCAGGAGATACTCTCCACAGAGGAAGTCAAGTACACCTTCCGACCCCCCAGACCTCTGTCTAAGCCAGCTAGCAAGAGGGATGCCAGTAAACATTGTGCCTTCCACAATGATACGGGGCATCACACAAACGATTGCTACCAGCTGAAGAAACGGATAGAAGAAGCTGTTAAGTCCGGGGAACTCGCTCACCTGATCAAAGACATCAAGGGGAGGAGAGATGAAGGGAAGAAAGATAAAGAGGTCAACATGGTCAGTCTTGAAGGAAACCAGCAGGTCAAGAAGGCTCGAACCGAGCCCTGGAACAAGCAATACATCTGCCTCCCTCCGGCTCCCGACGAACTGATAGTCACACCCGTGATAGTGGAAGCCGAGCTTGATGGCTTCCCTGTGGACAGGGTATACATGGACTGTGGAGCCTCATCAGAGGTGATGTATGAACGATGCTTTGAATCCTTGAGCCCGGAGATCAAGTCCAAGCTCAAACCATCCGACGCCTCGCTGGTGGGTTTCTCAGGGGAACGAGTACATCCCCTAGGGAAGCTCACACTTAGCGTCTGTTTCCGAGACGGAGACTTATCAAGGACTGAGGAGCTAACATTCTCCGTTATCAGGTACCCTTCAAATAACATTGTCATCTTTTCACTGTCAAAGACAGAAGAGTTGACTTGCTCTGTTATCAGGTACCCTTCAAGCTATAACGTTCTCATTGGAAGAATGGGAATCGCCACTTTCGGTGCGGTCGTATCAACAACCCATGGCTTAATGAAGCTCCCCACCCCTAATGGAATTGCAACCCTGAAGCCAACGGCAGAGGCTCTTTTGATAGCCTCCGTGGAAGAGAACAAAGGCTCCAAGGGTCCGGAAGCACCAAGCAATGGTCCCATCCGGGAGGTTAGCATTAATGCTGCCTGTCAGGAGCAGACCATCAAAGTAAACAACCTGCTTCCCGATAAGGTTATGAGTGAACTAATTAACCTTCTGCAGGATAGTCAAGACGTGTTCGCTTGGTGCCCCGGAGACATGACAGGTGTCCCCAGAGATATGGCTGAACACTCTCTCAACATAGCTCCCTCATACAAACCAGTTGTCCAAAAGAAAAGGAGCTTGGCCCCAGCAAGGAGCCAAGCTGCCTGTCAGGAGGTGGAAAAACTGGTAGAAGCAGGCATCCTAAGGGAGGTTCAATATCATTCGTGGGTAGCAAATCCGGTCATGGTTGCCAAGCAAGACGGATCTTGGAGGATGTGTGTCGATTTCAAGGATCTCAACAAAGCCTGCCCTAAGGATTGCTATCCCTTGCCTGAAATTGATTGGAAGGTGGATTCTCTCGCCGGCTTCCAATACAAGTGCTTCTTGGATGCCTACATGGGATACCACCAAATTCAAATGAAGCAAGAAGATGAAGAAAAGACAGCTTTCCATACCGATAAGGGGATCTTTTGCTATAAGAAGATGCCCTTCGGTCTGAAAAATGCGGGAGCCACCTACCAACGGTTGGTAGACCAAGCTTTCTCGAAACAAATTGGGAGGAATATGGAAGCTTATGTGGATGACCTTGTCATCAAGAGCAAATCTGGGGAGGCCATGATCCAAGACATCCGAGAAACGTTTGACAACCTTCGAAGAATAAACATGAAGCTCAACCCTGTCAAGTGCTCCTTTGGGTTCGAGGAGGGGAAATTTCTAGGCCACATTGTTGGAAAACAAAGCATCAAAGCAAACCCAAGCAAGGTCCAAGCGGTCCTTGATATGAAGTCTCCTACCACAAAGAAAGAAGTGCAGAGCCTCAACGGTAAAGTTGCTGCCTTAAAACGTTTCTTGCCCAAGTCCGCGGAAAGATCCTTACCTTTCTTTAAAACACTCAAAAACTGTGTCGATAAAAAGGATTTCCGGTGGACAGCTGAGGCAGAGGCTGCCTTCTTGGAACTCAAAAAACACATAGCTTCCCTGCCTGAAGTGGCAGCCCCTGAGGTAGGGGAAGTAATAACAGTTTATTTGTCTGCAGGAGCGGAGGCTGTGAGCTCAGTCCTCTTGGTTGACCGGGGAAAGGAACAAGTTCCAGTATACTTTGTCAGCAGAGCCCTCAAAGATTCTGAAATTAACTACACTCCCATAGAGAAGCTTGTATTGGCACTTGTACACACCGCCAAGAGGCTAAGACGGTACTTCCAGGCCCATCCCATGAAGGTCATCACAGATCAGCCCATACGAGCCATCTTAGAAAAACCAGAAGACTCGGGGAGGTTAGCCAAATGGGCCATTGGCCTAGGGGAACACAAGATAGAGTACCTACCGAGAAGGGCTTACAAGGGACAAGTGTTTGCTGATTTCCTTGCTGAGCTACCCCACCTGCAGGCAGATGAAGAAATGAACGAGATCGAGGAGCAACCTGATCTCCAGGGGAAATGGTGCCTTTTCACTGATGGAGCCTCAAGTGTAGAAGGTTCCGGGGCTGGTCTTGTCATCAGGGATCCCCACGGAACCGAATACACTTATGCCCTCCGTCTGGACTTCCCCTGCACCAACAACGCTGCTGAATACGAAGCCCTCCTGGTCGGGTTGCGATTGGCAAAAACAATGAAGGTACAAGAGCTAAAAGTCTTCGTTGATTCAAATCTTGTAGTCAAGCAGGTAAATGGAGGATACACAGCCAAAGAACCCTCAATGATTAGGTACAAGGACAAGGTCAAAGAACTCATCAAAGAATTCAAAGTGTTCTCATTGGAGCAAGTGTCAAGGACTAAGAACAAGCAGGCAGATGCCCTCAGCAAGCTGGCTTCCTTGACTTTCGCTCACCTTACCAAGAAGGTCCTAGTTGAGGTGCTGAAAGAACCATCCATTGATGACAGAGAGGTACAAGATGTGGTCACCGAAACAGACTCCACATGGATGACACCCATAATGTCCTACTTGAAGGAAGGGAAGCTGCCAGAAGACGAGCTGGAAGCTAAGCGGTTGGTCATAAAGGCGAGGCAATATGTAATCGAAGATGACAAGCTCTACAAGAAGGGGTACTTGGCACCCCTACTAAGATGCGTGGGCCCCAACCAGAGTAACTACCTCATCAGGGAGGTACACGAGGGCATATGTGGCATGCATTCTGGGCCACGGTCCGTGGTATCAAAGCTCATGAACTTGGGCTACTACTGGCCCACCATGCACAAGGATGCCTCCGAAACAATCCGAAGATGTGAAGCCTGTCAGCTACAAACACCGATCAAGACCAACCCCAAGCATGACCTTGTCCCCATTATCTCGGCATGACCCTTCTACAAATGGGGGATGGACATTGTGGGTCCCTTCCCGCAGGCCCCAGGAAAATTGAAGTTCCTTCTCGTGGCAGTAGACTACTTTACCAAATGGCCAGAGGTCAAACCATTGGCTACCATCTCAGGAAAACATGTGATAACCTTTGTATGGGAACAAATAGTCTGCAGGTACGGTCTACCAGGGGAGATGGTGACAGACAATGGGAAGCAATTTGCCAACAAACCTTTCAGCAGCTGGTGCTCCGAGCTAGGCATCAAGCAGGTCTTCAGCTCAGTAGCTTACCCCCAGTCCAATGGACAAGTTGAGCGGATGAACAGAAGCATTGTTGAAGGAATTAAAACGAGACTAGGGAGATATGGCAAGAAATGGATTGATGAGCTCCCCAGCGTCCTGTGGGCCATAAGGACCATGGAAAAGACAAGCCATCAAAGGACCCCATATAGCCTCGTCTTTGGAAGCGAAGCTGTCATACCAGCCGAGATAGGGGTAAGCTCAGGAAGAAGTGCTCGCCAAGATGCTCACCACAATCAAAGGGAGGTCCTGCTCAATCTGGACCTACTCGAAGAATCAAGAGACCAAGCCGCCATCAGGGAAGCAAGGTACAAAAAGAAACTCGAAGCATACTACAACACAAGGGTGAAGAAAGAGGCCTTCAGGCCGGGAGACCTCGTGTTGAGATGCAATGAAGCTAGCAAGCAGCAGAATGTAGGGAAATTGGGTCCCCGATGGGAGGGTCCCTATGTCATAAAAGAAGCCCACAAAGGGGGATCCTACAAGCTAGCTGACCCTAATGGCAACATGATTCCAAGGCATTGGAGTGACAAACATTTAAAACGTTTCTATGTTTGAAAGTTGTAAACGTCTCTTTTGTACCATCAAAGTCATGATGAATGAATGAATTATGTTTCAAATTATTAACTTGTCGCTTATCTTATCAAAGGGTGAGCCCCTCCAAACCAGGCTCCATGGGATCCGGCGCTATACCTACCCATGAAACGGGGATGAGCTCCCAGGCCACAACTGCTCAACAGGTAACAAGGCTAAGTAACCTTCCTGTATACAGGGTGAGTCCCTAATACAATCCACGACTCCATGGGACAAGTCCTTAGAAGGAATACCTAAACCCATGAAAGAGGGTGAGCTCCTCACACCAAGACAGCTCCCACATGTTCACACTTAATATAAAACGAACATACCACTAAGAAACCGTTTGAAAAAAGTTTAAAACATAAACGAAAAAGCTGATAGGATGAGCATTGCATCGGTTCCTTAGCTAAGTATCCTAAGTTGGATGACTGCAGCATCCACCTTTGGGAAAAAAGTTAAAGACATTGCAAACACTATGAACGACAAGTAACAGAGTCAAAACAACGAAGCAATAAACATAGATAAAGCATCACCCCTAAGGGGGGAGCATTCCATTAAAAGATAAATATTAAAAGCCCCAAGGGCTGAGTACAGCATAGTTCGATTACAAAAGACATGCTAAAAACTTGAAAACATAACTAAGGCAAGTCACGGGGTAGCTGGGTCTTCGGCTTCATGGGTGGCAGCATCTTCACCAGGGGGAGCCAAGGCTCGGTTACCAACATCATCATAAAGGCCCTCTGTGTCAAGACCGGCAAAGGGATCATCTTCGCTAGAAGGAGGGAGAGACTCAACCTCCAGAGCTTGTAGGGGGGAAGGACTCTCAAATACCTGCTCCAAATTTGGAACCTTGGAAGAACTAGCAGGTTTTATACGTTTGGAACTACCCTCCCCACCGTCAGCTCCCTCCAGCATGATCATAAGAGGCCTTTTTGACACATAGGAGCCAAACACTTGGTCATCCACATCCTTTTTAAGACCCTCCGGCTCCAAGTCTTGAAGGAAGGAGAGAGGCTGCTCAGAAGCCTTGGCAATAGCAGAGATATAGGGATAAGTTGCAAGCTCCATTGCCTTCACAGCATTCACGAACTCATCACCGGAAGAAGGCTTAAAGGATGGCAGCTCTTCAAGATCCTGACCCTCACGAGCCGCTTTAAAACCGGCTTGAATCCCTCCATGGCGACCAAAAGCTATGGCCTTTGCATAAATGTCAGCCAGAGGAGCATTAAACTCTTGAGAGTGCAGGAGGTTGGTGACAAAGCGAGCTACCCCCTTGGAGACCAGCCACTCTTTCTCTTCAGTCAAACGGTCCACCTGGACTCGGAGCTCTGTTCCCACCTTCTCCACCGAGGCCAACTCCTGCTTAACTGCCTGACGTGCCCGAGCCAACCCCTCCCTCTCCTCTGCAACTTTAGCCTTCTCATCATGAAGACCCTTGAACATCTTCTCAAATTTTTCCTTCTCTAAGCCAAGCTGAGTCTTCGACACAGCCAATTCCTGAACCAAGTCCTTCTCCCGAGCAGCAAGCTTGGTCAACTCCTCCCTCGCCTTAACCAACTCGGCCTCATGCTCTTCAAAAAACTCCTCCACTTGTTCCCTCCTTGCCATCAACTCCCCCCACCTGGCCATACCATCCGGGAACAAAGATAGGAATTGCCCGAAGTGATAATACATCTTCTTCATCACGTCCCTGTCTGTCCATTCCTTGTGAAGCTCTCTCTCAGCATCTGGAACACAATGGTCTATCAGATCACGACACACGGAAGCTTTCTTCAACAAATCAGTAGGCTTAATCTCCCAATCCGGCACAAACACTCCTTCACCAGGCTCCTGCTGGGCAGGAGCATCAGAAACATCTTCAACGGCAGCTTTAGAACTTTCACCTCCTTCGACTGGCAATAACTTTGAACTTGGACCTGGGGCAGCAACGTCCTTTGGCTTCTTGAAAACAACATCGTCTTTCTTCGGGGAGGACAATGTCAGCTTGCCCTTCCCAGGGGCAGGGGTATACCCCAACGCTGAAGAAATCAGAGAAGAATCTTCATCTTCATCTCCTAAGACCAAGGGCACAACAGAAGAAGCCCCCTGACCCGAAGAAGCAGTCTGAAGTCGCTTGCTGGAGCGACGGGCAGTAACAGACTTCTCCACAGAAGGCTCTGTAGCAGCAACAGACGATGTGATCACACTTGTGTACACTCCCTTGAAACGAACATGCTCAGTCTTCACAACAACATTCTGACCCTCAGCAACGCTCCGAACCTTGAATTTCACGTCAGCAATATCATCCAAAGCCAGAAAATCCAAAGTGCTCATTTCTGCAAAAAAGACAAAAGGGTCAGACAACATAACAAGGATAAGGGTACCAAAGAGGAGACAGGGAGACACCTACCCTTCCCACCATGATATATCACCGGGTCAGTCCCAAGATCATCCCAGTTGGCACTCAAGCCCACCATCACCAGAAAATCCTCAGGAAAGGTACGAAGACGAGTAGGAAAGCTACGCAGCTTCTCCAACAACACTTGGTCGAGAGTATCAGGTTCAGGCTCCTTCTCATTCAGGGGAGCATCCGAAGATCTCTGAGGAGTTTTAAAAGGTAGGAAGTCAGAGTTTAAGAAAAAGAATTTGTCTTTCCAGGAGGAAACAATCCCGATGACACTAGAAATGAGAGCCGGTTCACATTGAGTCTTCTCAATGGTAAACCAGTTCCCATTTTTAGCCAATCTGAAAAACCGCCGGTACATGGCCAAGGAAGGCTTATGACCAAGGCAGCGACACACTATCTCGAAGTGCAAAATCCTTGCAACTCCAGATGGGCACAACTGATCAAGGGAAAGTCGGTGATATTCTAAAACATTAAGGAAAAAGGTGGAAAAGGGGTACCTAAGGTTACCCTGATCAAACTGACGGGTATACACCGCCACTTTGCCAGTAGGAACGGAGGTCACAGGGGTTTTCCCCTTTGGAACAGTAGGATTAAAAGACAAAGGAATACCGATCTCAGTACAGAATCGCTCAACATCGGACTTAGACAACCGAGTAAATTGAGTCGCGAGATCAGTTTTCGACATAATGAAAGGCAAGGTATGAAAGAAGAGAGAAGTTACTTACCAGATTTATAGGGAAGAAAAGAAGATCGCCGGTTGAAAAATAATCGTGGGAGAGAAAGTGACGGTTTTCTAGTTTGGGAATAAAATGGAGAAGAAAGAGGGGTTATCTCTTTATAAGAGATTTAAAATTTGAATTTAATGGCATTAAACGGTTACCAAGGGAAACCATCATTCAGCTGTCCTAGGGGATGACGTCAGCCTAGCCCCTTGTCATGTCAACAGTCGTCTGGGACGGCTGATGGGACACTCGTCTGCTCCCTAGGGAGTAATGGTGGATAGCCATATTAAATAAAAAATTAGACCATCACGACAAATGCAAGGCCAAAAGCTTGCACGAAATTTGATGAAGAAAAAAATAACAAACCAACGCTCCCATAAGGGAGCCAGGGGTTTATAAAAATTACCCGGTGCTAACCTCAGCTCGAGCAGCGTTACCACCAGGGAATATGACAATGAACAAGTCACAAGCACTTCTAACTTCTTTACAAATGCTTATGACTGGGGGGCTGATGACGTGTGTCCTAAAACGACAACGTCTAGACCTCTCGTCAAAAAGATAAGCGAAATAAGTTTGATTAAGAGGTTGCCTGACTTAGTGGAGCTGATATAAGGCAGCTGACCTGCCGTATAGGAGCCTCAGGGCAGAAAGCAAACAGTAAAATGTCTTGGAAATGTAAAAAGGGATTTTGGCTTATTATCTTTGCAAGGGACAAAACATCACACAGCTCCATACCTTGTATTGGAAAAGATAAAAGCTGGAAATATCCCAAAAGGGAAAAGTCTCACTGCTGGGAACTAAAAGAGGGTCAAAACACATCCAGGTATGAAAGGGAAGCTACCCTGAGGGAGCTCCTGGGCAGAATTCGACTGCCTATATAAGGAGACCCTTGGGTAGACATTCCACACACACTTCTCACTTCTTCTCTCTACTCTTATACTCTCTACTTCATTATTTCCCAACTCCAAATGAATACATACTTATTCTCACGCCGGAGTCCAAACGCAGGAGGCTCCCTCCTGCGTTAAGGCTAACGGTGTCTGCTACCTTTGTGCAGGTCCCTTCCAGGAGCTTGAAGCCCCCCATTCTCAGAACCAAATCCAAAACCTTAACTGAATCCAACCTTAAGACTTAAACCTTAACATAATATACCTTTAACCTATAATCCTAAGCATCTCCTAACCTAATACCGGTCATTTTCCTTGTTGTAGCAACAACGGTGATACATCTGATTAATGTTTACGCCCCTCAGCGGGCTGGAGCGAAAAAAAGATTATGGGAGGATTTATCCAATGTGATTAGTGGGTGTAGCGGTTTGGTCATATTAATGGGTGATTTTAACGCAGTCCGTTTTCCGGAGGAGCGGAGAAATTCTGCTTTCAACATGGGGGTAGCTGCTGATTTTAATGAATTTATAGATGGTTTGGGGCTTCATGAATATTATATGAGGGGATTTAAGTACACATTTTTGACAGGTAAAGGCACGGATCATAAAATGAGCAAAATTGATAGAATCCTTGTATGCAATCAATTTTTTAACAGATGGCCTTCCGCCTGCTTGAGGGCTTTGAACCGGGTTCACTCGGATCATTGCCCTTTGCTTTTAACAGTGGTTGATAGAAATTACGGGCCTAAACCATTTATATGGTTCAACTCATGGTTGGAAAGGGTGGATTGTGAAAACGTTGTGACTAAAGCGTTGACTGAAGGAGAAGTTACAGGCTGCCCGGATCAGATTATTATGGCCAGATTCAGAAACACTCGAGATGCCATCAAAAAATGGTGGAAAACTATGATTCAGCAGCAGGGTGAAGAGCTGAACTTGATAAAAGAAGAAATGGAAAAACTCGAAAAAGCTATGGAAGATAGGGAGTTAGAGGAAGAAGAAGCGTGGGTTTGGGAAGAGTGCAAAAAAGGTGTAGATTTCGCTACTATGTGCCATATTAGAGATTTGAAACAAAAATCGAGGGTTAGATGGGCCATGGACGGAGATGAGAATTCTGCGTTTTTTCACGGATTTATCAATGGCAGAAAGGCATCCAATACCATTCCGGGTCTTATGATAGCAGGGGGTTGGGTGGATAAACCTTCTTTGGTTAAAAAGGAGGTTCTCAGACATTTTAGAAACCATTTTAGAGAGACGATAATTTGTAGACCAGATTTCAGAAGCAATAACTTGAAGCGTCTTGAGTTTGGTAAAGCGAATGCGTTAATTGATTGTTTTTCTAAGGAGGAGATAAAAGAGGCGGTGTTCGATTGCGGTTCGGATAAAGCGCCGGGACCGGATGGATTTAACTTCAGATTCGTTAAACATTTTTGGAGTTATATTGAAGACGACTTCCTAAAGCTTTTCAACTGGTTTCATGACTTCGGTATTATAAACAATGGTTGCGGATCCTTCTTTATAACTCTTATCCCTAAAAATAAAACTCCTGTGGGGCTTAAGGATTATAGGCCAATCACCTTGGTTGGCATTATTAGTAAGGTTATATCGAAGGTGTTAGCGATGCGGATCAAGAAGGTGTTAGGGTAGGTGATTTCGAGTACACAATCGGCTTTCCTTCAAGGTCGATTTATTTTAGACGGTCCTTTGGTTATCAATGAAACTTTGGGGTGGTTAAATAAAAATGGTAAGAAGGCTTTCTTATTGAAGTTAGATTTTGAGAAAGCTTACGATAATGTTAATTGGGGTTTCTTGCTATCGACTATGGATCAAATGGGGTTCCCGGCAAAGTGGTGTTTGTGGGTGAAAGGGGTTCTTGAGTCTGCTCATTCAGCGGTGTTGGTTAATGGATCACCTACCTTCGAATTCCAATGTCAAAAAGGAGTTCGCCAAGGTGACCCGTTGTCCCCGTTCTTGTTTCTTATAGTTATGGAAGTGCTTCATTGTTTTATTGATAAAGCGGTGGAAGAAGGGGTGGTTAAAGGTATTCGTTTGGGCAATGGCTCTTTAAGTCTTTCTCATTTGTTCTACGCGGATGATGCATTATTGATAGGGGAGTGGTCTAAACATAATTTGATTTCGGTTGCGAGAGTGCTTCGGGTATTTTACTTATGCTCAGGCTTAAAAATTAATATCCAAAAGTCATTCTTGTATGGGATTGGTGTCTAGGATATGGAAGTCAAGGGGATGGCGGAGCTGATCGGGTGTCGAGTGGGTAGTATGCCGTTTGACTACTTGGGTATCCGTGTGGGAGCTAATATGAATAGGATTTGCCATTGGGCTCCGGTGATCGAAACGGTTAAAAACAGATTATCTAATTGGAAAGTGAAGACTTTATCTATGGGAGGCCGTCTAACTCTTGTTAAATCGGTATTGTCAAATCTTCCCATTTACTATTTATCTTTGTATAAAGCCCCGGTTGCTGTGATAGAGACGTTGGAAAAACTAATGAGAACTTTCTTATGGTCGGGTTCTAGCGTTAATAACAAAATGCATTGGGTTTCTTGGGAGGCTATTACGTCTTCTAAAAAACATGGGGGTTTGGGCGTGATTAGGTTGACGGATATGAATTTGGCGTTGCTTGCTAAATGGGCTTGGAGGTATAAGGTGGAAAAGGGTGCGACATGGAGAAAGTTTATTGAGGATATCCACGGCGGCAGGGGCCTTTGGACGTTTCTGCCTTTAAAGAAATCTTTGTCCGGATGTTGGAAAGTGATCGTGAATTTGATAGGCAAATCGAAAGTCAATAACAAAAATTTTCATCAAATCCTTAAAGGGGCTGTTGGAAACGGTAGTGACATAAGGTTTTGGTATGATTGTTGGGTGGGGGATACCATTTTAATGGAAAGGTGGCCTAACTTGTATACGTTGGAAAAGAATAAAAGCTGTTTGGTTAGCGATAGGCTTGACAGTAATGGTGCAGATTCCAGACTTGTCGCTTGCCGGAAACGGTATCCTCGTACAGCGGCAGAGTTCTCAGAGCTGCAGGATATGGACCGATTGCTGGCTAGACAAATGCTTTCGGATCAGCAGGATAGTTGGGTCTGGTCCGTGGCTTCTGATGGTTTATACACAGTTAAGGAGTGCAGGAAATGGCTTCAAGGGGTGCATTCTGGTCAGAATCAGCTGCTGGTTGAAGGGGTGGGTTGGGTTCCGATAAAAGTGTTTTTGGTTGTTTGGCGAATGGCTATGGACCGGATGCCTACACGATCAGCTTTAGTTCAGAGGAATATCTCGATTCAAGATGTTTCTTGCCCTCTTTGTCACTTTGGCCGAGAAGACGTTAAGCATTTGATGGTAGATTGTGGTTTCTCCTACGGCGTGTGGCGCGGGATTTGTAAATGGTGCAAAATTGATCCGGTTTTTGCTTTCGTGTTTGAGGATTGGCTCTCGCTCTATAAGAATGTTCACGGCGGGAAATGGAGAAAAAAGATTGTTCGAGGTATTGTGATGATTACAATTTGGGCGATTTGGAATACTAGGAATGAAACAGTTTTTCAAGACAAATCCAAGAAAATTCTAGAGGTTGTGGCGGAAGTAAAATCCAAGGCGTTCTTGTGGCTTAGAACTAGATCTAAGTTTAAGGATATTGTATGGTCGGAATGGTCTAAAAACCCGTTGTATATATGTATCTAGTTTGGGCGGCTCCTGTCTTTTAGAGCCCGCCTGTTTTTAATAAAAGTTTCAGTTCAAAAAAAAATATGTAAAATAACGAAAATGCTACTCACTTAAAGTTAGTTTATAACATGGTTAGAGAAATGGATGGATTTGACAACATTTCGCAAACTTCAGTGGTCCAGTTGAGAAAAAAACTTTTTTGAACGGATTTAGCAAAAGTGTGCAAATCCAGAGACGATTTTGACTAATCACTCTTTTTTTTTTTTTTTTTTATCATAGCACTAAATTGTCTTATTTTTTAGGACTACTGCACTTCAAATCAATACATTTGATATACATAAATGTGTGGACGAAATTTCGTTTATTGACAAAAAAATAATATTAATTAAAACAATAACTATAAGTCAACAGAAAAAGAAAGTCAAAACATTTGATTGTGACATATGATAAACATGGTAGAAACTAAAACATAAAAATATGTTTAGGGTATTTAAAAATCCAAAGACAAAAGACAAGGGACCATTCTCGTAACTCTCTCTTTATAATAATAAAATTGCGCCAACATCAAATTCGAGTCAAAAACTACATTTTGCTTCCACACCTCTCCAATCACATACATGCCACCACCATAATCAACCACCGTCCTCCGCCGTAAACACACCAATATGACAATTCTACCCCTACCCTCTCCCCTCCTCCTCCTTTTCCTCCTACCCTTTTACGTAATTTCACAACCCACCACCACCCAAAATGACCAAACTACCCTCCTCAACATCAAACAATTCTGGTCCAATCCACCCTCCCTCAACCACTGGAACCCATCCTCTAACCCATGCACATGGCCTGAGATCACATGCACCGCAACCACCATAACCGGAATCACTATAATCGATCAAAACGTAACCGGAACCGTTCCGCCTTTCATTTGTGACCTCAAAAACTTAACCCATCTTGATTTAAACTACAATAACATCGGTGGATCATTCCCTACTGGTCTCTACAACTGCACCAATCTGCAGTACCTTGATCTCTCACAAAACTACTTTGTTGGGCGGCTCCCTGATGATATATCGCGGTTATCACCGGATATTCGGTACCTTAGTCTCTTTGGTAATAACTTTACTGGGGATATTCCGGTGAATATTTCGAGGTTATCGAAGCTTACGTCGTTGCAACTGCACCAGAATCTTTTTAACGGTAGCTTCCCTGAGGAGATCGGTGAATTGAAGGATCTTGAATTGTTGTACTTGGCTTTTAATGATTTTATACCATCAAGAATCCCTCGGAGTTTCTTTCAGTTGAAAAAACTTAAGACTTTTATCATGACGGAAGCCAACTTGATTGGAGAGATACCAGGTATACCATAAAACATATTAGTCAGAGTTCATTTGTTTATTAATAACAGGGGCATACCTGAAGATTTTGGTGCTTTGAAAAATATATCATTTGGATCTCAAGTTTTGAGTTTTAATTGAATATTGAGCTTAGAAATTGGATAACAAGGTTTTGAGTTTTAAATGAATTTTGAATAAGACCAAATTTAAGTTTGAAATGAGGGGTTTTTTCTATTAAAAATGGACACACACAAAAACATATGTATTTAGGATTTTTATAAAAAAATTGTTGCCCCGAATAAAATGGGTCTCACTATTTGTACCACCCAAAAACTTATTTGCACCAGCCTTTATGGCTCGTAGAGGGTCCTCTGCAGCTCGTAGAGGCCTTTAAGAGCCGTAGAGGCCTGTATCAATCATTGCAGTCTGGACAAAGCTGCATTCAGTGCCCCCCCCCTATATGACTCGTAGAGGCCTCTACGAGTCATATAGGGATGTGGTTTTCAATGCTCTGACACCTCTACGGCCCATAGAGGCCTCTCTACGAGCCATAGAGAGATGTGAAACCCTAAAAAACCCGGTGTAAATAACATGACCCTAAAATGGGCTCTAGCCGTGAGCCTTCTCTGGTATTCATAATTGTGGTGATATATTTTTCATATACCTGCGACAGGTATTAATAATTTAATATACTTTTATGATTTTAGTTGCAAACAGGGTCGATAATTTGCGACGGTTTTTTCTATAAATTGCCATGTATTTTAGTATTATTTTGTTTATAATTATAATTCCTTTGTATGTATTCCAATTACATAATTATAATTATGTATTCTCAATACGTAACATCTTACGAGGATTTCATCATTCTGTGCCAGGAAATTTTTCTGGCATGCCGGCAATGGAGATACTGGATCTATCCGTCAATAAAATCAACGGATCAATACCAAGTGATTTGTTCATGCTAAACAACTTAACACAAGTTTACCTTTACTATAATAATCTTACAGGAGTAATTCCAGATTCAATTGAAGCAATGAACATGCAAATCATTGACCTCTCCGCAAACAAACTGACCGGAAAAATCCCAGAAGGTTTTGGAAATCTATTAAGTTTAACCAACTTAACCCTCATGATCAATCAATTATCCGGTGAACTTCCCGCGAGTATCGCGCGCTTGCCTAACTTGCACGATATTCGAATTTTCACAAACAATTTGTCCGGTCCATTCTCACCCGACTTTGGAAGGTACTCTGACCTCAAAATATTCGATGTTGCCCAAAACAACTTCACCGGAACTCTACCGGAAAATCTATGTTATGGGGGACAACTTAAAGGGTTGGAGGTTTACGAAAACAGTCTTTTCGGTGAGATACCGAAATCGCTAGGAAACTGTAGTAGTTTGAAGAGTTTTCAGGTTTATCGGAACCGATTTTCCGGATCAATCCCGGACGGGTTGTGGAAGGTTTCGAGACTAGAAAGAATGATAATACATAGTAATTTGTTTTCCGGTGAGTTGCCAAATGAATTGTCGCCAATCTTGTCAAGGCTTGATATTGGTAATAATAGTTTTTCTGGTAAAATTCCTACCCAAGTATCTTCTTGGACAAGTTTGAGGGTTTTCATAGCAAGTAATAATTTACTTGATGGTCAGATTCCTCAAGAGTTAACAAAACTTTCTAATTTGGGAGTCTTATTGTTGGACGGAAACCGGTTAACCGGTGAGATACCGATGACTATAGTTTCATGGGGTTCACTTAATACTTTGAATCTAAGTAGAAACCAACTCACCGGTCAGATTCCGGTGGGTCTCGGATCGTTAGATGCTCTAACGACATTGGATTTGTCAAGGAATAATCTTTCTGGTGAAATACCAAGTCAGCTCGGGAGATCGTTGGTTATGCTTGATCTTTCGTCCAATAGTTTAAGCGGAACCATCCCGAGTCGACTTGATAATGGCGCGTTTGATCGAAGTTTCTTGAACAATCCGGGTCTTTGTTCGGATAACCCATCGTTGGGCCTTAGATCGTGCAGTTCCCGGTCTGGAACAAGGCCATCTAGGAGGATATCAAGCAAGTTTGTAGCGATAATCGCTAGTGTAGTAGCAATATTGTTGCTTCTAGCGGCGCTACTGACCGGATATGTCATCGTTCAATACAGGAGAAGGAACTCTGATTTGAAATGGAAATTCACTTCTTTTCAGAAGTTAGACTTCACGGAATCCACGATCTTGCCTCAGTTGACCGAGAACAATGTGATCGGGCATGGTGGTTCAGGGAAAGTGTATCGGGTTCCTGTAAACCGACAAGGTAAGTTTGTGGCGGTAAAAAAGATTTCTAGCAAAAAAGATTTAGATCAAAGGCTAGAGAAAGAGTTTTTAACAGAAGTTGAGATTCTAAGCGCGATTCGCCACTCAAACATAGTAAAACTATTGGGTTGCATTTCATGCGATAACTCAAAGCTCCTTGTATATGAGTACTTAGAGAACCGGAGCTTGGACCGTTGGTTACACAAAAAGAGAGTTCCATCGAGCCGTGGGCTCAGTGGTTCCGTGCGACATATGGTGCTTGATTGGCCTAAAAGGTTGCACATAGCATTGGGGGCGGCACACGGTCTATGTTATATGCACCATGATTGTGTTCCAGCGATAATTCACAGGGATGTGAAGTCATGCAATGTGCTTTTAGATAGCGAATTTAATGCTAAGATAGCCGATTTCGGGTTAGCCAGGATCTTAGCCAAAAAAAGTGAGCTCAACACAATGTCAGCCGTGGCTGGCTCATTCGGATACATGGCCCCAGGTATTGTTTTATGTTTCACAAAAGTTTAATGGGCTAAGTATAATATGTTTTTATTTTCCATAAACTTACATCGGACTAACATAACATGTAACCTTTTCTTATAGAATATGCTCACACAATCAAGGTGAATGAAAAGATAGATGTTTATAGCTTCGGAGTGATCTTGTTAGAATTAACAACGGGGAAAGAGGCGAGCAATGGGAACGAGAACTCGTCACTAGCGGAATGGGCTTGGCAACAAGCAATAGGTGGTGCACCAACTCTAGATGCTTTAGACGATGAAGTTATCGAGCCTAGGTATATGAATGATATGACGAATGTGTTCAAACTCGGGCTTTGGTGTACCAACAAGTTGCCAACCAATAGACCATCCATGCAAGAGGTATGCCAAATGTTGCTACGTTGCAGTGTGACCACAACAATGACAGAGGTTATGGAAGGGAAGAATGGTGGTGATGTGGCTGATAGTTTACCTCTTCTTAAGCTTGAAAACGTCTAAAACTGCGATTTATAATGTATATAACTAGAATTGATTGTGTTGCGAAAGATACAGAGAATAAAATTTGTTAGTATAGTGCATTTTGGTAGGAGATCTTGGATCAGATAGAACATCTACCAAGGAGGAACAGTGGTTTGGTGAGGTGGATGTGTCACAAGACCACGGTAACATTTCAAACGTAGGGGTTCTTGTTCGCATGATGACAGAGAAGCTAGTTAAAAACAAATCATTGATGATAGAAAAGAAAAACGACGTAAAAGAGGCTTGCATCAACTACTGACGCCACATGGCTGATGGCTATATGAATGGCATTGTGATAGTAGTCTGGTCCAGTCTTAGTCATTGCTGGTGACTTGTAATATTTGTTATTTGTTAACCGTATTGTTATATTTATTTAATGTGTGCATGTTTTGAAATATGTGTGAAGCAAATGTTATTAATATATCACATCATCATACTTGTAATAGTTTAAAACATATAACAATTGATAATTAAACACACCAAGAGCACTACTAAATAATAAGCTAATCAATCACTGTTGACAAAATGAACATTTGTTTTTTCTCATGACCAGTCAGCTTACAAATATTGCATTTACGAGGAGCTTTTGGTTGGTCCTCATGTATGACGTCCATCTCACCATGGATCCTCCTTTGTTTCAACTTCCCTCGTTTGACAGTAGTCTTTGACGGGTCACCATGAATTCTCCATCTCTCCGGATCCCACTCAGCTTTGTGGCCAAGGATGTAAAAGTGCCTAATGTACTGCAACTAATATGTATAAGTATGGAATCAAGGATCAACGATATCATAAACATTCTTACATCATATGTGGCAAACCTCTATAGCATGCACACAAGGCTTACGTTCAATTTGCCACTTTGAACACGAGCAAGTTTTCTTATGGTATTCAATCGTATAATAGTTTCCTCCCCTCTTCAGTTGTCTGAAGGCAAGACTCTAACCAATTCTGGGAACCATCATACAAACATATAATATGTTCTTGTGATTTAGCATCAAGTTAAAAGATTACCTTCCATATGCATGCGCACAGGGTGGGGGCAGTGTTTGGCATTATGTTGCAATTAAATAATGTATAGTTGCATTTATAGGTAGCATCCGTGCTTTCTCCAACACATGGTTAAAGCACTTAGGCATGTTAGTTGTCAGGGATCCCACCGACGATTATTTTTTGTCGTGCACAACGTTCACTTAGAGAGGTCAATGTCTCTCAAGTATTTTCACGCCAATATATTAATATGCTTCATTAGTCTGATGGCATATAATACTTATACTGCTGCGATCTACTTCCTATAGTCCAACAAAGGTTCTTTAAGGCGTCGCTCCTGAATTTTGCACCCAAATTGCTTCTACGTGACGAAAACAATAACAATGTTAAGTGGCGAGCTCCTTCCAATTCCTTCATTGCCCTTATTACTCCCACATGTCTGTCTAAATAACATAAAGAGGGCAGCCGACGTTGTGCTTTGACACATGCTCCCTAAACTGCTCTAAGAACCAACACCGGCTATCAATTGTCTCTTCATCTAAAATTTCATACACAACTAGTAGTATGTAGTTTTTCACATTTTTGGCGATCACAATCAACATTTTACCCGGATACGTCCCCTTTAGATGACCCGAAGACTCAGAAAACATATGTGAAGACTTACACGTCAGTGGTAATACCTTTATCCGTTTCTAGGCCCACAATTACAATAAATAAATAAATAGGACCTTCACAGGTATTGTCGGACGATAATGCGGCCTTGCATACTATAGAGACATGATGCCAATACATCACTCTCCTAATTTAATTCACCACATAGTTCTTAGTTTTTTAAGTGGTTTAAAAATGACAACAATGTATAACTGTTAAAGTAAAAAAAAAAACAGTGAATTACCCAATAAATATAATATGACACAACGTGTGTTTTGTGTCATCTCACTCATATTTGCATCTACCAATAATGGCTCTTTTATCCTATCACAAAGTTTTGATGACAAAGTGATGTGTTGCAAAACACATATCTTTTCCCGTGTATTTTGTATATTACTAGTTTTATACCCGCCGCGCGTTGTCGTGGCGAGGGCAAACGGGTTACTGCGTCATACTTAGCCGTCGCACGTTGCAGCGGCAGAATATGACCGGTCAAATCGTACCATCAGCGTCAACGCTATGATTATGTTGCATTTTGCATCCGTTGGTGATTGGCTGCTATACATAGTGAACTTGGTTCCAGGAAAATTAGACTTGCAAAATATATGAATGTTATATTATTATTGTTATTTTGTATAAGCATAAGCAAGTAGCAACTTGGGCCCTCCCACTAATCAACTGATGCAGCTATACTGTGACTAAAGTCTCAGTTGCAAAATCCAAAATTAAATCGATCATAGGAAGTCCGACCACCAAATAACACTGATGGTCGTAGCGGGGAACTCGGCGGAGACGCCAGGGTTCGGGGCTGCGCGAAGTCACGTGATGAACCGGATGGCTATGAGTCGTCTAGCAGCGACTCTGACCACAACGGAAAGAAACACCGTCATCGCTCGCGTCATAATGACGAGGACGACGACTTGGTCAGGCCGTTTAGACCAAAAGCTTTCGCCGAAAAATCAAAGTTTGTCGCTCGCATAGCGACGGCCAAAATACCAAGGAAAGCTAAGCTTCCTAGCAGCATCGGTAGATACGATGGCCCGCGTGACCCGGATGACCATGTGCATGACTTTGAGTGCGCAGGTATGTCGGTAGACTGGCCCGTCCAGGTCTGGTGCCATCTGTTTGCACAGACTTTAACCGGCGCGGCCAGAGTCTGGTTCGACAACCTCCTCGCCGGGAGCGTTAAGGATTTCGACGACCTCACCGACAAGTTTGGAAATCACTTTTCACACTTGCGCAAAGACAAGAAGGACAAAGCGCATATTTTGTTATGTCGTCGACACGATCATGAATCCATTGAAGATTTCATAGTTCGATTTAACAAGGAGGCCTTGCAAATAGGCTGCGGGGAAGAGCTTACCCGGGCAGCATTCATACATAACGTACGAAGCCCAGAGCTAATGAAATGCCTCACGGGCAAAGACGGTATTCCGGAGTCTTGGGATGACCTCATCCACTCCGCGGAAATATATGCCTCCTCCGAAAAATCTTTCAACCAGATGCACGGTTTCCAGCCGCAACACCATAATAATAATAATAATAAACACAAAAACAAATCTGTCTGGAGCCACATCTCGGGTACCGCCGACGAGGGAAAGTACTCCCCCGCGGGCGATGCCCGCCAACTCATCAATAACAAGCAATCGCGGGATCAGCGTGGACATTCAAAGAAAAACCACGATTGGACCCCGCTAACAAAAACACCATCCCAGGTCTTGAAAACAGAGCAAGTCACGCTGAAAGAAGCCAACCCCTTGGGGAAACGAAGGAACGTGGACCGAAGCAAGTTCTGTGAGTACCACAATGACTTCGGTCATCTCACAGACAACTGTTATAGCCTAAAGATGGAGATCGAGGCCGCGCTAAAGTCGGGACAGCTGGGTCATTTGGTAAAGAACGTCCACCGCACTGGCAAGGGTAATGCGGGCGATGAAAATCAAGGGGAGGGGTCGCGAAAGAAAATCCGTGACCTCAACACTCACGCCGCCACACTCGTCCCTCGTCATCACTGCAACATGACTAAGCGTGGCAAAAACACCCAGCACGGCAAGCGCACCCGTCTGCAACAACTTGATGACTCATGGAAGGAGGCCGATGTCCTCATGCCAAAAGTCAGAGGCGGCGCTTCCTGCACCGCCCCACTAGTCATAACCGCCGTTTTCGGACATTACCGCACGCGGTACATGTTCTTAGACGGCGGCAGTAGCACAAATATCATGTATGAGCAATGTTTCCAACAATTGGATGCAGAAGACAAAGCAAAGCTCGTACCAGTCAATGAACCAATCTCAGGTTTCATTCATGAGACCATCATGTCGCGGGGCATGCTCTCCCTGCCGGTCACATGGTCCGATGGCACCCATGAACGCACGGAGACATGTGACTTTATGGTTTTGCCAGCCACTTCCAATCATGACATCCTACTGGGCCGGGAAGGCATCGCGCACTTTAACGCCAATGCTTCAACGGCGCACGCGATGGTCGGGTTTCCGACCAAGACACCTTCATCAGAGCCAATAAAGACTGCCACACCACTGAAGCCGCCAAGCCTCCTAAGATGGTCAAAACAAACGCCCGCACTGAGCCGGAAAAATGGGCGCTAAACCCTAAATTTCCGGAGCAAACGGTGATCATCGGCCATGAAATCTCCGAAACCATACGCAATCACTTGAAGCAACTTCTGATCAGCAACATGGATGTCTTCGCGTGGCAACCAGCAGAGATGGTTGGTGTTCCTCGCGAAATAGCAGAACACAAGCTCAACGTCTACCGCTCCGTAGAACCCATAGTACAAAAGAAACGCAGTATGGGCCCGGAGAAAACAAAGGCCATGAACGAGCAAGTCACCGAGATGCTCAACGCGGGCATCCTTCGCCCTATCAGATACCAAACCTGGGTGGCCAATCCCGTCATGGTCGCCAAAGCTAACGGAGGCTGGCACATGTGCGTCGATTACAATGATATCAACAAGGCGTGTCCCAAAGATTGTTACCCTCTGCCAGAAATCGATCTAAATGTGGATTCACTCGCCCCATACCGGTTCAAATGCTTCTTGGACGCATATAAAGGTTACCACCAGATCCAAATGGCCAAGGAAGATGAAGACAGAACCACGTTCCGAACAGACGCGGGCATCTTCTGCTACACCAAGATGCCTTTTGGTCTGAAAAACGCGGGCGCCATATCATTAATGAAAAAGTTTCATATATATGTGTTTCTACTTGTTTTTCCGCACCAAGGTCTTCAAGACTTAGGCAAAATCCTGTCGGACCAAAAACCGCGAGCCAACGCAGTAAGATAAGCCTTCAAGATGCGCCTCAGGCACGTCGGGCTTATACATCTTACACTTGGACGACGCGCCATGGTCTTCAAGACAGATTTACTTGTCGGACCAATCAGCCCGCTTAGCACATGTGCGCGCACAATCCCTTGTCTTCAAGAACTTACAGTTCGGACAAGAGGAAGACGCGCCACATAAAACGCGGCCAAATGGTCTTCTAGGCAAGGCTCTTACGCGCCTAACTCGGACTCCGTGGCACAAGTCGCGCTGCACTACAGTCTTCAAGGCAAAAATGCATGTACAAAACGCCGGACTGTCTAGCCCAGTGCGCGCCCTAACTTACAGTTACACACCGGGTGACGACTTGGTTAAATAAGTAAAAGTTGGAGCGAGAATAAACACAATATAACAAACTTAAAATTTCATTAAAAAGGGGACTTAAAAACCCTTCACATTTACAAGATAAAAAGAAAATTACAAGTATAGCGCCTACTCATCATGCGCCCCAGAAGAGCCCCCGCCAGAAGGATCCCCGCCAGAAGCCCTTGCCAACTCATCAGATTTGTCGATAAAGTATTTCAAGGCAGCAAGGGGATCCGTGTTGTTGTTGCATTCAGCAATGACTTGGAGGATAAGAAAGTCAATCTCTTCGAATTTGGCCAGTTCCGCCTCATATTCCTCCTTTAGCGGCTTGCCATAATGCTCGGCGTCTTCAAGCCGCCCATCATCTTGGGCACTCAGGAAACCATCTGCATAACCCTCGCCATATCCAAAAGCTTGTGCGGCGGCAGCAATGGAGGCAACCTGATCGCCCAACTTGGGCTCCTGCCAAAATCTTTTAAAGACATGAAGAGAGAACACAAAGTTAACTACTTACAAGCAACAAGAATCAATAACAAAGTAGGCGCAAGGACTTACCCCATTCATTCCATCCGTCATCAGCCAGTGGATAGAATTTTGCATCTGGGTCTGAGTAGTGACCGCCTCCTCCAGTAAGTGTTGGGCCGCCTGGCACTCCTTGACGGCCGCAACACGGGCTTGATCAGAGGAGTCAAGGTCCCGCTCCAAATCTTCCTTAGCGTTAAGGACCCAGACCTTGGATTCCAGCTCCTTGCGCATTTCCACATATAGTGCGGTCCTCTCAGTGAGCGCCTTACTCTTCTCTTCAAACTTGCGGGTCACCACCCGCCTCTCTTCCTGCGCCTCGGCCAGAGTCTCCTTCAGTCGCATGGTCTCATCATTAGCCTTCTTCCAAGACTCTGACCACCGGCGCCTCTCAGCAGCAGCATCCACTTCAAGCTTCGCCACCTTGGCCTCAGCTTCATGAGCACGGCGGCGATATTTCGAAATTTCTACCTTGAAGCAGCCTCTTTCTCAGCAAGGCTCGCCTTCTCCGCCTCAAGCTGCTCAAAATCCCGCTGCGCCGCCACATCCCGGCGGCGAAGCGAATCCATCAAAGACAGCTGAGTCGCATGGTTAACACACAGAGCAGTTATGAGCTCAGGGCGACTCAGCAGGTCCTGTTGGGTGCGCTCGTAGGGAGGCACCACCTCGCTAACAAATTCGAGGGCGGCCAAGGAGTTTGAAAATGAGGTATTCTTCCTGATCGCCCAGCGAGGCCGCCAGATAGCATCACCACCAGCCCAACAGGAGCCATCATAAACTCCTGACGGCTCCTCGCCAACCCTTGACGACTCACGCCGAGTCTGGCGTGAGCCACCGCTAACACCAGCAGCGCCTTGCTCCAAGAGCGCTCTTTCAAACCCATCAGACTCATGGGTCCTGTCTTGGGTCTCAGCAGCAGCGCGCTCACGGTCTTCGCGCTCCCTCAGAAGCCGAGCTTTCTCCTCAAGAAACCGTTGCTCTTGAAGACGAAGTCGCTCCGTGTAACGTATTAAGCTGAAACTTTGTGAAGCTCCTGTCTTATCTCTACCTGATGGTAATGATGATTTCGTGGTCTACTGTGATGCATCAAACCAAGGTCTTGGTTGTGTTCTCATGCAACGAGGAAAGGTTATTGCTTATGCGTCTCGACAACTCAAGACTCACGAGAAAAACTATACCACCCATGATCTTGAATAGGGCGCTGTTGTCTTTGCACTCAAAATTTGGAGACATTATCTTTATGGGACCAAATGCGTGGTGTTCACGGACCACAAAAGTCTCCAACATGTCTTCGATCAAAAGAATCTTAACATGAGGCAACGACGTTGGGTTGAATTACTTAACGACTATGATTGCGAAATTCGCTACCATCCTGGCAAAGCGAATGTTGTGGCTGACGCACTTAGTCGTAAAGAGCGTGTCAAACTCCAATGTGCGAGAGTTCGTACTGATCTTCAAGATCGCATTCTCCAGGCTCAACACACCTCAGTCACCCAAGGTAACATGTACGATGAAATGTCTTGTGGTGCTGAGACTCAACTTGAAACCAAACCCGATGGTCTCCTTTATTTCCTTAACCGACTGTGGATTCCCGACCGTGATGATCTTCGTACTTTTCTCATGAACGAGGCTCATAAGTCTCGTTATTCTATTCATCCTGGAGCTGACAAGATGTACCAAGATCTTCGTTATTCTTATTGGTGGCCTGGTATGAAGAAAGACATTGCTCTATTCGTTGCAAAATGCCTCACTTGTTCCAAGGTTAAGGCTGAACATCAACGACCATCTGGTATGCTTGAACAACCAGAGATTCCTGTCTGGAAATGGGAGAGCATAGCTATGGATTTCATCACCAAACTCCCTCGCACACCCAAAGGTTTTGACAGTATTTGGGTAATCGTCGATCGTTTGACCAAGTCAGCTCACTTTCTACCTATTCGCGAGAAGTATTCTGTGGAAAAGTTGGCAAAGATGTACGTAAGTGAAATCGTATGTCGTCACGGTATACCTTTGGACATTATTTCTGATCGCGATGGTCGTTTCACCTCTCATTTTTGGGGATCTCTACAAGATGCTTTGGGTACTAAGTTGAACCTGAGCACTGCTTATCACCCTCAGACGGATGGTCAGACTGAACGAACCATCCAGACACTTGAGGACATGCTCAGGGCGTGTGTCATCGATTTTGGTGGCGCATGGGATTCTCATCTTCCTTTGGTTGAGTTTTCATACAACAACAGTTATCACGCCAGCATTAACATGGCTCCTTTTGAGGCACTCTATGGTCGGAAATGTCGTTCACCTGTCTGTTGGACCGAGGTTGGTGAAGCTCGTATTACTGGACCCGAACTAATCCAGGAAACCACAGACAAAATCCAGCTTATTCAGGATAATCTTCTCAAGGCTAGAAGTCGCCAAAAGAGTTATGCTGATAAACGTCGTAAACCCTTGGAATTTCAAGTTGGGGACCTTGTGCTACTTAAGGTATCCCCTTGGAAAGGAGTTATTCGTTTCGGTAGAAAGGGAAAACTAGCTCCTCGTTACGTAGGCCCCTTCAAAATTCTTGACAGAGTTGGGAAAGTGGCTTACAGACTTGAGCTTCCACCTGAGCTAAGCAATGTTCATCCGACCTTCCATGTTTCGAATCTCAAGAAATGCTTAGCAGATGAGAACCTTCATGTTCCTCTTGAGGATGTGCAAATCGATGAAAGCATGCACATTATCGAGAAACCCGTCGAGATTGTTGACACTGGAGTCAAGAAACTCAAGCGCAGTCGTATTCCGATCGTTAAGGTTCGTTGGGAATCTAAACGAGGCCCAGAGTTCACTTGGGAACGTAAAGACCAGATGAAGTCGAAGTATCCGCATCTTTTCCCACCAGACTCTCCAACTCCAACTTCGGGACGAAGTTCCTTAAAGTAGGGGAGACTGTAACATTACGCATTTAATACTTGTACGTTACACCATCGACATTAATAAAAACGTCAAGTTTTCATTTTTATATTCGCATTTATTTATTTTTGTCGCATTTGTCGAACCCTAATATTATATATATTATTATAGATGTGTGTGGAATGTTAAAATGTCAAAAAATAACAAAACTGCTCTGGCCGGGGTTCGAACCCGCGCCAAAGCTATAGCAACACACACACACAACCATCTGGGCTGGGCCATTTTATTTGATATAACCCGGTCGCACCTTATATTTATATACGCTTTAAAAACCCCCACAGTTGACAAGGAAAGTCAACTGTGGGATATCTTGGTGATCAATCCATCGAATTAACGTGTGATTGAGCTATTTTTGGTAAATTCGTGTAATGACCGGCCCAATCCAACACGATTACACGTCAATAACACATCAATCGTTGACCAATTTAATCAATTTAACGCGTATGTATTCAACCGAAGGTCAAACCTTCCAATTAACCCTAACCCTAATCCACAGTATAAATAGATGCATTCCGTAGCTTAACAAATCGCTCACAACTCTCTCTCAACCTCCCAATCTCTCTAATTCACTCTGATTATCATTATATTGCTCGTTGTTTGACTTTTGCCTTGACCCGGCTTCTAACATCAATTCAACACTGTGAGTTCTTGTTTTTCTGTGGGTTTTACTTATCGGCAACCACATAACATAAGCCCTAACATTAATCGGGCTATGGTTGTCTGAATCATTCAATTAAGATTCTAGGGTTCGTCGTGATTTTAATTGGGGATAAACATGTTTGCACGTATTGTATTTATAAAATTCTAAACAGAACACATCACAACCACCGGCCTAGGCCAAGTGGTTGTGACCCTTGTTCCCCACAGAGGTTACCCGGGTTCGAGTCCCGGCTCTGACCATTGTTTTTATTCTTTTCTTTTCTTTTCTTTTTGAACAACAATTATAATTATATATATATATTAAATCCTTTTAATCTTTTAAATTCTTTTTAAAATACCAAAACTATTTTATAAATTCTAAAAAATTTATATTTGTTTAATCTGAGATAAAAGTTTTATTTGTAATTTTTATTTTTCAGAAATTCATTTATTTAATATTTATATTAATTAAATCATTTTTATACTATTATATTTATAAAAATCCATTTATATATCAAAACAATTTTATTAAATTCTCCAAAAATTATCCTGACTTTTTATAAAGATAAACTTTACTGAAATAATTTTTAATTCAGTAAAATCATTTATTTTATATTTTTAATCAATTTTTGTTAGATTTAATCATAATTAATTCATAATAAATCCAATTTTCATCATTTTTGCACCAAAATTTTATACAAATTATTTTTAATCATTTAGAACAGAAATGTGATTTTTAAAATAAGAATTCTTTAATTTTAGTATTTTTGGATATTAAAGTTAAATATTGGCTATTTATAAATAAATAGATTTAAAAATCTATTTTAAATAAAATAATTTTATAAAAATTATTTTTATGCTTCAAACACTTTAATGTGTACATTCAAAATCCAAATTTTATAAAAAGACTTTCTTCCATTAATTATTAGATTTTCCTTTATTAATTAACATTTTAATTTAAAATTCAACAATTGATTATCCCCAAATCGAAACCCTAGGATACACTTATTAGTTAATTAGACTTAGACTTATTACGTATTACCTTATTATAGGGTGATATTTGGAATCACTTTGGGCAACACAATTATCACATCTTTTCAACAAGTTAACATTTGCTAAGGTGAGTTTTACATAGCCCCTTTTATTTATCACCATTTTTGGGGTGAAACATGTTATAACATTATCATTGCAATTCAATCATCAATGTGTCTATGTGTTTTCTATGTTGCATTATGTCTTGAGCATGATTAGAGTAAGCACCATTCTAGCATAATCATTAACATTGATCAGCCGACGGTATACATTGATAGATCTATTGGACTGACAATCCCACCCGGATACGTGCCTCCTACCAAGGTTACGTGGGTGTTTGTTATCGCATAACATATTCATTGGGACCATAAGTGTATGGTATGTATCGTTTTATAACAGTCAACAGGGTTGATTATGCACTCGATTTATTTCTAATATGTTATCACATATGGGCTAGATTAACATGACACATGAATTGCACAACATTTTATTCATTTTATCATCAAAAACCTATGTAATTCTCACCAACTTATGTTGACCCAAAATATTTTCAAAATTAACATGTTTCAGGTAACAATGAAGCTGAGGCTTGAGTTAGCATGAGGATTTTTCTTGAAGTTTAATTGAAGTTATTGAAGTTGCTATTTGATATTATGTACTTGAATTCTTAGACATTATTTCACATTTTGGATATTATGTTTGAATAAATTATTTAAAATTTATATTATACCATGTGCTACTGAAAACAATCATCAATACGTGGCACCCCGATGTTTCCGCCATCGGTTGGGGTGTTACACTCCGCCTCTTCCTGCTTCTCCGCCTCAGCCTTTCGTTTGGCCTCATTGGCAGCAGCAACCCTCGCAACCTCCGCCCTCCGAAGGGCTTCATCGGCCTCCGCCTGCTTCCTCGCAGCGGCGGCTACCCCCTCAGCCTCGGCCTTTTGCAAGGCTTCATCGGCTTCCACTTGCTTTCGAGCCGCCTCCTGTTCCCTCCAAAGCCTTTCCTCCTCTACCTGAGCCACCTCCCCAGATGGAGACGCAGGAGGAGGGGTAGGAATTACCTTGGGCGACACTACAAAAGGAAAACAAGATATTAAGAGAATTCAAAGATAAAAATTCCAAAAGAAAGCAAGTGTTGCTTACCAGGCGCTTTCTTCTTTATCAGCTTCTGAAACAGAGGCTGTCGGGTCGGGGCAGCGCTGATCCCTAAAGAAAAACGGGGGCGCTTCCTCCTTGCTCCCCAGCAAAGCTGACTTTCTGCTTGCCAGCGCCCTCAGCAGCAGTCTCTGAAGCCGCCACCGACTCAGAGATTTGAGTGGCATCCCCCCTCTCGCCCCCACCAGCCGAGGCAGGAGACACACCCTCCGCAGCAGCAACACTGCTGGCCGCAGCGCTATCAGGACGAGCCCTTTTCCTCCTCCCTAGCTGAGAGGACTCAGCTTCTTCTTCATCTTCCAAGGGCGGCCCATCCTTCCGCCGTCGGCGCCCCTTTACAGCCTCTCCTGCTAAAACGGAAGAACCCGAGTCAGAAAGAGCAACCTTTGCTCGATACCCATGCCTCCGCGGTGCGTGTTTCCAACGTCCACGCCCCGCGGACGAGTTCAGAGGCGGAACGATCTCTACTGAAAACCCATTAGAATCATCTCCAAAAACGCTAGTGCCGAAAGGATCCGAAGACTCACCGGTTGTATAATAAGGCTTGGGCGCGGTGGTGAGGTCAGGATAATAGAAGCGGTCAGCAAACGCCTCTATACAGGAAGTCTGACCCTCCGCCAAAGGCCTCCACTTGATACCCTTCTCTTTACGGGCGGCATAAAATTGGAACTTATTCACACCTGCAACAATAAACAATAAGGGAAACTGCGTAGAAAAAACAAAAGGAAAAAATAAAGTACATACCCTCCTCCGCAATATAGGGCTCTTTGCCCGCGCGGATACCAAGGCGGCTCATTCCAAGAAGGAAAAAGATGCCCTCTGTCAAATTGTTGAACTCTAGCTTGGTGGCATTGGAAGTAAGGGTAAGGAACCAGGCCTGCTTCTTGAAATCCTTGGGCATAGCCATGTCCGCCACACGCTGCCCATCCCCTATAACCTTCCAGGGGAGACTGATGGGGATCACACCCCTCTTCACAAAGAAAAATTTCTCCTTCGCCCAATGCAAGGACTTAGGAGTGTGAGTCGCCATAGGCGGCACCCTCGGGCGGGGCTTGAACGAGAACCACATCTCGTCTCGCGCCATAAAGTAGAAGACATTGAACCGTTCAACAGTTGGCTCAATGTCTAAGGCGCGGCAGGAAGCTTCAAAATGAACTAACCTCGGAAGCCCGAAGGCGGTTAGTTGTGTAGGCCCAACGCCATAGGCCACCATGGTATCAAGTTGGAAGCGGGTACATGGCAGGCGGAATCCACACTTAGCAAAAAGGGCCTCATACAATGCCAACCGACCGCTACCGGCAGAAAGAACAGTGCTGGTCGGAGACGGAAGGGTGGGCTCCCACTCCGGCAGAATATTGTACATAATACAAAACCGGTTGAATGCCTCTTGACTCCAAACACAATAGGTATTGGACATCAGTTTCCTCTCCTTTATCTTGCCATGTTCGACAAGAACCTCTTCCTCCACCACCTCCTCTACAGCCGGCTCCACCCTAACATCCTCGGTGGACGGCGACGGGCTCACGGGAGCTTCAGACATCGTCAACAATAAAAGTCGCCGGAAACTGGGAAGGATAACCGGAAAACTTGAAGATTTGCCGGAATCTTCAAGAGGATATGAAGACTTAACGAATTCGAAAAACAGAAGACAACGACGCAAGAAATCAAACAAGAAGAAACTTGAAGTTTCAACAATGAATCTTCAAGATCAGTGAGATCTTTGAAGATTAAACGGAAACTTCAAAGAAAGAACGGTGGCCGGAAGTTTGAGAGAAAATGAGAGCAAAGAAGGAAGAAGAAAGATATATGAGTGTGACCGTTCATATGAGCCCTAATGGGGTTTATATACTCATCGCATTAATGACAGTGGGATCCACTAGGGAGGCACCAACCGTCACACCTTTTCAAATTCAAAGCACGAGATGACGACACATGTCAATGACGCGGACGGACGGTTCAGATGGTAGTGTGTGACAGTTATACACTGCACACATACCAGATGATCGAAACGTGTCGCAAGATCTCACATTATCTACAAGGTGAGCGCGTGAGAACCCACGCGCCTGACAGAAGGCACGTGCCCACTAACACGTGGCACAATCTCAACCATGAAGACAAAACGTCAGATGCGTGACGTCCCAGGCTCCTGAAACCAGGTGAAGTATTGGTAACTGCAACCACGATGTGACGTCCCTCAGTCTGCACAACCAGACAATCACTGAACAGGTCAGCAACAATTAAACTTCCATCAGAAGTTATTGATCATTCGAATTCCAGGCGCATTTACTCCAATTTATGAGAGACAAATTGAATGTCAATGATTTAGAATTTATCACAAACTCCAGACCCGCATTAATCACCCCAGCAGCATTTAATTTCAAGGCGGAAAGTTGACGTAAATTTGCAAAAGACGTTCCCCGCCCAACTCCTGCAAAGGTAAGGCGGAGAACGTCCTTCTCAGCGGAAACTTGACGTAAACTTGCAAAAGACGTTCCCCGCCCAATCCCTGCAAAGGTAAGGCGGAGAGCGTCCTTCTCAGCGGAAACTCGACGTAAATTTGCAAAAGACGTTCCCCGCCCAACTCCTGCAAAGGTAAGGCGGAGAACGTCCTTCTCAGCGGAAACTTGACGTAAACTTGCAAAAGACGTTCCCCGCCAAACTTTTCAAGAATCAGCGGCGGAACACATTCAAGAGCTAAAACACAAGCAGATGAACTTTCATCCGCGACCAACATATTTTGAGTCTAGCACTCCACCTCCCCGCCAGCGAGCAGGAGAAGTCCTAGACTAGGGGGACTTGAAGGGATAGGGAGCCTAATCCGAAAGGCGTCCCTATCCCCATGAAACAACCCTGCGCCAGACCATGGCGGAGCAACGCACCAGCGCGAGGACAAGTAATCAACGAGCCTCGCGCGCCAAGACAGATGATAAGCAACAGACATTACCTGACACGCGTACTATCCCGCGCGGAATCTTCCCTTAGCACTTTCCATACGAGGTACAAAGAACGACAAAAGGAAGATTCATAAAGATCTATGTCAGTGTACACACCAGCAGGAGAAGGACATGTGGCAGATAGTACAAAGGGTGAACGGCTACACTGTGCATGCTGTCATCAACAGTGACCAGCAGGCATTACCTCGCCAACGGTCAGACAACACATCAGATGGCAGAGATAGCCTGAGCACTGTAGCAAGTACAGCATCACTATGCACCACCAGAAATTCACCACGTGTCCAGCTACAACAACGACCATACTGTAGCATGACGTCATCAACAGTAACCAGTCTTTCCCGCCAATTTCAGAAGGACCATGGACTTGGGCCTCGGTTGGGCCCAAGCCAATGGTGTCACCCGTGGACCTTTCCATGCAGCCCACTACGGTGCCTATAAATAGGACTAGATACAATCCTTGTATTCCATTCAGAAATAGCCATAACAACCACATACAATCCTTGTAATCTCTCATTCTTAATAACATTCCGGTGTACTTACAGTGGACGTAGGTCATTAAAGACCGAACCACTTAAACCTCATGTTCTCACACACTTCTTGCACACACTCACACACACTAAATCTCCAAACGGGTTAACCATCACGGTTTGGGTAAAGGATTAAGCTTGTAGTTACATAAGTGTAAACCACCCGGTGATTAGTATTAATCACCGTGTTACTTATTGTTTCTTTAGGGATCTTTACAAGTTTCTCCTTGCAAATTATCATTGCATGATGTGTTGCTAACCAATCCATTCCAATGACGATATCAAATTCTCCTAGATTCATTGGAATGAGGTTTAATTTGAACTCTTGGGTTTCTATAGTTAATGTAAATTTTTTAAAGATTTTGGTGGCTTTTAAAATTTTACCATAAGTTATTTCTATTTCATAAGTTTTATCTAAAGTTTCAGGAAGAATATCTATCTTTTCTATGAAAGTTTTCGAGATAAAACTAAGATTTGCCCAAGTGTCAACTAGAACATATATTGGTAATTGATTAATTTGAAACGTACTCATGACTAGATCTGGTTCATCTCGGGCTTCTTCAGTATTGATGAGGAAGGCTCCCCCACGTCCTTGTTCTAACTTCAGGTTTTAGTAAAGAGATGTGGTTATTTAAGCCGCATCTAATCCATGCATTCCCACATGTATTTCGGTCCTAGACGGAAATTCCATCGCCCCCTAACAATGGGTATGGTGCTCTGTTTGAGTTTCTTGACGCCCCGCTCAAGAATTTCTACTAGTTCCTCCAGGAACCGTAGCTGGTCGTCCACCTAGATCTCTTCCAGTGGCACCACCAGTGTCGTATCAGAGAGACATTTCTTTAGATACCGGATTTCTAAATTTCGTCACAGGGTGTTACATCCTTCACCCAAGTATGTGTAACTCATCGAGTGTGCATGTAGCATACGTTACCAGTTCTGCCTGGGCAGGTGTACATGGCAAAGACCGCCTTTGCCTTGTCTAGATTATCGAAGTAGTCCAACAGTCCCGTTGGAGTTATTGAGGCTTACAACCCATAAAAGCCTTGAAAATATGCTGGCGGGTTGTTGTTGTGGCATGTGCGTTCAAAGAATAAGAAAGTTCAATTGCGAAAGTCAAGGGAAAAGAATGATTTAGCAGAACAGATCTTTACTAGTTTGAAAAGATGCGAGGGCCTCAGCCACCCTATTGTTGATCATAAGAATTCACTCTTATCTAAGTTCACAAGAGAAAAGAAAAGAGAATATTAGCAAGGAAAGGTAGGAGCAAACTGTCGCCACGCTCTGTCGAGCTAGTAAAGCATTCATACTCACTTTCCATGTGTTCATCAGTTCAGTGGTCAGCTGCACCACTCGTTCCTCCAATCGTGGCTGTCAGTCATTAGTAGGTTTCATCTCCTCTCGAGATATTGCACTGCGTCGTAGGCTTTACATAACACCCCAAGAGTGTGTAAACGCCCCAATCTGATGTGTTATCATGAATCTACTATATAGTCACGAGGAATAGGGACACGCAAATTGCTCGCTCGTACTGGGCGTAAATGTACTAGAGCAAGAATAAAATTCGATATAAGTAACCCAGCCTCATGAACGTAAGCGACAAGGGACAAGAACTAATTGTCTCCTTGCTTTGTGAAATAAGATAAGTTTCGGTATTTGATTCCTTCGAGTTCAATTCGATTTAGTGGTACCGCGCCATAGGCAACGTGCAACTCTCCATGTACATGCGCCATAACGCTCGCAAGGGCTCTCTCCCTTGTACTATAGTCATTTCCTCATCCCTAAGGTTTGTTAGGATACTAATCCCAGTAATGCTCCACCTGGTGTAACCTTGGGTCCCCACCAGTGACATGTTCAGAATTAGGTTTAGAACTAGAAGATAACACATCTCCTGAAATTATGTGTTGTAGATATATGTAGCTAAAAGCTAATTGTGCACATAAGCTGTGAGTGTACTAATACTTATGCTATGATGATTATAGAGTAGACTCAACATGCAGTCCTAGTTCACTATAACCAATGGTTCTGATACCAATCTGTCACACCCTCAAATTTCCACCGCGCGGTTTACACCGCGAGGCGCGTGACATACCAAGATCCCATAGCCATAATTCATACGAACAACTCTAAATGCCCAAACCATTTAGTTCGTTTTCAAAAAGATCAAGTTTAGCGTTTGCTAAAAAGTTTAGTTAAGTTGCGAAAGCATAAACCAAATTTAAACATTTTAAAACCTTGCGCAAAACAATGCGCCCAAATTAAAACCGTGTGAAAGAAAACGTAAAAGCATAGAATGGGATTTAGATGTATGCCTAGAACCGAATGCAGTGAAGTGTGTAGTGCTTTCTAATCATGGCACCGGAAGCTAACTACCTGCAAAAACATGTATATTGTGGGTCAACAAATAATGTTGTTGAGTTCACAAAGTAAGGTAGGTAAAAGTGTAGGTTTCCCAACCAAGAACGACAGTTAGGTTTCCCAAACCAAGAACGACAGTTAGGGTTCCCAAACCCAAAAAGTAATCAATAACCAAAACCAAGAACCAAGAAATAAGAACCACTAGTTCAGCGTATGCCAAGGGTAGCTAACCCATTCATGATAACTAAACAATGATATACCGAATTGCTATTCAAACGATGCACTCGCCCCGTGATGGGTTGGTTAAAAGATGTGTATAAATGCGTCTATAAATGAGTTTTAAGGAATGTTAAGTTGTCGAATGGTGTTGCTTTGATATTACTACGTTGTTTCAGGGATTGATGAGTAAAGGAAGCAAAAATGACGTTTTGGAGTTGCTCGAGCGAGATACGAAAGCATAAACAAGTTGGAAAATCAAGATCCGAGGCCGAAGGGTATTCTGGCGTAGGATACGCCAAAACTAGCATAGCCTACGCCAGTAGCGTAGGCAAAGATGGCAGAGTAAGCGTAGGGCAGCAGCGGATTGCTCAGGAAAAATCAATTTGGCGTAGCCTACGCCAAAAGTGGAGTAGGATACGCCAGAAGCAGATCTGGGTCAAACATTTCCTTTTTTGAAGCAATTATGATTGGGAGCTGTTTTAATATCGAAAATTGGGATCTAGGGCCGACATTCTGTCATTCCTAAGCACAAAAACAATACACTTTTCATCCAAGATCCATCATACAATAATCTTTCCAACCCTTTTGAAGAAATTATGAAGATTCAAGAGAAGATATTGAAGAAGAACACTATGGCCATGCTTGGCTAAAACACTTGTATTACACTGGGGATGTAGGCTTTTGATATATAGGGTTTGAACACATTGGGTATTGTTCTTAAACTTTCGTTTATTTTATTGTGTGCTTGAATTAACCGTGTTAATTGGTGATCAATCTTATGCTAAACTCATTGTTGTTAATTGATCTTGTGCCAATTTCTCGTGAGATAAGCATGATTCCTTACGTTAACACAAACATAGGATTGTATGTTCTAGGTAATGAAGTATAGTTTAATCTATCTTGATATTGATAAACTTGATACCTAAGCCTATTGAACAATGACTCCGTTAGTGCCAATTACATTATTACTGTTTACCTAATTGTTAAAGCCCTAGTATTCAATTGCCGAATCCTTAGTGTAATCATTTTAATCCGATTGTTTACAACATCATTTTTATTTATACTTTCAATTAATTATTAGTATTATAAACAACAACTTAAAATCAAAAATCTTAAATGAACAAATTGCAACCTTCATAAGTCACATAGCATCTTCATAAGTGGTACGTTTCAATCAACTAAACAACCCTTGCTGACCACATGCTCTTTGGATTCGATACCTTATTTACCCTAACTACATAGGTTAATTAGGTTTTGCATGACCCTAACGACAGGTCATCAAATGGCGCCGTTGCCGGGGAGCTAGTGCGCTTAGTGTTTAGAGATTAGTTGATTTTGTGATAAACTGGTTAAGTGTTTGTTTGGTTCATTCTCTGTCTTTTCTTTATTACGCGGGTGTGTTACTTGTGCAGATTACAGGTAGTGCATGCGTACAAGACATTCGGGGAGGACATCTCCTTTAGTGTTTGATCCGGAAATTGAAAGAGTAGCAAGAAGAAACCGACAACACCGGTTAGAGGAGCCGATTCCTTTTACCCCTCAATCACCACTTACACACTAAACCTTGTCTTTTGGAACCGTCCAAATGGCAACTTCAAATCAAAACCGCCGCTCAGGTGAAAACCGCATACACCCACTCCACCACATACAAAAAGAGCTCAACACCCACCACTTCAATCGAATCATAACCAAATTCCCAACACCCGAAATGTTAATCAAGGACCCTCTGTTCAAAACCGTGGCAATCCCACATTCGACCCTGTGAACAGATTCAATGAAGGAAGATACGATGATCTTGAGGATAACATTTATGAACTTTGAGAAAATATCATTGATAATGAACCCTTTAGTGTCCCAAGTTATCAGTCATCAGAGCAAGTCAGCGTTCACACATACCATTCGGGGGAAGATGAACAATCAGAAAGGGAGTTTACTGAAGAAGAAAATGGTTGGGGATATGGCAATGGTAATGGTAGGCATGAAGATGAAGAAGACTACCAAAGTGATCATCACTCCAATGTGGGTGCACACCAGAATGTGGGAAATGAAGGGTACTATAATCATGACTTTGTCAATCAACCGAGGCAAAACCCAAGAGGGCACCAAAATCATCAGGGTAATTATTATCAGGATGCACATTATGTTGGTTAGGCAAATAGAAGACCCCCTGTGAGAAGGCAACAGAGAGAAGAAGAGGTTGATGCACCCTGAAGAAGGCCTCATGTTCCAATGCAAGGGGTTAATAGTCGGTTTAGACCACTTGCCTCCGAGAATGAATCACCCATTGTACCTCTACCTCTAGGAAGAAGATCTTTCGATTGTAAACCGAACTATATCAACATTCTTCCTCATTTTCATGGGATGGCTACTGAAGACCCATACGATCATCTTTCTGAATTCAAGGCAATGTGCGGTACTATGGGAGGTCACAATTTCTCCTTAGATGAAGTTCAATTAAGGTTGTTCCGGTTCTCCCTCAAGGATAAGGCAAAGACTTGGTTCTTACTTTGCCCGCACACAACATCTATACTTGGGGAGAGATGCAACATGTGTTTTTGGATGAATATTTCCCTAGTTTTAAGATGGATGGGGCACGATTAGAGATTCGTTCCTTTCAACAGTTACAAGGGGAACCACTTCATGAAGCCTTCACTCGTTTTAAGGAATTAATTCGGAAATGCCCACACCACAAAATTGAATTATGGGAATTGGTTAACAGCTTTGTGAACGGGTTGAGTAAGGAGGAAAGAAAATACTTAAAGTCTACTAACAACGGGACTTTATTATCTAACCCGGAGCAAGAAGACTGGGACTTTTTGGAAAGAATGAGCAAGAACTCTAAAGCTGAAGAATCCACAGATAGAAGAACCAAACACCCTATTTCAAGGTCTGCTTTAGATGTAGATGCCAATGCCAAAGATCGAATTGCTACTTGGAAAGAGAATTGGCCCGTATGAAGAAGAGAGAAGTTCCAACGGGACCATATACAGTATGTGGGGTATGTGAAGAGATGGGACACAAAACTGATGAATGCCCAAAAAATTCGGTTCAAGAAACTGCTGATGTGAATCAAGTGTATGGAGGGGAGAAGAAATATGACATGAACTCCAATACTTATCATCCAGGCTTAAGGAACCATCCTAATTTCAGGTATGGTAATGCTTCAAATCAGATGAATCCGAATTTTCAACCAAACACTCAAGGGGGTAACCAAGGTGGATCATATCAGAACCGACAAGGTAACTATAATCAAGGTGGTGGTTATCAAAGAAACTATAATCAAGGTGGTAATTATCAAAGAGGGTATAATCAAGGTGGTTCATCAAGCAATCAAGGTGGAGGTGATGAATCTTTAAGTTCAAAGATGGATGCTTTAATGAACATGATGATAGAGAACAACAAGGCAAATGAGGTGAGAGACAAGTCTCACGAGGCTCTAGCAAAACAAGTGGGACAACTTGCAGAAGAGATGGCTCAATGGAGAGGAAGCACGGGGAAACTTCCTAGTGATACTACTATCAACCCACAACATTAAGGACCGAGCTCAAAGAAAAATCACAATGCCCCCATTAATAAGGTAACTGTTCTTCGTAGTGGTAAGATTGTTGATAATAAAGTTGATAATAAAATTGAGCCACCATCACCCCAATTTGTTGAAGGGGTGGTGGAAGATACAAGTGATGAGAGTGGTAATGAAGAGGAAACAGGTCAGAATAAAAATGAAGATCTTTCTAAAACCTCAAAACCCGTTGAGAGCAAACAAGCTCCCAAGGCTAAGGAAAAGGGTATGGAGGGTAATACCATCCCTTATCCCGATGCATTGTTGGAGCCATCTAAAAAAGTGGTTAAAAAAAGGGGTCTGCAATAAGAAGAGTTGTGGGAAATTTTTAAACAAGTAAAAATTAATTTACCACTTTTAGATGCAATCAAACAAGTTCCTTCTTATGCAAAGTATTTAAAAGATTTGTGTACCCAAAAGAGAATTCACAAAATCCCAAAGAAAATTGATTTAACCGAAAATGTGAGTTCTATTCTTTCGGGTTCACTTCCACCAAAGTTGCAAGATCCGGGGGCGCCCATCATATCCATTCAAGTTGGAGAATTCAAAATGACACGGGCACTTTTGGATCTTGGAGCTAGTGTAAGCATCTTACCGGATAGTCTCTATGACCAACACGAGTTTGGTCCACTTCAGGAGTCTAACACCACCGTGGTGTTAGCTGACTTGACTCCTAAACTACCCCGTGGGATGGTTACTGATGTCATAGTAAAAGTTGAAGATTTTTATTATCCGGTGGACTTTCTGGTACTTGATTATGTTTCCATGGACCTAACCAAACAACCAACGGTTATACTAGGTCGACCATTTTTGGCCACAACCAATGCCCAAATTAACTGCAAAACGGGCACGCTTGACATGACCTTTGGTAACCGTAGGTTTCGGTTAAATGTTTTTTCAAATGGGACTAACCCTCTAGTCAATGATGAATGCTATATGGCGGACATTGTTGACGAGTGCATACCTCTATACGACACCGTTGTAGATGAGGAAAACACAATAGAGGAGTGTTTTATGTTTAACAGGTTACAGGTGGAGATATTTATGAGCATGGAAGAGGAGGAAAAGACTCAAGAAGCGATGGCGGTACAGGAAGGAAGACCACCATGGACTCATCAAGTAGAGAGTCTTCCCGATCACATTGATACGAAATTGAAGTCGTCCTTAGTTGAGCCACCACAAGTGAAACTGAAGGAGTTGCCTAAGCATTTAAAATATGCTTATGTTGGTGAAGGCAACACGCTCCCGGTAATCATTGCTTCAAACTTGACCGGGGAGCAAGAAGAGAAACTGATGAAGGTGTTGGTGACCCATAGAGCTGCTATTGGGTGGACTGTGGCGGATTTGGAAGGTATTAGTCCGTCAATTGTGATGCACAAAATCATCACAGATGAGAAGGTGATTCCCGTGAGAGATGCTCAAAGGAGGTTAAACCCTAACATGCGGGAGGTTGTGAAAAAAGAGGTGCTGAAATGGTTAGATGCGGGTATCATTCACCCCATCTCGGATAGCCAATGAGTTAGTCCAACTCAAACCGTTCCAAAGAAGGCAGCTATTCAAGTCATGAAAAACGACTCAGGTGAGGAGGTAGCTACCCGGCCGGTAACCGGGTCGAGTATTTGTATTGACTATAGGAAGTTAAATGCTGCAACTTCCAAAGATAATTTTCCTTTACCTTTCATCGACCAAATAGTAGAAAAATTAGTTGGACAAAAATTTTAATGTTTCTTGGATGGGTATTCGGGTTACAATCAAATTGCTATTCATCCTGAGGATCAACAAAAGACTACCTTTACTTGCCCATATGGGACTTTTGCATTTAGGTGAATGCCATTTGGTCTTTGTAATGCCTCCGCCACCTTTCAAAGGTGTATGATGAGTATCTTTTCAGATATGGTGGGGGAGTCTGTGGAAATCTTCATGGATGACTTTTCTATTTTTGGGTCTTCATTTGAGTCCTGTTTAAATCAATTGGAAAAGGTTTTACAAAGATGTGTAAAAACGAATTTGGTATTGAGTTGAGAGAAAAGTCACTTTATGGTCCAAGAAGGGATAGTATTGGGTCATGTTGTTTCGAGTCGTGGGATTGAGGTTGATCATGCCAAGATTCAAGTCATATCAACTTTACCTCATCCCATAAATGTCAAAGGGATAAGATCATTTTTGGGACATGCGGGATTTTATAGGAGATTTATTAAGGGTTTTAGTGACATTACAAAACCTTTATGTAAATTATTATTAAAAGATGCCCCATTTGAGTTTGTTGAAAAATGTGTCGAAGCCTTTGATAATTTGAAAAGGAAATTGCTTGAGGCTCCAATTTTGCAATCACCTAATTGGTCTTTACCTTTTGAAATTATGTGTGATGCAAGTGGGTACGCGGTTGGGGCCGTGCTGGGTCAACGGGTAGATAGGAAACCCGTTGCTATATACTACGCAAGTAAGACTCTTTCAGAAGCACAATTAAATTATACTACTACCGAAAAAGAGCTACTTGCGGTGGTATATGCTCTAGACAAATTTCGGTCTTATGTGTGGGGTAGCAAAATTATTATTTATACTGATCATAGTGCTGTCAGGTACTTAATGGATAAGAAGGATGCTAAAGTGGCGTAGGATACGCCAGAAGCAGATCTGGGTCAAACATTTCCTTTTTCGAAGCAATTATGATTGGGAGCTGTTTTAATATCGAAAATTGGGATCTAGGGCCGGCATTCAGTCATTCCTAAGCACAAAAACAACACACTTTTCATCCAAGATCCATCATACAATAATCTTTCCAACCCTTTTGAAGAAATTATGAAGATTCAAGAGAAGATATTGAAGAAGAACACTATGGCCGTGCTTGGCTAAAACACTTGTATTACACTGGGGATGTAGGCTTTTGATATCTAGGGTTTGAACACATTGGGTATTGTTCTTAAACTTTCGTTTATTATATTGTGTGCTTGAATTAACCGTGTTAATTGGTGATTAATCTTATGCTAAACTCATTGTAGTTAATTGATCTTGTGCCAATTTCTCATGAGATAAGCATGATTCCTTACGTTAACACAAACATAGGATTGTATGTTCTAGGTAATGAAGTATAGTTTAATCTATCTTGATATTGATAAACTGGATACCTAAGCCTATTGAAAAATCACTCCGTTAGTGCCAATTACATTATTACTGTTTACCCAATTGTTAAAGTCCTAGTATTCAATTGCCGAATCCTTTGTGTAATCATTTTAATCCGATTGTTTACAACATCTTTTTTTATTTATACTTTCAATTAATTATTAGTATTATAAACAACAACTTAAAATCAAAAATCTTAAATGAACAAATTGCAACCTTCATAAGTCACATAGCATCTTCGTAAGTGGTACGTTTCAATCAACTAAACAACACTCGCTGACCACATGCTCCTTGGATTCGATACCTTATTTACCCCAACTACATAGGTTAATTAGGTTTTGCATGACCTGTGACACCCGGCATGTTTGGGTCAACATTTTTATAAACACATAAGTCTACCTTAGCGGGAAACGTTTATAAACGAACTTAACTGGGTTAGTTGAGTCGGGTCAAGTTAGGATTTTCCAGGGTACAATGATCTGGAGGGTCATTGGGAGTCATTTTGGGAATACACTAGTACCGGGTCCCGTTGTTGGTGACATTACATGAACAAATTAAGTATATGTGTAGATTATGGGTCGTGTGGTGGATTATATACATAGATGTGTTTAAATGATGTGTAAATGATTATCCGTGCTTAAATGTGTTAAATATAAACTTAGGTTGCATGCTCATATGTTAAGGTATGTTAGAATGCGTTAAACACGACAAACTGGAAATCTGGAAAATAACACTTCTCTGGTTCGACCGTTCGAAGGGTCGAACCAGGCCCTCAGTCTGTTAAGGGCCTCCTTCGACCGGACAAAATATTACCTTCGACCCACATGAAGGGTCGAACCTGGCTAACTGTTTTGAAAATATTACCTTCGACCACTTAAGCTCCACGTTCGCCCATACGAAGGGGACGAACCTGGACATAGTATAAATACCATCCTTAGTCATTTTTCATCATTTCACAAACCCTAAACGCCTCTAAACACTCTCTTTCGGCTATTATCATTGGGGAAAGAGTTTTTGAGCTTATTTTTCATAATCCAACTCTCTAAATCATTAAAAGCAAAGATCTAAGGTGTGCTCTTCATTCTAAATCCTTTTTAAACAATTTTGATTTGTTTTCATTCAAACCCCAAGAGTCCAGATCTGATATCAACATGTTTTATGGGTAAAAACCTTCCTAATATCTTTCTAAATAAAACCTATTCATAAACAATGAGTTTTCATACAAACTAACATGTGTTAATGGTGCTTTACGTGATGTTATGTATTGTTTGATGGTTGACTGCTATATAGATGTTATGACAATGATCTAGGACTGTTATTGATGATGATTTATGATTGAGATAGGTTACAATTGATTATTGATGATATTATGTTCATTTTGGGGATTTTGGGTTAGATCTAGGGCTTGTTCATGATGATAGTGATGAGGATATGATTGGGGGGTTCATTGTTCATGATAATCTGAACATATTAAGTTGATTATAGATTGATTTCATAAAGTTTCCTAATTGGGTAAAGATTGCATGCATGATGATGTGACATCTCCATAATTTACTATTTTGGGAAACTTGTAAAACGACTAGATGTTGATGTAACATCGGTAGGGTTTCGTAGGGATATGTTAATGACAGTTGACTGCTGTAACTCATGATGTTTCGTGATGTTTTCGGATGTGTTTGATGCGTTTTTGAGGAAACTAAATAACAGGGTCGAACCTGGAGTACCTTCGACCAGTCAAACGGTCGAAGGAGGATCTCCAGGGTCAAACCTGGTTACTAAATGGTCAAACGTATTCCAATGGGCGAAGGAGGGAGAAAAGGGGGCGAAGGTAGCCACATTCGACCGTTTAAAGCCTCATTCGACCGCTTAGAGCTACATTCGACCCTACGTTTACTAAAATGCGATTTTTGATGCAAACTAAGTGTTTTATGCTTGAAACTTATGTGTTAACTTTATGTTCACGACTAATTGATGTAATGGGTCACCAACGGGATGTCGGGTCGGTCTGGGATGTCCGGTTAATGTTTAAACACACTTTTTAACACACGTAGTCAAGATCTGGACAATCGGGGACTAGTTAGCCTTCGGGTTAGTAGTCATCACACTTATGTAAACTCACTAATAGGTTGTTACTAGTCGGGAGCATCATACACGGGTTGGATCTCTAGTTAACAAGAAGACGCACTCTAAGGTGAGTTTCATGGCCCCACTCTTTTACTGGTTTTACATTTTCGGGGGAGAAAACATGCTGTGTCCTTTAAACGTGTGTCAACTATGTATTCATAAAAGGTGTTTCAACTATGTTTTCATAAAAGGCGTTTCAACTAAGTTTTCAGGAAAGATGTGCCAACTACGTTTTGGTATTCATGAATTCATTGGGTTTGGAGTATTCATTATGTTTTCACGTATTCATTATGTTTTAGAGTATTCATTATATTACTATGCGATCTTTGGAAGTCCCAGGGGAAACCATGAATGTGCGGGGATGCACAATGGGGGAAATGTAGATAGCGCTATTTGGGCTTGACCCGCCCCACTCGTCGATTGGAGGTCGGACGGGTGCATATTGTCTCTTAGGTATTCAGTATTCAGTATGCAGTATTCAGTATTCATTCGGGCACGTATTCAGTATTCACAGTATTCGAGTCCAGTAATGGTTTTCCAATCGCAGTAGTGAGGTATTCATATGTTTTGCATGCATGTGGTCTGGATTGACCATGGATATTCATTTGTTGTCGATTTTCACTTGGAGTTGGTAAACATTTGGAGTCGGTATTCATTAAAAACCTGTGAACTCACCGGCATTATTTGCTGACGTTTTTAGCATGTTTGTCTCAGGTCGCTAAGGTAGCAGCTGTCGATAGGCGCACGGAGTCTCACGGCGTCTAGGATTCATGTGCATCTTATTTAGTATTTTCAGACTTTCGTACTTTTGATTTCGTGATGTAATAAAGTTTTAGGCTTCCGCAGCGATGGATCATTTATGAAAAACTTAATGGTTTACTTATGTCATTTTTACGTATCATATAGTGTTGTTTATTGTGACCGTTGACTTGGATCCTGGTGTGTCACGCGCCTCGCGGTAAAACCCCGCACGTGGAAATTTGAGGGTGTGACAGATTGGTATCAGAGCCAATGGTTATAGTGAACTAGGACTGCATGTAGAGTCTAGTCTATAGCCGAGTATCACACACGTTAGACGGTCACACATAGTTATGAGTCGTGTCATTTGGTAAACATACAAACCTTGTCTGGGTGTCAGTGTCCTCATCACACAGTATCACATTATCTATCCTTTGTTATTCCTACCTTGGTTCTATCTTCTTCTTCGGGTTTGAAGATGAAGGGGCTTAACGCTTATACTTTGCAGTAGTGTACATTGGGGTGGCTTCGGCACATTCTTGAGATCTTTCCGGGTTTTGGATATCTCCCCTCTATGCTCTAATGTACATACTTGCCTACACGCACACTATCATGCACTAGTACTTGTCATAGTACACTCCTGGGTGACTGTTCACTTTGGGATCCTCGTGCGATTATAGTTTCTTTAGGAATATGGGTATCGGGTGATTTGAAGTTCTAGCTAGGAGCACGCCTAGAGGACCATGTAGAGCGATTTGTTATTTCGGGTGCACACGAAATCATAAATCGAAATGCATGAAAATCTTGGTGGACTTCGTGTTCGGACCAATGGTCATGCTGGAACCACGTTCTGAATTCGTTTGGTCACTTGTAGCTCGATCTGTTGGTGGTTTTGAGTATCTTGTCTCATGTTTTGCAGAACATGTCCGGACGCGCTGGTGGACGTGCTGGTGGACGCCGTGGTGGCGGCGGGAGTCGCAATGGCGGTGGACGAGGTGGTGGGAACATCACCATGACCCAGGCGGAGTTGGAGAACATGTTGCAGCAGCAGTTGAACGTTGCGTTGGCTGCTTTCCAGGCTGCTCAGCAGACTTTTGGAAATACTAATCAGGTGCAGTCTGGATGCACCTACAAGAAGTTCATGGACTGTAAGCCCCATTTCTTCAATGGGACTGAAGGGGCAGTGGGTCTGCTCCGGTGGTTAGAGAAGATCGAGTCGGTGTTTGCTATGTGTAACTGCCCTGACGCTGATCGTGTCAAGTATGCTTCTGCTACTCTAGAGGGACACGCTTTGACCTGGTGGAACTCCACCACTGCGAATCTTGGCCTGGGTGAGGCCAATGCTATGCCGTGGTCCGAGTTTGTTCAGATGTTGCGAGCGGAGTATTGCCCAAGGGACGAGATTATGAAGTTGGAGCATGAGTTTTGGAATCTGAAGATGGTTGGGTCGGAGATCGAGGAGTTTACTGCTAGGCACAACGAGTTGGCTGTGATGTGCCCCGGTTTGGCTACACCGGAGTACCGGAGGATTGAGCACCACGTTGCTGGGTTGGTGCCGGAGATTGCTGGGCTTGTTGCCGCTGCTGATCACACTACTATGTTGGCCACTGTTCGGGCAGCTCACAAGCTGACCAACATGAAGGTTGCTGAGGCCGTTCTACCTCCGAGGGGTGCTGCTGTGAAAGCCCCTGCGGACAACAAGAGGAAGTGGGAGAGTGCTGGAAAGAGCGCTGGGTCGTCCCAGCCGCAGGCAAAGAAGCAAGAGGTTGTGGGAGCATCATCCGAGCAGAGGTCTGGGGGATATACTGGGAAACTCCCGAAGTGTGGTGAGTGTGGGTTTCATCATACGGGTGATTGTGAGAGGTTTCGCTGTCGTCGGTGTCAGCGTTTTGGTCATCATGCTAAGGACTGTAGGACTACTCTTCAACCACAACCGGCACAGGCCGCTACTGCTGCTACCACTGCTACTGCTCCTCAGGGGAGGCAGGGATGTTATCACTGTGGGGATAATGGACACTTCAAGCGGGATTGTCCTAAGCTGAAGCAAGGGACTGCAGGTGGTGTTGGGAACAACGAAGGTGGCGGCCGAACTACTCGTGGTCATGTCTACGTCATTGGCGCTAGGGAGAACCAGGAGGATCCTGACACTGATACTGGTGAGTGTTCTTTTCTTGATTCTCGTTATACTCGTATTCATTCTCGTTCACATTGTTTGGCGATTCGTATTCATTGTGTACATTCAGTTTGGTATTTGGTCATCGTTTTGCATTCATGGGTCTGATGTGGGTCCTCTGGAGATGCTACGTGGACGGTACCGGTGTGTCATTTATACCGATCACAGTAGTCTCTAGTAGGCCTTCGATCAGGAGGATTCATTGTTTTGTATTCACTTTGGGGAGGGCGGTTCCCCGGCATAGAGTACCTGTTGATATCATCTCTCGTTCGTGACTATCATTTCGTTTGTGTTCTGGGAAAACGTTACTTGGGTTGGGTCGACACTCATTACTGTCGAAGAGTGAATCTCGGGGCGAGATTCCTTTCAACAGGGGGATGATGTGACGACCGGGAAAATTTTTCTTTTTGTCGTTTCGTTCTCTTTGACTTCGGGAAATTTTCGGGACGAAAATTCTTTCAACAGGGGGATGATGTGACACCCGGCATGTTTGGGTCAACATTTTTATAAACACATAAGTCTACCTTAGCGGGAAACGTTTATAAACGAACTTAACTGGGTTAGTTGAGTCGGGTCAAGTTAGGATTGTCCAGGGTACAATGATCTGGAGGGTCATTGGGAGTCATTTTGGGAATACACTAGTACCGGGTCCCGTTGTTGGTGACATTACATGAACAAATTAAGTATATGTGTAGATTATGGGTCGTGTGGTGGATTATATACATAGATGTGTTTAAATGATGTGTAAATGATTATCCGTGCTTAAATGTGTTAAATATAAACTTAGGTTGCATGCTCATATGTTAAGGTATGTTAGAATGCGTTAAACACGACAAACTGGAAATCTGGAAAATAACACTTCTCTGGTTCGACCGTTCGAAGGGTCGAACCAGGCCCTCAGTCTGTTAAGGGCCTCCTTCGACCGGACAAAATATTACCTTCGACCCACATGAAGGGTCGAACCTGGCTAACTGTTTTGAAAATATTACCTTCGACCACTTAAGCTCCACGTTCGTCCATACGAAGGGGACGAACCTGGACATAGTATAAATACCATCCTTAGTCATTTTTCATCATTTCACAAACCCTAAACGCCTCTAAACACTCTCTTTCGGCTATTATCATTGGGGAAAGAGTTTTTGAGCTTATTTTTCATAATCCAACTCTCTAAATCATTAAAAGCAAAGATCTAAGGTGTGCTCTTCATTCTAAATCCTTTTTAAACAATTTTGATTTGTTTTCATTCAAACTCCAAGAGTCCAGATCTGATATCAACATGTTTTATGGGTAAAAACCTTCCTAATATCTTTCTAAATAAAACCTATTCATAAACAATGAGTTTTCATACAAACTAACATGTGTTAATGGTGCTTTACGTGATGTTATGTATTGTTTGATGGTTGACTGCTGTATAGATGTTATGACAATGATCTAGGACTGTTATTGATGATGATTTATGATTGAGATAGGTTACAATTGATTATTGATGATATTATGTTCATTTTGGGGATTTTGGGTTAGATCTAGGGCTTGTTCATGATGATAGTGATGAGGATATGATTGGGGGGTTCATTGTTCATGATAATCTGAACATATTAAGTTGATTATAGATTGATTTCATAAAGTTTCCTAATTGGGTAAAGATTGCATGCATGATGATGTGACATCTCCATAATTTACTATTTTGGGAAACTTGTAAAACGACTAGATGTTGATGTAACATCGGTAGGGTTTCGTAGGGATATGTTAATGACAGTTGACTGCTGTAACTCATGATGTTTCGTGATGTTTTCGGATGTGTTTGATGCGTTTTTGAGGAAACTAAATAACAGGGTCGAACCTGGAGTACCTTCGACCAGTCAAACGGTCGAAGGAGGATCTCCAGGGTCAAACCTGGTTACTAAATGGTCAAACGTATTCCAATGGGCGAAGGAGGGAGAAAAGGGGGCGAAGGTAGCCACATTCGACCGTTTAAAGCCTCATTCGACCGCTTAGAGCTACATTCGACCCTACGTTTACTAAAATGCGATTTTTGATGCAAACTAAGTGTTTTATGCTTGAAACTTATGTGTTAACTTTATGTTCACGACTAATTGATGTAATGGGTCACCAACGGGATGTCGGGTCGGTCTGGGATGTCCGGTTAATGTTTAAACACACTTTTTAACACACGTAGTCAAGATCTAGACAATCGGGGACTAGTTAGCCTTCGGGTTAGTAGTCATCACACTTATGTAAACTCACTAATAGGTTGTTACTAGTCGGGAGCATCATACACGGGTTGGATCTCTAGTTAACAAGAAGACGCACTCTAAGGTGAGTTTCATGGCCCCACTCTTTTACTGGTTTTACATTTTCGGGGGAGAAAACATGCTGTGTCCTTTAAACGTGTGTCAACTATGTTTTCATAAAAGGTGTTTCAACTATGTTTTCATAAAAGGCGTTTCAACTAAGTTTTCAGGAAAGATGTGCCAACTACGTTTTGGTATTCATGAATTCATATGTTTTGCATGCATGTGGTCTGGATTGACCATGGATATTCATTTGTTGTCGATTTTCACTTGGAGTTGGTAAACATTTGGAGTCGGTATTCATTAAAAACCTGTGAACTCACCGGCATTATTAGCTGACGTTTTTAGCATGTTTGTCTCAGGTCGCTAAGGTAGCAGCTGTCGATAGGCGCACGGAGTCTCACGGCGTCTAGGATTCATGTGCATCTTATTTAGTATTTTCAGACTTTCGTACTTTTGATTTCGTGATGTAATAAAGTTTTACGCTTCCGCAGCGATGGATCATTTATGAAAAAGTTAATGGTTTACTTATGTCATTTTTACGTATCATATAGTGTTGTTTATTGTGACCGTTGACTTGGATCCTGGTGTGTCACGCGCCTCGCGGTAAAACCCCGCACGTTGAAATTTGAGGGTGTGACATGACCCTGACGACAGGTCATCACCCCGCGAGCTGGTTTTTGCCTCCCATCATTGCCTATCAACAATGATAAAGTCTAAGGTCGTAGTTCACGCCCAGCTCTCAGCACGGTGTGAGGTTTGTCAAACCTAATAGCGCTATTAACTAGTAACCCGCTTGCCAGAACCCGACAACTCATTCGGTAAATAGTGGAGGACTTCCGTGATAGAATGCAGTATAGTTCATCAATGACAAAGAATGTGAAACTAACAAAGCCCGACCCACACAAGGAGTCATAGCACCCCAAACCTGGGATGTGAAAGTAGTCCCAAACCGGACTAGAAAATAGTAGTCCCAAACCGGACTAGAAAAGTTAAGTAAGTTGTCTCAAACCCGAGACGCATGCTTTTGAGAAAAGAGTAGTGAAACTGACCTAATAGAGATGCTTGTGATCTAGTGAAGTCGAATTACGTTGATACTATCGTCCGAACAGTACTTGCCCTATGATTTATTAAAGCATGGTAAATCACAAGTTCTGGTCGTTTATCATTCAATTTGTCTACCCGACACTTGTGGACTCGGTTATTGAATTGTGTGAACCTCGGTTTTTGTACTTGTGATAAGGATAGTTATCTTGACATGTGTTTAGGGCATTAATACCCCTAAGTGCGGATTAACACATGCTCTAGCCTTGTTAACACATGTTATTTAAATGTAGCCGATTTGTTCTCATTGTACAAAAGATATGCCGATTAGTTAGTGATTCAACTTAACCGTTTCTAAGCTTATTCGAGCCTAGTAGTGTTATCACATAATATATTTGTGAGCTTTGTATCATTTTATGTCTTGATCACCATGTGGTTAGTCTTAGCTTTAAACTTAAGCCAAGTGAGCTTGCACTCGTGAAATCCGATCTATTACATGGTGATCCAAGTCGTGTATGGTTTCAAAAGCACAATTTGACTACTTGTGACTATAACCAAGTCGATTATAGTGATGTTAAGATAAGATTACATGAGAAAATACTAGTATTAAGACAATGTGCCTAAGATTTATATCCAAAAAGTATTGTTTTGAAATCTATTCTCTTGTAAAGTGTCGTGTGCCTAAACATGGTGTTATAAGGCCGAGTGTAAGGTTTAACAAGGGGGTATATAGAGAAAAGAAGCTTAAAGTGCAATGTATCTTACCTAGGATGCTAGAGAGTCGTGTGTATGCTCCCCTCGTTCCTAGATAGCTTCGGCTTGATGATCTTCAATACCTTGGCTGATTGTTTTGTTAGAGAGTGGAAGTGTTTGTGTTGAGTGATGGTGCAAGTGTTAAGCTTTCTTAAGCTCTCTATTTATAGTGCAATTCAAGGCAAGTCTTCTCCATGGATCCTTGTAACTTTACAAGTACATTCCATGTAAGTGTAAGAAGCTGCCTTTGGATTGCAAGGGACTTAAGCTCTTGTGTTCTAGGGGATCGGCCGAACCTAGAGTCAAGAGAGATCTTTCATGTTTTAGGGGTAATGTCAAGCCTAGTGTTAGTTCTAAGCAAGGCCTGTTATAGTGTAAGTTGTGGTGGATTAGTAGGCTTGTGAGATGTGGACAAAATGGTGAGTATGTTGTCATGGAAGGGTCCCTATCGGCCGAACATAATACTAGGAGATGGGATCAAAATTTGATGATAGTGATGTGTGTTTCTTGTCTCCATGCGATTACTAGCTAGCATAGGCTATTTAGGGACATTCTAGGGTGTAAGGTTTGTGCTTGTGAGGATAATCAAGTCCTATTTTAGTGCAAGTCTTGGACACTAGGTGATAGTGACAATTGATGCAAGTATCCTCCTTCCTTCATGCTTCTTGGCCGAGAATTATTATGGGTAAGCTCAAAGTAGTTAAATCAATCTAGGGAATGAGGTGAGGAATGTTTTAGGACCTAATTTGGTATAATAAGATTGTAGGGTAGTGTCTAGAGAGGTTTGTCTTATCTAGTTGTCATTGCAAGGTTCATGAATGGTCTTGGGACTTGTTTCAGCCATGGGTTAAGACAAAACAAAAGTAGTTAAGTTCCTAGGAAGATCAAGGGAGGTACATTGTCATATCATGCCTTATTGGTGATTCCTTTGGACATTCCATGAAAGAGGCCTATGAAGGTTGCTTGGTGTGGTTCTTTGGCCGATTATGGTTGGAGGTTTACTAGTGAGGAAGATTGACTTGTATAGGAGAATGAGACATCTTGGTTTCTTGCCTAATAGGTGTAAGTTAGGTGTAAGTATAGACTTTATCATTGTCATATATTCTTGGGTAGGAGTGGCTGATGTGTTTGTAGGTTGTAGAGGTGATAGTGACTAGTCTAAGATCATGTATTTTTCATGTGTGTCTGTTCATATGTAGCCGATGCATGTGTGTGTATATGTTTGTATATGTGCACGTGTATATGTGCACATGTGTATATTGTTAGTGTTTGTTTCCATGATTAATAGATCAAATCTCATCATATATTGTGATTAAATCGGCCTTAACACAAGTTAGTAGTGTCGTGATTGTACATTGTGTCCATTAAATAGTCTCTAGTACACCTTTGATATAGGAATATCATCCGGTTTTACAAGGGTGAGAGTTAGTTAAGTTTTATGCCTTTTGATGACGACATTAACACGTATTTTGTTTCATGGGTATCGTATGTTTGTTAAATGATAACCCATAGGTACATATACATCTCGTGTGCACTTGTGACTTACCTAGCTAACCTTAGCTAAGTAGAATGCAAGGAATCGAAGTGCAAGTAACTAGAGTTTAGTTTCGGTAAGAAACTGAAATTGCGGGGTATCACATTCCTACATGAACTTTTTCTTTCTCCTTGTACCTGACTATATCATCAGTTAAGCTTAATGCTATTTCACAAGCAGTATCAAACTTAATTGGTTTAGCACCCCTCACTATTCCCTAGATTTGTGGAATTAGTCCCTATATAAATCTTCTTATTCGTTTGGGTTCTGAGGTTACTTGATGAGGTACTAAACGGGCAAGTTGATTGAATTTGCTTATATAATTGATACAGTCTAAACCTTTCATCTCAAGTCCTAGAAATTCCATTCCTATTATATTTATTTCTTTTATGGGACAATATTTTTCGGTTATTAAGGTTCTGAATTCTATCCAGGTCATACCAGATACTACACTTCTATCCTTGACTTGCCTAATCATGTTCCACCAATTTAAAGCTTTTGCTTTTAACGAGTGGGTGGCAAATTTCACTTGATCCCGTGGTGCATTGTTGCTTATTTCGAGAATAGACTCCATTTCTTCTAACCACCTAATGGCTCCTGAAGCCTCAGTACTTCCATCAAAAGGTTCCGGTTTACAGTCCATAAAAGTTTTATAATCACATGATTTAGGTCTAACAGGATTGTCTTCTAAATTAATACATTCTTCTTCACGGTTTATAACGGGGGATTTAGGAATGGGTGATTTTTCTACCCCTAACATGTTCATTATGGAAGGTATAGAATCTTGGATACTTTCGAGTACTAATTTTCTCATTTTCTCTTCTAGTTCTTCGGTCTCGTTTATTATAGGATTCTCATTTATTACAGGATTCTCATCTATAGGTTCTGTGGGATTAGACGAAGAGGTGATATTTTTCTTTGCTTTTGGTCGTAAGACATCTCTTACTTCTTGCCTTGTTTTTATCTTTTTTTTCAGATCTTCTAGGACTAGATTTTCCACGAGACATGTTTCTATAATATAAAGAGTTTCGATATTAGTTAATACATTCATGTTTAAGAGTCATTTTTCTTAAACCATCTAGTTATATTATAACCAAAATTTACTAGACGATTTTTACATCTAGTCATTTTTACATTTTCATGACTACTACCACCATTCATTACCACATAGATTCCATATACTACCACATAAAATTACACAAAAGTTACTACCACACAATTTTAACTACCACATTATATAAACATACTAGTCCTAACTTCCCATCCCTTTCGCACCTAACCCATGCATGCATACGATCACCACCACTTCGAACCTTTTTATTTCCTACCACCTTCGGCTTCCTCCACTTCACAACAATAGGTATTTGGACTCTTCGATCACTTTCTTAGGATGAGCATTCACTTATAGGCTAAAGCATGTCTCTCACAAGTCACTAGAAATTCTAAAATACTTTGGGTATTCAAAAGTTTCCATCAGAAATAATCCGACCATCTTTCTTTTCTAAATCGAATATTAACGTTTACCTCGAAACCATGTCTAAAAACACCTTCGATATAAAAACCTATCACCTCGACCTCATTCGTAGTAAAACTTTTACAATCCTGTCTAATCATCAAAGTTCTTAAACTCGATCTTAATGGATCTATAATTATCAATAAAACATAATATATTTCTATCAACACTTCGGTTATCAGCACTATTGTCAATCATTACTCCAGAATCCTAGAAACTATTCTCACCTGACCAGTATCACTACTCCAACTCAGTATATTTGGTTCCTAACTTCATAAAAATAATACAGATTCTTTTAGTAAGATTCCGCAATCTACTGGAGTTGTCTCAGTTATTTATCTCGAACTCATAACACCTTATCCTATCATTTCCTTCAAAAGGAACCAATAATTTTGTCGTAAGTGTAAAATATTTAAAAACTCCAACTTGAGTATTGGCCCATAGATAATCTAACAGCATGTTAATTTTTGGAAATTTATTGTTCTCCCCGTAACAAATTAAGTTTTCAAGCATGAAGTTGATTATTTATTCTTAAAAATATAAAGAAAAATATGCAATTCATCGTGAAATGTCTATTTTCTTTTTTAAAAATACCTATATTCTTCACATCATTCAACTAGAATTATTGGAAAATCAAGTTCGAAGACTTGTTTATTCAATAAAAATTTTAGAAAGATGTTTCCACTATAATACACAGAGAGTATTATAATTCAAACCATTACCATCCCATTATCTAAAACTCCGGAAATATAAAAATTAAAAGAACTTTAAATAATAAACCTACTCTATAAATTTACAAAATTGTGTCAGCCAGGGTTACGATTAGATTTATACGAAATGCCAACCTTAGACAGTAAACTCAGGATACATAATACAGGCGTTCACCTGTCACACCCTCAAATTTCCACTGCGGGGTTCATACCGCGAGGCGCATGACATACCAGGATCCCATAGCCATAAGTCATATGAACGAACTCTAAATGCCCAAACCCTTTAGTTCGTTTCAAAAACCAAGTTTAGTTAAGTTGCGGAAGCGTGAACCAAATTTAATCCTTTTAAAACCATGCGCAAAACAACGCGCCCAAACTAAAACCATATGAAAGAAAATGTGAAAGCATAATATGTAATTTAGGTGTATGCCCAAGACCCCAAATGCAATGAAGTGTGCAGTGCTTTCTAATTCTGGCACCTGAAGCTAACTACCTGCAAAAGCATGTAAATCGTGGGTCAACAAACAATGTTGGTGAGTTCACTGAGTAAAGTAGGTGAGTAAGTAAAAGCGTAGGTTTCCCAAACCATGTACCCAAATGAAAGCGTCGGTCTCCCAGACCACATAACAGTAAGTAAGAACGTCGGCCTCCTTGGCCACAAGTAAATAGCTAATTCAAATGTCAGGGGTAGCTAGCCCACTCATGATAACTAAAACCGGCGAATACCGAACTACTAATGAACAAGTTCCCATAACCGGGATAAGGATGCCTTGCATCATTGTCCATCGACAATGATTATGTTTGAAGCTAATAGTTCACATCCGTGCTCCCAGCACGATGTGAGGTTTGTTAGACCTAATAGCGCTATCAACTAATTAACCCGCTTGCCCAACCGGCAATTGATTCGGTATTTTGAAGGACTTAAAAGATGTGTTTGGTTTAGTTCATCAAGGTCATATATATGAATTAGTAAAAATAGATTCACCACGTGAACCATGCACCCCAAACCCGGGATGTGTAAAAGTAGTCCCAAACCGGACTAGAAACGTTAAGTAAGTTGTCTCAACCCGAGACGCATGCTTTTGAGAAAAGAGTAGTGAAACTCACCTTATCGCGTAAGCAAAGAATCCGAACAGCAAGTATTATATGCTACCGACACCCTAATAACAGTGTCACTACGTGAGTATAGGCGTAACATCATTACACCATATAACTCGTTTGTCCAAGGCGTTTTAATATTCAAAAGTGTGTATGCGACGCCTAGTGATTCTACATGCAATAGTAAACCCTACGGACTCGTTGGTGAATGAGTTGGTTATAATTAGTTTCTACAGCCCGTATATGTCATAAACATGTGTACTTCCGATTTATGTCAATTTTAGATCACCTAAGACCTCAAGTAATCACATAAGCACATAATGCACAATCTGTGTTTTCAGGACAGATTGCGCGCCATCAAAACGAATTTATTTAAAATAGTAAACCAGTGAGTTATCCTCCCAAATGTTTACTGAATTTTCTTTGGGATTCACTTGGAAATACCTATTTTTGTTTTGTCTTAATTCCAAACACAAAAATTATAAAAATTCGTATAACACAGCAGTGTTCAGAAAATTTCCTCAACAGGTCAGTTTAGTAGGAAAATTCTTAAAAATTGTGTATTCATCCAAACGAGATGAATCCACTTGGAAAAGCTCTATTTTTCCAGTATTGACCTACTGTAAAAATTTCATAACCTAACTCCTTGTAAATCTCAAGTTATGACCATTTAAAGTTAGCCCAATTTACAAATCCGAAAATCTGATATGACCCCTAATCAATTAAAATTCCAAAAACCACTCATCCGGCGTCCAAAACACATGATTTTACCCATTATGAAAAGCTAAGACCAGGTGTGACCTAACCATGCCAAGAAAACACTAAAATCATTATGTTAGAGCCGTGTTACAGCTCCTACAAATTTGACTAACCATTCTGTCCAGATTTTAGTTTCGCCTAAATCATACTTTAATCGCCTACCGTGTGCATAAAAACTATTAACAATCATCAATTATCAACACAAAACATTCCTAATACCTATTCCATCAGATTCTATGATTAAACATGTCAAGATCAAAGCTTTAAGAATCAAAACACCAATTACTTGCGCAACAAGTATCCTATGATGTTACTAAGCGTTTATGAGTATGTTTAATCCATTTAATCTTCAAAAAGATTCATGCTTTAATGTTTTATAAACTCATTCAGACCTGGACAAACTTGTTATATGACTTTTATTAAAGAAAACACAAGATAGAAGCATAAGAAATCGTAAAATATACCCTTAGCTCTCCCAATCGATCAATCGCGCGCCTTGGAGCCTCCCAATTGATGATCTTGAGCCTTAGCAGGGGTTGTTTGAGTGAAATATTCGTGTGGGGCAGTAAGGGGGCGATTAGGGTTGAGTATGAGGGTTGCATGGGAGTTAAGGATGCTTAAATATGAGTTTGAGGCGGTTTAGACCCGTCAGGTCAAATGGAGCGGCCGCTCGGTGCCTGTGAGCGGCCGCTCACAGGTCCGGGTGGCGCGCTTTTGCCTCGTTTCGCCTCCTGACGCGTTATCCTTCGACGTTTTCGTTATTTCGGACCATAACAAGTGTAACCCCATGCATTAAGACCCTAATCAACCTCATGCTCCACTTTTAATGATTTCTATTAACGTGTTCGGTTTAGGTTCACATAATCACGTATGGTTTTCACATAAGTTTGTCAGGTATCACCGAGACACATAAGTTTATTTTTCACCAACGTCCGAGGTTCACTAATCATGCAATCACACATTGACTCATAACCATGCACGTATGTCTTATCTAACTAACCCTAGTTAAGTATAATGCAAGGAATGTAACTAGAGTTTAGTTAAAGTGAGAACCTGAATTTTCGGGGAATGTAACTAGAGTTTAGTTATAGTGCTTTGCCTGAGTTTCTTGATGCCCTGCTCAAGAATCTCCACTGGTTCTTCCATGAACCGTAGCTGGTCGTCCACCTGGATCTCCTCCAGTGGCACTACCAGTGTCGTATCGGATAAGCATTTCTTCAAGTTTGAGACGTGGAATACATTATGCACTCCACTGAGTTCATCTGATAAATTCAGCTGATAAGCTACCGGACCAATCCTTTTAACAATCTCGAAAGGTCCAACATAACGGGGATTCAACTTCCCTCGTTTCCCAAAGCGTATCACTCCTTTCCAAGGTGACACCTTTAACAAAACCTTGTCCCCAACCTGGAACTCCAAAGGTTTTCTACGTTTGTCCGCGTAGCTTTTCTGTCGATCACGAGCAGCAGCCATCCTGTTTCTGATTTGCACTATCTTCTCGGAGGTTTCGTGCACGAGTTCGGGACCTGTTAGTTGACTATCCCCAACCTCAGTCCAACAGATAGGAGACCTACACTTGCGCCCGTAAAGTGCCTCAAAAGGCGCACACTGAATCGAGGTGTGGTAACTATTGTTGTAAGAGAATTCAATCAAAGGCAAGTGCTTGTCCCAACTGTTTCCAAAGTCCACCACGCACGCTCGCAGTAGATCTTCTAGTGTTTGGATGGTACGTTCACTCTATCCATCCGTCTGGGAGTGATAGGCTGCGCTCATGTCCAAATGAGTTCCCAAAGCATTTTGGAGAGTTTCCCAAAAATGGGAAGTAGATCGCGCGTCGTGATCCGATATGATAGAAGTAGGCATCCCATGCCTAGAGACAATTTTCGTAATACAAAAGCGGCTAGACGTTCCAACATGTCCGCCTCTCTAATTGCCATGAAATGCGCTGATTTGGTCAAACGGTCAATAATGACCCAAATCATATCGTGCCCGCTGGGCGTTTTAGGAAGTTTGGTGATAAAGTCCATGGAAATACCATCCCATCTCCACATGGGATTTTCCGGTTGCTGAAGTGGGCCCGAAGGTTTCTGATATTCAATCCTAACCTTGGCACACGTTAAGCACTTACTAACATAAGTGACTTTCTCAGCTTTCATGTTTGGTCACCAGTAAAGAGTTTGAGATCTCGGTACATTTTATCCGAACTAGGATGTACCGAATAACGAGGGGTGTGTGCCCCATCGAGCACTAGTTGTCTGAGATCTCCGACACGTGGAATCCAGACTTGATTCATGAAGTGCTGAAGACCCTATGTCCTCCATTCCAGGTGCTTATCAGCACCGTGCAAGGTTTCAAGCCCGATGTTTTCCCTTTCAAAGCCACGCCCTGGGCTTTACGTATCTTAACATGAAGATTAGATTGTAGGGCAAGTTGCAAGGCTCGCACTCGTTTGGGTTTTGTTTCCTTACGACTCAGTGCATCTGCTACTACATTAACCTTCCCTGAATGTTACTTGATGGCACAGTCATAACCATTCAGGAGTTCGACCCATCGGCGTTGTCGTATGCTTAGCACCCTCTGGTCGAATATATGCTGGAGACTTTTATGATCTGTGATACCAAAATCGTGCACTCTGTCCCGTAGAGGTAGTGCCTCCAAATTTCGAGAGCGAAGACCTCCGCTCCCAGTTCCAAGTCGGGAGTGGGGTAATTTTTCTCATGAACTTTTAGTTGTCGTGAAGCATATGTGATCACCTTTTCGCGTTGCATTAAAACACACCCTAGACCTTGGATAGATGCATCACAGTACACCACAAAGTCCTCCGTACCCTCAGGTAGTGATAATATTGGAGCACTGCAAAGTTTAGTCTTTAGTAACAGAAAAGCAGATTCTTGGGCATCTCCCCACTTGTAGGTAATCCCCTTCTGTTTCAAAGCAGTGAGGGGTTGAGCGATTTTTGAGAATCCCTGAATGAATCTGCGATAATAACCTGCAAGGCCAAGGAATTGTCGGGCCTCCGTGGGAGTCTTAGGGGCCTCCCATCTTTTAATCGCATCAATCTTAGCGGGACCGACCTGTATTCCTGCCTCGTTCACCACATGACCCAAGAATTGGACCTCACGAATCCAGAAGTCGCACTTGGAGAATTTTGCATATAAATGCTCACTTTTCAGAAGTTCAAAGATCAGTCGTAGGTGTTGCTCGTGCTCTCCCCTACTCTTGGAATAGATCAGAATGTCGTCTATGAACACTATGACAAATTTGTCTAGATAGGGTTTGCACCCACGGTTCATGAGGTCCATGAACACAGCTAGTGCATTGGTAAGCCCGAAGGGCATTACCAAAATTTCATAGTGCCCATAACGAGTTCGAAAGGCTGTCTTTGGCACATCCTCCTCTCGGACTCTCAGTTGGTGATACCCCGACCTCAAGTCAATCTTGGAATAGAAACTCGACCCCTGGAGCTGGTTGAATAAATCATCAATACGAGGTAAAGGGTTCAATTCCCGGTAATCGATACACATACGGAAACTCCCATCCTTTTTCTTAACAAATAAGACTGGAGTTCCCTAAGGTGAAGAACGAGGTCTAATGAACCCCCTGTCCAATAGCTCTTGGAGTTGGGTGGATAGTTCTTGAAGTTTGACTGGTGCAAGGCGGTATGGTGCACGCGCAACTGGGGCGGCTCTTGGTGCATGGTCAATTTGAAATTCCACTTGTCGAACAGGTGGAAGTCCGGGTAATTCCTCTGGGAAGACATCTGGACAATCCTGACCTACAGGGATGTCCTCAATTTTTGTTTCAACTTCAGCTCGAGTATCAGAAATGTTAGCCAATATGGCTGGGTAGCCCTTCCGAATACACCTCTAGGCTTTCAGGAAAGAGATGATGCCCATCGTGGCACCACCAGGATCACCCTGGACAGATAAGAATTCTCCACTAGGGAGAGGGATACGAACAATCTTCTCCTGACAGAGAATTTCAGCGTGTTGCTTGGACAACCAGTCCATGCCAACCCCGAGATCAAAGCTTCCAAGGGTGATAGGTAGAATGTTGATGGCAAACGATTGCCCATCCAACTCGAGCTTACAGTCACGATGAATATGGGTTACCTCAACAGGCTTTCCATCAGCTAACTCCATGTTGTACGGGGTATTAAGAAAAGTAGGAACCATCCCTAGTTGTTTGTTAAGTTTTGATGACACAAAACTATAGTCCGTACCAGTATCATAAGAGTGTCGTATCCGTCACGACCTTGTTATCAGTCCTAGCTTCCCTAATGCCAATCACGAATGCTTTCCCACGAACCCCATTATTGTTGTTCCCGTTGTGGTAGTCGTTGTTGCAGGACTTATACCTCACATTATCCCACGTTCTCTTGCTATCACCAATAGTAGAAAATGAAGCACCATGCTTCAGAAAAGTACCATGATCGGCAGTCTCATCTGTGAGTTTGCGAGTCAAGTGAAAAATTTGTAGGTGAGCTACAGTGGCCAAGCCACGAATCTGAGGGGCCCACCCTTTCGATATAAAGTTCGATCCATTTGTAAGGTAGGTTAAATAGATTTGAGCCTATAGTGGCTATCTCCTATAGCCTGGTAGTGTAGGCGTCGATCTCAGACCCATCCGTCTTTATATAACAAAATTTCTGAATTTCACCACAGGGTGCTACGTTCTCCATCCAAGTATTTGTAACTCTTCGAGTGTGCATGTGACGTACATTACTCCATCCTGCCTGGGACAAATGCACATGGCAAAGACTTATACTATCGAAGCAATCAGATGGTCTCCTTCAGTTCCGTTGGAGTTATCGAGGTTTACAGCCAATAAAAGGCTTGAAAATACGTTGTGCGTTCAAGGTATAAGAAAGTTCAAATGTGGAAGTCAGGGGAAAAGAATGATTTAGCAAAATAGATCTTTACTAGCTGGGAAAGATGCGAGGGCCTCAACCACCCTATCGTTGATCGTAAGAACTCAGTCTTATCTAAGTTAGCAAAGGGAAATGAAAGAAAAGATAGGTAAGAAAAGGTAAGAGCCAATCGTCGCCATGCTCATGTCTAGATAGTAGAGCCTTCATCCTCACTTTCCATGTGCTCGTCCTGCTCAGGTTCCCCTTCCATCTCTACCATATACTTATGAGTAACAGGGATATGCAGTCATACGTCCGCCCGCTCATACTAGGCGTAAGGTACTAAAGTAGGAAATAAGTTCTATATGCGTAACCTAGTCCCGTCTGAGTTTCGAATGGGAGTAAGAAAGATCAAGTAACAAGGAACAGAAACTAATTGTCTCCTTGCTAAGTGACAAAAGATAAGTCTCAGCATTCGAATTCCTTCATAGTTGATTTAATGGTACCACGTCATGCGCATCGTGCAGCTTCCTGTGTACGTGCGCCATAACGCTCGCAAGGGCTCCCTCCCTTGTACTATTGTTGTCTCCTCGTCCATGAGGTTAGTTAGGATATTACTCCCAGTAATGCGCCACCTGGTGTAACCCTAGGTTCCCACCATTGACGTGTTAAGAATTAAGTCTAGAACTAGGAGATAACATATCTCCCGAAATCATATGTTGTAGATATATGTAGCTAATAGCTAGTTGTGCACTTAAGTTATGAGTGTACTTATGCTATGATGATTATAGACTAGACTCAACATGCAGTCCTAGTTCACTATAACCAATGGCTCTGATACCAATCGGTCACACCCTCAAATTTCCACTGCGGGGTTCATACCGCGAGGCGCATGACATACCAGGATCCCATAGCCATAAGTCATATGAACGAACTCTAAATGCCCAAACCCTTTAGTTCGTTTCAAAAACCAAGTTTAGTTAAGTTGCGGAAGCGTGAACCAAATTTAATCCTTTTAAAACCATGCGCAAAACAACGCGCCCAAATTAAAACCATATGAAAGAAAATGTGAAAGCATAATATGTAATTTAGGTGTATGCCCAAGACCCCAAATGCAATGAAGTGTGCAGTGCTTTCTAATTCTGGCACCGGAAGCTAACTACCTGCAAAAGCATGTAAATCGTGGGTCAACAAACAATGTTGGTGAGTTCACTGAGTAAAGTAGGTGAGTAAGTAAAAGCGTAGGTTTCCCAAACCATGTACCCAAATGAAAGCGTCGGTCTCCCAGACCACATAACAGTAAGTAAGAACGTCGGCCTCCTTGGCCACAAGTAAATAGCTAATTCAAATGTCAGGGGTAGCTAGCCCACTCATGATAACTAAAACCGGCGAATACCGAACTACTAATGAACAAGTTCCCATAACCGGGATAAGGATGCCTTGCATCATTGTCCATCGACAATGATTATGTTTGAAGCTAATAGTTCACATCTGTGCTCCCAGCACGATGTGAGGTTTGTTAGACCTAATAGCGCTATCAACTAATTAACCCGCTTGCCCAACCGGCAATTGATTCGGTATTTTGAAGGACTTAAAAGATTTGTTTGGTTTAGTTCATCAAGGACATATATATGAATTAGTAAAAATAGATTCACCACGTGAACCATGCACCCCAAACCCGGGATGTGTAAAAGTAGTCCCAAACCGGACTAGAAACGTTAAGTAAGTTGTCTCAACCCGAGACGCATGCTTTTGAGAAAAGAGTAGTGAAACTCACCTTATCGCGTAAGCAAAGAATCCGAACAGCAAGTATTATATGCTACCGACACCCTAATAACAGTGTCACTACGTGAGTATAGGCGTAACATCATTACACCATATAACTCGTTTGTCCAAGGCGTTTTAATATTCAAAAGTGTGTATGCGACGCCTAGTGATTCTACATGCAATAGTAAACCCTACGGACTCGTTGGTGAATGAGTTGGTTATAATTAGTTTCTACAGCCCGTATGTGTCATAAACATGTGTACTTCCGATTTATGTCAATTTTAGATCACCTAAGACCTCAAGTAATCACATAAGCACATAATACACAATCTGTGTTTTCAGGACAGATTGCGCGCCATCAAAACGAATTTATTTAAAATAGTAAACCAGTGAGTTATCCTCCCAAATTTTTACTGAATTTTCTTTGGGATTCACTTGGAAATACCTATTTTTTTTTTGTCTTAATTCCAAACACAAAAATTATAAAAATTCGTATAACACAGCAGTGTTCAGAAAATTTTCTCAACAGGTCAGTTTAGTAGGAAAATTCTTAAAAATTGTGTATTCATCCAAACGAGATGAATCCACTTGGAAAAGCTCTATTTTTCCAGTATTGACCTACTGTAAAAATTTCATAACCTAACTCCTTGTAAATCTCAAGTTATGACCATTTAAAGTTAGCCCAATTTACAAATCCGAAAATCTGATATGACCCCTAATCAATTAAAATTCCAAAAACGACTCATCCGGCGTCCAAAACACATGATTTTACCCATTATGAAAAGCTAAGACCAGGTGTGACCTAACCATGCCAAGAAAACACTAAAATCATTATGTTAGAGCCGTGTTACAGCTCCTACAAATTTGACTAACCATTCTGTCCAGATTTTAGTTTCGCCTAAATCATACTTTAATCGCCTACCGTGTGCATAAAAACTATTAACAATCATCAATTATCAACAAAAAACATTCCTAATACCTATTCCATCAGATTCTATGATTAAACATGTCAAGATCAAAGCTTTAAGAATCAAAACACCAATTACTTGCGCAACAAGTATCCTATGATGTTACTAAGCGTTTATGAGTATGTTTAATCCATTTAATCTTCAAAAAGATTCATGCTTTAATGTTTTATAAACTCATTCAGACCTGGACAAACTTGTTATATGACTTTTATTAAAGAAAACACAAGATAGAAGCATAAGAAATCGTAAAATATACCCTTAGCTCTCCCAATCGATCAATCGCGCGCCTTGGAGCCTCCCAATTGATGATCTTGAGCCTTAGCAGGGGTTGTTTGAGTGAAATATTCGTGTGGGGCAGTAAGGGGGCGATTAGGGTTGAGTATGAGGGTTGCATGGGAGTTAAGGATGCTTAAATATGAGTTTGAGGCGGTTTAGACCCGTCAGGTCAAATGGAGCGGCCGCTCGGTGCCTGTGAGCGGCCGCTCACAGGTCCGGGTGGCGCGCTTTTGCCTCGTTTCGCCTCCTGACGCGTTATCCTTCGACGTTTTCGTTATTTCGGACCATAACAAGTGTAACCCCATGCATTAAGACCCTAATCAACCTCATGCTCCACTTTTAATGATTTCTATTAACGTGTTCGGTTTAGGTTCACATAATCACGTATGGTTTTCACATAAGTTTGTCAGGTATCACCGAGACACATAAGTTTATTTTTCACCAACGTCCGAGGTTCACTAATCATGCAATCACACATTGACTCATAACCATGCACGTATGTCTTATCTAACTAACCCTAGTTAAGTATAATGCAAGGAATGTAACTAGAGTTTAGTTAAAGTGAGAACCTGAATTTTCGGGGTATCACATCACCCTTTCAGGTTGCACGTGTCTCGTCCTACCAGTGATTCCAAAATTTTAGAATGGAAAGTGATTGTATAATGATTGTATACTGATAGTTTTTCGAATTGTAATACAAGAAAGTTTTTGGATATTATGTTAAAAAAAATACGGCATTCAACTTAAGCCTAACGAACTAGAATTTTTAATCTTCAAGGTTTGTTCTGAATGGGATGAAACTTATCTTTTAAATGTCTTGATTAACATAGGCTTAATCTTACTTCTGTTGATTTGTTCAAATTGTAGGATCGAGATGAAATTTATATTATTTATTGATAATACGAGTTGGCTTATGATATTCTTTTAGTAGCTTCTTATAAGATTTCTGATTTGAATGAAGTTTGTTTATTGCTTCAAGGAATGATCTTTCGAAATTCGAAAGAATTATATCACATATCTTTCGAAATGGGTACAACAAGGTTTAGAAGGAATTGTATATATTTCCGGATATATTTGTGAAAAATATTTGTATGAATGGTTTTCAGAGAAAAAGATATATTTTTATCAAATATATATATATATATATATATATATATATATATATATATATATATATATTTGTGTTTAGGTTTCGTGACTTAATGGTTTGAAGTTACCAAGCATAATATTTGTTCGAGAATGTCTCCAACTTTATTGGTTAAAATTCCATTAAACAATGAGTTTGGAATAGGAATGATAATGGTTCACACTTTTTCTAAAGAAGTATCCTTTAGGTTAAACACTAATTTTTCAAAACGTTAAACCATTATCATGGAGAATTTCATAAGGTAATCTCTTATGGTCAGTTCGGGGAAGTAGTGGGATGGTCCAACAAAGGGTGGCTCGGGGTAAGGATGGATTGGTTTGGAGTGGGTGTACACGGGTTTGGGCAAAGGCCCGATTATTCCTATGCTCCCCAAGTTAATTTCCAAGCCATTCTCATTCCATTCTAACCCCGGTATCTCTCTTATCAATTCTTGAACGGTTTGTTCCCCTTGTGCATCATTTCTATAACTGATGTGTTGGTGAAAACACCTTGTTAACATATTAGATTTGTAAATATTTTTGTCTTTTATTTTGTACTTTTAGTCAGTCTTAGTTATTTAATAGTGTACATGTGTTTTGTAGGTGTTCGTGAGATATGAGATCAATCCGAATGAAAATGATCAAGTCGCGTACACTTAAGAGCGAGCATGGAATTAATATTATTAATAATAAAAATAATAATAAAGAAAAAAAACGTGAGCAAAACATTTTCTCTGAGGTATTATTATTTTCGACATAAGCCAAGTAAAGGGATTTTGATAAAAAGAAAAAAAAAACGAAGGGCACGAGAGGAGATAGACGTGAATATATTTTTTTGATGGCTGACAATTTGGAGAGGCTGTTGGCTGTACGCAAAAAAACTAAAAAACGGACTGTTCTTATAGGTTTTGCACTTTATTCGGTTGGTTTCTGTATTGGACCTTATTTTATTTGTGATGACAAACATTTAAATCTAATTGAGTTATTAGTTATTTGTGTTTTTGAATCTCTCTTTACAATTGCGTTTGGTTGATGACAAAACCTAGAAACGGGTTGGGTGACTAGACGGGGTTGACATGACATTTATAAATTTGGTGATTGACATGGTTTAATGACAAGAACTTGTTTTAATTGCTACTTTTTTTTTATCGGCTAACGAATCAATTTTCGAGCACTCTCGGGTACCCTTTTGGCTAATCAGGTACTCAAGAGTACCCGGGCCACCAATTGCCACCAATTCCCGGGAAAACCCGACCACTCACCCGCCCGAAGACACGATAGTGAAATAATCGGTAAAACCGGTCGGGATCAGGACTCGAACCCAAGACAATGGCTGGGTCATCTCTCATTTCCCCTCTACCAATCTGCTCCAAATGTAGCTAGTGGGAATTGAACCCAAGCCTCCCATAGGAAACTTTAGGCCCTCAACCAACTAATCTACAAGTGTTGGACATTGTTTTAATTGCTACTTAAATAATTTCAAGAACCATCTCTATATGGTTTCCAATTAATTAACTAAATTTTGTGTGAAATCTAGAACCTAAAGTTTGGAGGAGGTTATTTTTCTCATCCTTGTTTTCAAACCAAATTCTAAGTTTATGTTTGTTATTTTTAAATTAAAATCAATCTAAATCATAATTTTCCTTTCGGTATTAGTTAATTCAGTTAAAACTATTCTTTCCACCAATTTTCTGTGGAGACGACTCAACTTCCATTTACTATTTTATTTTATTAGTTTTTTACCGACCAAACGACATCGATCAAAATAGCGCCGTTGCCGGAGAATAGGTGCACTTAGTTTAGTTTTTAGTTTTCATTGCTTTTATAAAAAAAAAAACCCAAAAAAAAATATTTATTTTTTCTAGTTTAGATTAGTTTAGTTATTTATTTTTGTTTAGTTCGGTATTACGCGGGTTTTTCTTGTTTGTTTTGTTACAGGTTATTTTTCAGAGTAAAATTTCAACATCACCTAGCATCATGGATAGAGTATGTAACCTAGACAACTACCAGTAACCTAGTCACAGTAGGTCAAACATCACCTACTCTTACTCAGTTACCACCCATGACTGATGCTTTTCACCTATTTGACCCGCTTCCACAAATATCATCTATTCCAACCTAAACCACTACCCAAAAGCTATTTACCGAATATTTTTCACCATATGTGAGAGTGATCCCTGATGATGCCCCATTCACTCAAACTAACCCACAACTACATCAACCACCACTACCATTACACCAAAACCCTTCATTCCAGCAACATGTACATTAAGGAACAGTTCAGGGTGAGTATGAGGATGAGTATGAAGGATGGAAAGATTATAAAGGAAATATGGGACGTCAGCAAGTTTATCAAGCTTATTCAGGCGGTCTAGTGTTTACAGAAGCCACAATCCCACATTACCAGTTGATACCTCAACAGCAACAAGCTATGAATATACCTATGAGACCCAACCCTAGGAAGATAGTTAGATAGGTGCATCCAGAGGGGATTCCTAGGATATTTGACAGGGGTCCAGTTGGAGGGGTTGAGAGTCACTTCAAGCCTGCCATTGTTAGTAATCCATCAGCAGTGGTCACTCCACAAGAACATGGTAGGTCATTTGAGGTAAGGTCACAGGCAATTCAAAGTGTGCCTAAATATCATGGGTTGACCACTGAGGAGCCATACATGCATCTCCAGGCATATGATGCGAGATGTAACACGTTTGGAGGACAGGGATTAACCCCTGATGATGTGAAATTGGTACTCTTCCAGTTCCCTTTGGAAGATAAAGCTCAGCTATGGTATCAATTTTTACCCTCAGCCTCCATTCGTACATGGCGTGAGATGCAGCAACAATTGTTGGATAAGTTTTACACCTCTCAGAGAAAAAAATGAAGCACGAAAGAATATTAGAGGTTTCCTACTGCAGTCAAGTGAGTTATTTCATGAGGCTTTTACTTGTTTTAAAATGATGTTCTCATGATATTCAACTGTGGGAACTAATCAATTCGTTTTAAGAGGGTTTAACTAACGAGGATTAAGAGTGTTTGGATTCTATTTCCAATGGAACTTTTGATACTAATGATGAACAGGTGGACTGGGAGTATCTTGAGATGAGGGCTGAGACATATAAAAGGAAAGCACAGTCTTAGAGAAGGTCTAGGCAGTCAACTGTTAAGGCTGCGAATCATGTGAGTGTAGGTGAGATTGATAGGTTGACCAGGATAGAACAACGGCTAGCTAATTTATGAACTATGGGCTTAATGTGTGGTCACCGTGAAAATTCAAGCCACCCGAACAGTTATAAGGGTAATAATGGAGGCAATGATATGATGGAGATGTTGAAGCTGATTTAGCAGGACCTGCAAGCCATAAAGCAAAAGAACGAGGTAAGCGATAAATCTATTCATGCTTTAACTGTGCAGGTTGGCTAATTAGCGGGAGATATTGCAGAACTGGAGAAGAAGAATGGCGAACTATTGAGTGATACTCAGGTTAATGCAGCACATCAGTCAACATTAAATACAAAGAATGTGCAGATTAATGCGGTAAGTCCCCTTACTAAGTTTTTGGATTGTAGGGATGAGCGGGACACGAGTTCACAAACTAAACATAAAAGTTAAAAAAAATGATTTGTGAAAAGTTTTTAGGTGAAAGTTCCACTATGGTTGAAGATAAATGTGAGGGAGTTAAACCTGTCCCATTCCCTCTAGCTTTAGTGGAACAAAATAAAAAAAATCTGTTTTGAGAAAAAAACCCACCTAATGATGAAAAGTGGGAGAAATTTAAAAAATGAAAAATCAATTTACCGTTCCTTGATGAAATCAAACATTGTCCTGATCATGTTCAGTATTTGAAAGAGTTGAGTAGCCAAAAACGACACCACAAATTTCCAAAACAACTTGACTTAAGTCAAAGTGTGAACACCGTGTTGTTGGGTACCTTTCTGCCGAAACTCCAAGATCCGGGAGCGCCTATTATTTCTATACAAGTAGGTGATTTAAAGTGGATAGGTCACTTTTGGATTTAGGAGCATGCGTGAGCATTTTACCGGGGAGTTTGTATGATAGGTATGGCTTTGGTCCTTTACAGAAAACCAACACCACTGTGGTGTTGGCCGATCAAACTCCTTCGTGTCCTAGGGGGATTGTAAAGGACGTGATTGTGAAGGTAGGTGAGTTTTACTACCTAGTGGACTTTCTAGTGCTGGATTGTGTTAAAAATACACAACCGACTGTTATTCTGGGTAGGGCGTTTTTGGCCACCGCAAATGCTATTGTTAATTGTGCTGAGGGAACGGTAAGAGTGAGGTTTAGGGAAAACAAGACGAGTTTAAAAGTGTTTTCAAATACATCTAATCATAACGATGATAAAAGTAGATCTCATGTGAAGGAGAATCAGAAAGAAAAGAAAGAATGTTTTATGATTGACAGGCTAAATGAGAAGAAAACAAGTGGAAATCGAAAGAAGAAGAAGAAGGTTGAAAAGCCACCTAAACGGGATAGCGAGAAGAGGATTGTGGATGACTTGACCGAGTGTTGAAGGAGCACATACTTAGAGGCGATGGGACGCAAGCATCCCACTAGACTACCATGAGTAGAGGTGTCAGGTATGGTTACTTATATAGTTTGCATAGTTGTGTAGAGTATTATAGGTATATTGTTGTTTTTTTTTTGTTTTTGTGTTTGTTTGGCAAGAAAAATCCATCAAGAATGGGATCTCAGGTATGTTATTTCATTATTTTATGTTCTAGGACACTAGGTGGAGGTTTTTGGGTTAAGAAAAATGGTGAAAAACCACTAAAAATTGGCTAAGTATCAAAGAAGTTTTTTTTTTTTTTTTTTTTTTTTTTTTTTTTTTTTTTTTTTTTGTGAACATGCCTTGTTCGTGTACCTCGAACAGGCAGGGCTGGCGTTTCGCGTACCGTGAAACCAATTACCCTGGAAAAATAATTTTTTGCCTCTTCGCGGGTCGCGAACAGATCCTCAGTGTCTTTCGCGACATAAGAAGGCCCCTGAAACTTTGAAAATAAAGTTTGGCCCCTGTAACTTTCCACAACTATTCAACTCCACTTTTACCATTAAAATTCATCCCTAGTCCACCTCATTTACTGTCTTGCCATCCATGTACGTTTCTTGTTTTTATTATATTTTGAGTTTGTATATTGAGTCTATTTTGAATTTCTGGGAGTGCTTGAAGTTTAATTTTGCAACCAGATCTCCTCACCTGTACTCAATCTCCATTCAGGCAGGGCGGATCTGTACACCATCGGTGTATAAGGCATCCCAAATTTTTATGTTTTTATGTTTCTTTTGAGTTTTAGTTTCAGGTTTGTTTATCGGCTGCGAACGAAATGCTATACGGCTCGATTGGGAGGAACTGTAGAGACTCAGACGCGCACTGCCTATATCCAGGGGAGTCTGTTGCTTTTTATTGTTGTTATATATATTTTCTATTTATTTTATTCCCTATCTTACATTGAGGACAATGTGTCGTTCAAGTGTGGGGGTGGAAAAACTTCATTTTTATTTATTCTTGAGTAAAAGAAATTTAAAAAAAAACAAAAAAATCGAGAAAATGTTTTGAAAATTGTTCCTAAAAAGCATTCTAATCAAACATAAAGCAGCTTTTTCAGTACATACCAGTTATTTCTTGATTGTTTTGGCAGTAGATCCTTAGTCGTTGAAATCAGTTCCTAAAAAGCATTCTAATCAAACATAAAGCAGCTTTTTCAGTACATACCAGTTATTTCTTGATTGTTTTGGCAGTAGATCCTTAGTCATGGTCTAATTTGTGAAAAAGTAATAGGAACTAATTTCAACAGGTATTTTTAAGAAAAATGTTTAGAATTGCCTGACTAGATTTACAAGCTATTGGTAATAAATGCATGCACACATCGGTAACCCATTTCCCCACTTTTGTGAGATCTTGAGCCTACTAGATGATAGATTGATTCATATACATTTTCGTTTGTTGAGAGTAGGCCAAATGTTTCTCTATTGCAAAACTTGTTTGATTTGATACATGCAGAGGTTGTAGACTAGATATGCACGTACATGACAAAGGCGATTTAGGATTCCCGTTTTTGTTTGAGACCTTTCATTTTTTTGTGTTTACATGTTTACCTAAAATCACCTTTAGTAGCCATGTTGAGCCTACACCCTTTCGTTTGTTAAACCTATAAAATTACCCAAATCGACTCGTTGACCGTTGTTAAGAAAATTGATGACATCCATTGTGTTCTATGTTTATGTTCAAATGTTTGATCTATGTTAAGTTGTGAAGAAAAAAAATGAAAAAAAATACGAAAAGAAAAAAAATTGAAGTATGTGTTATGGGACCAATAAGCCCAAAGTTGTGTGTATTGTGAGAATAAGGATTGTCAATCACGTTTGTCTCACCATTTTATTTTAGCCACTTCTAGCCAAATTTATCCTACCTGTACCCTAAGCCCAAAACCCGTAAGTCCTTTAGATATGTACATTGTCTACAGTTGAGGCGTGATTGTTATACAGGCCTATGATAAAAGAGTTACATGTTTGGTTTTGAGTGAATAATAATAGCGCATTACATGCTAGTACAGATATTAAACCGAGTGGAGTGAAAACTTGTGAGGGGTGTGTTGCATGAGAATAAAAACCGGAAGCATGTTAGGTTTTGTCGGGTTAATTATGTTTTTAAATGGAAATCAATTTGACTTGCTGAATTAATACATCTAATACTAATCTGTAAATGGGGTATGACTTTGGACCTTAGCTAAGGTATGATGGGGGCAACAGGGGTGTTATTCTGTGATAATGTGTTGAGCAGGGTGAATATAATTTTTTCGAGATGAAAAAAGATAAGTGTGGGTGTGATGTGTTGGTGAAAACACCTTGTTAATATGTTATTTTTGTGTATATTTTAGTCTTATATAGTGTACTTTTAGTCGGTCTTAGTTATTTAATAGTGTACATGTGTTTTGTAGGTGTTCGTGAGAGATGAGCTCAATACGAAAGAAAATGATCAAGTCGCGTACACTTGAGAGCGAGCATGGAATTAATATTAATTATAATAAAATAGAAAAAAAAGAAAAAAAACGTGAATTTGGGCTCACGTTTCATGGCCAAAACATTTTCTTTGAGGTGGCGTGTGGGAGGACTCGAACTTGTGACCCGGAGGTTGTTAGGACTAGGATTTCACCGTTGAACTACGCCTTTCAAAAAAAAAAAAAAAAACTAATTTCCCGAACCATGTCTGTGTGGTTCCTAATTAATTAACTGAATTTTGTGTGAAACTTAGAACCTAAAGTTTGGAGGAGGTTACTTTTCTCATCCTTGTTTTCAAACCAAATTCTAAGTTTATGTTTGTAATTTCTAAATTAAAATCAATCTAAAACACAATTTTCCTTTCGGTATTAGTTAATTCAGTGAAAACTATTCTTTTCACCAATTCCCAGTGGAGACGACTTGACTTCCATTTACTACTTTATTTTATTATTTTTGACCGACCAAACGCCGTCAATCAACTACAGCCTCTTCACTTTGGATCTCGCCTTCCTCAATGTCCATAGGGGCTTCGCCTTGTTCCCCATTTCTTTCGACCGGTTCTTTTTCACATAGAGTCCATCCATCAACATTTGTCATTTCTATTACACAACAAAATCACAACAAAATCTTTTCATGTTAGTTTCTAAATATTTCCCACTACTTCAGAACCGGAGCTCTGATACCAACCGTTAACGACCCGGATTTGCGAGTCGTTACCAATTGGTATTCAAGAACATAATCATGCTTAACATAAACTTCCATATATTATTACTTAAAAACTGGTTTTCTTACAAAACATTCCATCAAAAACATGATAATACTTCTTGGAAAACATAACAAACAACCGAAACACACTTTTTATTTTTATAACATTCCTCTTAGTTGATAATATCACTCGAACAAGCATGACTTTCGGGTCCCGAACATTCACTTAGATCCTGAAATGCGTGTTAAAATACATTAGTTATTGAACTAGTGAGTGATGTCGAAAACATATTATGACCGATTTATAATGTTGACCGAAAATATGATGTTCGAACTATAATGGCCGATCGAAAATAATAATAATAATAATAATGTATATCTATGGTAACACTTTATCAATGTTAGATAATGCTTCCTAACCCCTTTACGGATTAAGATAAATACATTTGGAAAGACCAAGTGGATCCACTCTCGTAGTTTCTATCTTGACCGGTTTCTATTACAATCTGATTATAACACGACAAGATGCAATTTTAACAAAATACACACAACATGCATTCACCCCAAAAGAGTTTTAAAAGGTAAAATTGGGGACATGCACTCACATTGAGAGGTCTTGCTTGATTTCTATTATGTGCCGATTGTTCAAGAGTTGAGCCGATCACCTGTTATCGTGATAACTTCAATTATATACATATATGTATGTATATACATATTTGTAGCTGACCGTTACAGCTTAGGTGTATAAACTAAACTAAAAGCTGGCCATTACAGCTTAGGCACTCGTTTCCTATGAAAAAAGGAGTTGAAATACTTACCCGGTGGGTCGCTAATGGTCGAAGATGAATCGGCCGATCACTTGGCCGATTGGTTCTTGGGTGTTAGTGGTTTTGTTATAGTGGTATTAGTTTGGTTAAGTGAAGAAGATGGTTGGGTTTTATATAAAAGAGATGAATGCATTATAATTATGAGTGCTATTTATAAGTTCTTAGGTGGAAGATCATTGGTAAGGTTGAGTGTAAGATGAGAGTACAGGTGGAGAGATGGTGGAATTTGGCGACACAAATGGATGGAATTTGAAGGGCCGATGGTCTTGAGTTGGGTTAATGGGCTCAAGGTTTAATAATATTAGTTCTAGGTTATTGGGCTTAGGATATTGGGCCACAATTATAAAGGTTTTCTTATAAAAATTTCTTAATATTATTGGCCCATGTTTATTAGTTGGGTAAGTTATTGGGCTTCACCTTTGGGTGGCCCAATTTATTCTATTCGGCCCATTACTAATCATTCTATTATACGATACTTTAATTGTAATTACGTTTTATGTTTTTGAGGTTATTACAACCTTACACATAAAAAGGTCTTCCTGACCTCTTCTTAGTGTAGACTTGGACAAAGGTCTTGTCACATCTTCCCACCTGTTCTCCTCCTCCCTTTTTCTCTTCCCTTCTTCTCCAACTCTACAGATCCCCTGCTCCTCATTTCTTCTTCTTCTTCACCTCCTCCTCCTCCTCCTCCTTCTTCTCCACTCCGCCCTCCTCTCCCCTGCGCCGTCCTCCCTCCCGTCTAATGTCGCAGCTTCGTCCTCCTCTCCCATCCAGCGCTTCCTCCTCCATTCCCCTCCCCCGTCACCTCCACCGCTTTCTCCTCCCCAACCCATATAATATTAGGTGTAACAAAGAGGATACAACAGAGTTTTGTAATAATATTGTAATCATAATAATAAGCTAAGAGTGAAATTAATTAAGATGAACAATAAAAGAAGGAATTAATGGTGGTTTCGGGTTCCATTAATTTATGAAGAGAAGACTAATTTTGGATGTGTTGCATACCTTTTGAAGAGCAATTGAAGGGCTGTGTTATGTTATATGATATTCTTGAAAGATTGGCATTGATATTGTTGATGTTAGGCATAGGGTTGATAAAGAAGGAAGTGAGATAGGGGGATGTACCTGGTGAGTTGTGATGGGTTATTGGGGGTTATGGTTAAGGTGGGTTGTGGTTGGTTATGGTGGGTTATGATTTTAGGTTACGCTGCAAACGTTAACAAACAAACAGTCTTCCTCTTACAGACTGCAGACCTTTGGTCCACATTTTCTCCTGTAGATAGGGCTGAGTAGGCTTGTAAATGAACCGAACGAACACGGACACGAACACATAATCGAACACTTTTTTGTGTTCGTGTTTGCTCATTAAGAAATTTGTCGTGTTCGTGTTCGTTTATGTCCGTTCATTTAAAACCTAAAGGAACAGTTCATGAACATAAACGAACACAAATGATCAATATAGATGAACACAAATGAACATAAATGAACACATAAAAAAGTTAATAATGATTCATCACAATTCAGCCAAGTCTAATACATCACGATGCAACCAAATCTAAATTAGTAGTTTGAATGTTCATGATTCATTCAAAATAATCACCATGTATCTACCAAAAAAAAAAAAAGTTCACCATGATTAATCCAAAAACATCCATCCACCATCCATGTGTGTTTTTTATTAGGGTTTACTCCAAAAGGTTTTAACAACTTTCCTAATCATTTGGTGATAAAACACATTGATTTTGAAGCAAAAATGATGATTTTTATGCAAAACAAGCTGTCATTTCACACATTCCAAAACCTAGTACCTCGGTTTTAGGATCTGTACTTCCGTATTGTACACGCACACTCTGTTTTTAATATGAATACAACCTTTTAACCATCTTGTGTGTGTTTTCATACCTCGTTATTGTGTTTGTTGGCGTTTTTGTTATCTGAACCTCGTCTAGTGGATTCCACACACTAGACAAACCAGCTTTTGATTGTCGGATTGTCCGAAATCGGTCCTACAATAAATATAATTTGGGGTTTTGGAATTGGATATGATATCAATCAACTTTGTGTGGTTGGGTTTGCTTCAAACGAACTAATAGGTTGAACCGTTGAAATGTGAATCAAGAATTTATATTGAAGACAAATAATCAGTCATGATATTTTAAGCCCCGAAATTGCACACATACATGTAATTGGGAAATATTTAGAAATTTCTATAATCACAGAGAACAAAACTTGATAAAATCAAGTAAGTACAAAGTATGGCTAATAAGACGTAGAAATAGGAACTTTAGAAATACGAACTTAGGGGATATAGATATGTACAACACCCTTAACCTAAATAAGTAAATAGTATACGTATATAAGACCTATTTTTTTTCTTTTTGAATGAATTATGTTAACCCGTGTAATACACATACATGGTAAAAATTTTACCTAGTAGGTGATTTTTGGACGGTGAAACAGGTCAGGCGATCAAAAGTCAGCTTCAGTCTAAAGTTAATTGTTACCAACATTGTAATGGGCTTGCAATATATATTGGGTCAGTAAAAACAATTGGGCCTTTTAGATTATCATCAGTTGATGGCAGAGAATGGGCTAAAAGAAATAATCAACTAGTTCTATGGACTATGGTATCAAGTATCAACTAGTTCACTAATTGTCTTTGGAGTTTTAATCTCATGGTAGTACTTGTACACGTCCTTTGAAGTTCATGCCTTAGTACCATATCAACATAATTCATTCAAAAAGAAAAAAAAGGGTCTTGTATGTCTACTATAATATATAAATAAAAGCTTTGTGGGACACATGACACATTTTCAGGGCCTGCTAAGTTGCTTTTCCCGCTCATTTTCCTATTCTTCCCATGTAAGTTTCTTTCCTATTTTTCCTCTCTCCTGATCTCGATTTTTTTGTTTTCTTCTTTCATGTTAACTGTAGTTAATCTCTATGATTGGTTTAATCAACTTTAAGTGATTAATATCTGTCTAAAAGTAGCTTACATGGGCGAGTTTACACATTTTAATTTGTTGTCACATGGAGTAGGTCTAAATTTTGATCGGTTTGCTGAAATGATATAATGTTGAGTTACCGATTCACACAAGTAGGAAACCGATTCAATTTGTTTAATTTTTTTCGCTCGCTATACTGGATGAACACTGTTATTTACAGATTCAAATATCCTCGCTGATGTTTCTCTCGGATTCGCATGTCCCCGCTTCAATTTCAGAAATTTGGTTTTGTGATTATATTTAGGTATAATGTTCATTGTCGCTTCCGGTATATTCGTCTTGTAGATTATTCAAGTTTGTTGCTTGCGGATCTCGATCCTTTTGTAGTGTAGGTAAGTATAATATATTGTTAGAAGCTTACATGATTTCTATGCGGAAGTAGAAGACGATTCCGTGGAATCATGGGAGGCCTTTTTGTTTATAGATTATTTGGAGTAGATAATTCAAGTGGATGGTTAAAATTGTTATATCTTTATTGGATACATTACGTTTTCTTTTCAAATAATTTTGTATCCTTTTTTTTAATGTTGTTCGAATCCAGTGCAGAGATGAAATATTTGACGATGGGAATTTAGGAGTTCCATTAGTTCTTTAGTGTTAGCCATCATATGCATATTTTTATTTATAGAAACATGTAGTTGTTATGAGACAGTTAAATACATTGGTTAGATAGATGAGTACTACAATATGTATGTTAAAGCATATAGCTGGGCACTTATATGCTGCTATCTTTTTGGATTTGGAATTCACTAGAGGTAATTTATTGGATAAGTTTTTAGGGAAGTGTTGATACAGAATCTGAGAAAGTGGGTTTTTTGCAATCTTGATGTCTTAGGATGGCTTTACGTTAAAACTATAATGTACGACATTGTTTAAAAAGCGTGAGTCCCTTCAAAGTGTTTAGGTCACAGAAGCCGAGGCGTGTCTCCTAAAACCAAGAAATTGCATTTCTCATCAGTTATACATCTCAATTATTTTACATATCGACCGTGGACGCCTCAAGCCCTAAGGCGTTTTCTAGCTCGCCTTGTGTCTCAGGTGCACCTCTTAAAACCAAGGTATGCATATTGTCTAATTTATGTGTCGATATATATGTCTAAAAAAGTGATACATTAAGCCGGATATTCTTTTTCTATTTTCTTATTTCATTCTCTTTCAAACTTGTAGAAATTACATCAAAATAGCAGGCAGACGGGCAATAAGCCGCGCCGCCTCCACTTTCAAATTCTATTTTTTTTATTTAAAAAAGTTAACTAAAAATCTATAATATCGTATCTCAAAAATCATTTATAAATTTTTAATATTCTTTACTAAATATTCAATATTTATTTTATTTAACCCGTGTAATACACGGGTTCTAACCTAGTGTATACTATTTAGGTTTTAAGGGTGTTATACATATCTCGATCCCTTGAAGTTCCTATTTCTATGGCTTAAGCTTTAGCCAGGTGGATTTCTAAAGTTAACGATACATCATTATGATTTCAAAGACTTCTTTCATAGTTTATGTTGAAACAACAAGGATAAGGCATGGAGATGGTATGGACGTCTCTTTGGGTTGGACCTAACACCTTCCGAGCATGTACCTGCACCACGAACAACTCGTTAGAAGGGGTCCAGAAACTGGGGTCTCTGGACCACCCTCCGACGCTCAACATTAGTGATTTATCCCAAGAAATGTACATAAAAGTAAATATAAAGGAGTAAATGAGGGATACGAAGCATGAGACGAGGTGGTGGTTGAAACCCGGTGGTTAGCTAGCAGCTGAGGTGATTTCAGGCTGCTTAGCTCGATGGTTGAAAGTTGGTTATTAGAACCATGGATCCGTAGACTGTTGATATGGCAGCTCCAGGGCTCCGTTAGGGGAGCTTGTGGGTTCAGCAGGGGAGCTTAACAACTTAATTGTGTGTAAATATAGAGAGTTCTTGAGCTGCTAATGTGATACTTTAGCAGCGCGTAGGCTCCCCTATGGGAGCTAGGCAGATTAGTTAGTAAGGGAATGTTTCTAGAGAGAGAGAGAGGGAGGGGAGGGGGGAGAGAGAGAGAGAGAGAGAGAGAGAGAGAGAGAGAGAAAGAGAGAGAGAGAGATGTCTTGAGTGGAGATCAAGACAAATGGGATGGGTTTGAGTGAAGGTGTGACCCCTCTATTTATAGAGGGTGAAACCCCAAACCCTAATGGGCTTTGTAGTAATGGGCTGGGCTGGCCCATAAATGTTGGACCCACCTTTATTATTGACCTTCTGTAAGGCAGGTCCTGTGCTCGTGTAAGGCAGATCCTGTGCTAGGGAGCTTAGGAGCTAATGCAGGTAGTTTCTCGACACCAGCTTCTGGCTTTTCAGCTTCCTGGCCTGAGCTTGGTAGCTTCTTGAATATGTTTAACCGTGGGGTTTGGGTACCCACGTCATTAGCCCCCCAGTCATAAGTAGTCATGACGTAGTCATGGGTGCTTGTGACTTAGAAATCTTATCTCCTTTTTTCTTACCTCTAGAAATTCATAAACTTTGGTGTTAGGTGTTTGTGCCTTATTTGTTTATGAATTTCTTATTTTGGAGAGGGTCTAAAAGTCCATGAATGAATGGAATCATCTTGTTGATGAACTTATCATAGACAAGTAGTGGCCGTGAACATATGTGGTAGCATGCTAGTACGCGCCTTTTTAACTTGTAGAGTTCGTAGCCTTGAGGTTCATGGTAAGCTATATCACCGTAAACATCTACGTCGCGTGTCACAAAATAGGTAAGAGCTCATAGATATTTTTTTATCAAATGGCGTAGCCTACCTTCCCAAAGTTTTTGGGTTTCTGAAGCATTTGATGAACTTTTTCTATGATAGGATTGATGATACTAAGCAAGTAGAAGCCAACAATGTAAAAGAATGAGCTTATCGTGTGTGTATGGTACACCGTGTTGATGATCTTTCAATAGACAAGTAGTGGCATTGATCTTAGTATTTATCATGTCACCACGTGTCTTTTTTTCTTATACATGTAGACTAGGCTTATAATCACCTTGTCGGGGCTTGCGGTAGGTTATACCAACGCGAGCGTCATATGTGCTCTCTCGGATATTCTTTGGTGCCTAATGGTAGCTAATAGCTTCATTCCATGAACTCATCGCTTCCATCCATTAGATGTAGCAGCTTACCAGCTTGAGACTTTGAGCTTCTCTAAGTGTTGTGGTAAGCTCATTTTATAATAGATGTGATGGAGCAAGGCAGATATGAGCAAACATGGCAAAAGAAGGAGCCTTTTGCATACCCATGTTGTAGATTGATGAACTTTTTCCATAAAAAAAAGTGGGCTTATTTGATGCGGAAGTGAGCTTCTCATGCTTGGAAGTTACCCTATTACGAGATTTTCGGTATATGACGCTGAACTTCTTTGGTGAACGTGAGCGCATATGTTGGTGAGTTTCTCACGCTATCAAGTGGGCTTCTTTCGTATAAAGGCGAGTTTATAGGTGTGCGTTGTTGAGCTTCCTTTGCATGGATGCGAGCTTGTAGCGCAATTTGGTGAACTTCCTTTACACAAAGATGAGCTTCTTGCGAAAGCTATTTTCTTCCCATATCCATGTAAGAGGTTTCTCTTTATCAAAATGTGAGACTAAGCCTTTTTTTATATTTCTTTTTCAACCGTATAGTACTTCTAAATGTGTAGACAATCTTATTGTTTTAGAAGCTTATTCCCAATTGTAGTTGCGTATCATAAGAAGGTTGAACCTTGTTTGAGCAAGGTATTGCTCGTTGAACTTGCCCATGTCCTAATGACATCTTTGTTGGTAAGGATGCTTACCCTACTATTATGGTTGAGAGCACTCCCAAGCCGATATAGCAGGCTAACTTTGATAATGAATTTGTTGCTCTTCTAGTGAGCTAATGCATTATGATTTCTGAAGACCTTGTCATGTAAGCTTATGTAAGCTATGCATGAGTCTTGCTATGCAAATGCCTTTATAATCTTGTTATGGTTTGATGCTGCAGACACCCTACCTTAACGTAATTATAAAGAACCGATTGCAGTTTTATCCTATCAGCTTTTGTATTTATTTTTTATGTTCGTTTATTGCTTTTGTTGAACATGTATGAGCTGTCTTGGTGTGAGGAGCTCACCCTCTTTTATGGGTTTAGGTTTCAACTTGTCCCATAGAGTTGTGGATTGTATTAGGAACTCACCATGTATACAGGAAGGTATAGCGCCTTGTTCCCTGTTGAGCGATGTGGCCTAGGAGCTCATCCCCATTTCATGGGTAGGTATAGTGCCGGATCCCATGGAGCCTAGTTAGGAGGGCCTCACCCTTTGATAGGATAAAGTAGACAAGTAGTTGTGGTAGTACGAAAGAGTTTCCTCCATTCCCTTAGCTTGCAGCTTAGGAACTACATTCTCTAGACAACGTTTTTTGAGTATTAATTGGATTCATTGATGGGATATCAAGATGTTATAGTAACTAAGGTTTCCTTAGAGTAGGCTATATCATGGATTTTGTATGCATGTTGCGATAATCAACCAACTTTCCTGGATCGATGTTTTGTGGAGCTTATCTTTGAAGAATATATCCTTGTTGGTTTTTCCATGAGTTAGGGTAATGCAATAATACATGAATATTAATACTACACACTTTAAAGAATGTGGATTTTTTATGTGATAAGCTTCCCGTTGAAGTTCCTCTTTTTGTGTTCGCCATATGTCAAATAGACGAAATGTCATGAGGAAATGTTAGGTAGATTCTTTTGTAATTCCATAAGTCTTTTTGTGTAAGAATAATAGCCTCTTGAGTAAGAAGGTTATCTCATTGCGTAAGAAGGGCAGCTTCTTTACGTAAGAATGGCGGCTTCTTATGTAATAATGGAAGCTTCTTATGTGAGAATGTTAACTTCCTATGTAAGAATGGAAGCTATTTAGGTAAGAATGGACAGCTCCTTGTATGAGAAGGTTAGCTTCCTTATGGAAGCTTTTTTAAGTAAGGATGCACAGCTTCTTGTATAAGAAGGTTAGCTTCCCTATGGAAGCTTTTTTATGTAAGGATGCACAGCTTCTTGTATAAGAAGGTTAGCTTCCATATGGAAGCTTTTTATGTAAGGATATTAGCTTGTGATGTAAGAGGGTAATCTTCTTTGTTGACGATCGTAAGCTTCGTATGTGCTAAGAAAATTGCCTTCTAGGATATGATGGTTAGTTTTCTTGGTTTTAGATGATACTTGAAGAGCTTCATGCAAGGTCAGGGAACTTTACACTTGAACCCGTGATCAACCTTTGAAGGAGACAAAAATGTCTCATAACATTTTGGACGATGTTTATGTGTAAGTTTGGTGACATTCAAGATACTCTTACGCCTTCAACCATATTGTTTAGAATAGAGTATACGGTGATCTTTGATTGACCTTTCGTATGAGTTGATTCAATAGAGAAGGTATTAAAAATAAGCTTTTCCATAATTTAGTAAAATTCTCTTAATCATTGGACACATTAAAGCACATGAGGTAGAGGTTGAGCTTGTTTAATGGCATGGTGCATCAATGTGGTGTTTGATTGAAGGGGAGTTAGTAAGTAAAAGTTCAAGGGTAGAGGTTCACTTACCTCATAGGTGGTGAAGTCTCATGGCTTTGAGTGTTGAGGTTTTGGGACTCCTTGAACAATTCTTTAGCAAGGTGCTACCATATGGCAAAAATATCTCCTAACCAATGCTTTTTGATGCTATGGCGGGCTACTTCTTTCATGTTGCTTCCTTGCTATAGTGAACAATTTCTGGAAGGATACCGTCATGCTTCCTATTGGCGGCTTCTATATTCTTATGAGCAGCTTCTATGCTCTTGACAACTGGTTGCTGCTGTAGGACAGGTGCAAATAAGGATTCACCCAACTCTATTATTTTGTGGAGTTCTAACGGTGTGGTAATTTGTCGCATACACGATCACTAGAATTTATTTTCTACGATCCTTTGTGTCACCAAGTTGCATCGTTGCATTGGCAATTTGCTTGCGTGCTTCTTAGGTAGGCACGAGTAGCAATGCTCCTTTATTTGATCATTTGTTGTGTTGCCCTAACCATTGCTTGAAGCTTCTTTGCTTGTTTTAGTAAGCCATTTGTTGTTCCACAAGTTGCTTTAATATTTCTTGTGGGTTATTATGTTTCTAAGCCTTGTAGGCTTTGTGAGTATTAACCATCTATCGGAGATTGCACACTTGATAGGATTAGTTTAGGCATATAGGCTTGTTTTTTATAGAACCTTCTTTTTATAAGGTTCCCTGGACGAGGTGTTTAAACTTTTCCATATATCGGCTAAGTGTTATTCTCTTGCAGTGTCGGCAAGATGTATGGAGGTTTTAGCAGGTTGCTTCGATGATTGAGCAAGCTGCTTTAGTTAACCTTGATCTTGTCGATTTTATTTATGCCTGATTCTTTGTAGATAATCATGTGCAAGGTAAGTATTGTTATATCTTTTACATAAGCGGAGTCACCTGGACAGGAGCAATCGAAAGGACGATGTGTTGTTCTTTAGCTTACTTGTCAGGTTCTTTGTTGCTTAGCTGCAATAAGCAACGTTCCTCCAATAGAGAAGCATATGCCTTATTCAGACCATGATTCTGTTCGAGGCTTCTTTACCCCTACCGATGATGTCACATGAGTAGCAATGTGCTTGTGACCATTTTAACTTTTAGGGCAGGAGCCTTGACATGTGTAGCTAACCGGCTTCTCTACTTTTTAGTTCCTCGCCTTCTCGGTTTCTAAACTTCTTGATTCGTTCAAAATTAGGTACCCGTACCATCAGCCCCCAATCATGAGTAGTCATGACGTAGTCATTGGTTCTTGTGACTTAGTACATTTTCCTTTGATTTCTAACTGCCCACGTGTGAGCTTTCTAAGATTCTAGATATGTCAAGCTTTTGGGATCCAAAGATCCTTTTGTCATGTATGAAGCTTCTTACTAGGTGCTTGAAGAATTTTATGCTTATTTCAAGTAAGCTATTAATTTGGAATCAAGCCAAGGTTATAAATGTTTCGTTGAACATGTGACAACAAGTAATATTTGTCTATTTTTCAACATCGGATGCTTTTCGTGAACATGTTTAGGCGTTTAACTTCCTTATGTCATTTGTGAGAATCTTGTGCAAGCTAAAGTTTTTTTATCCTATGAGAAAGATAGGACAAAGAGGTGAGCTTATATAAATGAGGTAACTCGCTTAGATCTTTATCGCTTTAAGCCGATAGTCATCCTTGTGGGATGTAATCTTTATATGGTTGCCTCACTTGTGCCTCATGATATCATGAGCATGTCACTTGATAAGGCTAGCTAAGTAGGGATTTTGTGAAGGCGTAGGAGGCTTAGTAGCTTCCGAGCTTCTTGGCTTTACGAGTTGCCGCATTTCCCTAATGGTGTGTTATGGATCTTTTGAGGTTACAAAATTTTCTTGGTGATGCATTCGTGAGCTTCTCAAGTCACCATAGGTGAGGTCACTCGAAGTTCGTTTCATTCCTATAGAGTGACATCCCTTCTATGTAGGGGATCGACTTATCTTGGCAAAGCATTGAATTGGTGCTCAGTGGAGCAAGTACATAAGATGATGTTTTATGCTCTCCATGAGGAGGTATCTTTATCCTTTCCTAAGTTGTCAGTCTTTTTAAGCGAGGTGTTGAGCCTGCCCTAAGCGATGTGCTCGTTCCTTTAAATGACCTTGGTGTATGGGAATAATGTTAATTTTTTAAGGATGATTTGACCTACCGTTCGTCAATCCTTAAAAATCTTTGGTTTGATTCATATGGTGAAGTATAGCTGAGCTGCCAAGCTGTTAGCTTCTTTACCTCAGCTGGAAGCTATGTAGTGTATAAAATATGAGCTAATTTTTGTAGCTTTTGACACGATTTGTATTTTATATCTTCCAATATGTCATATATTAAGCTTTATTCTTTCTTTTGTCAGTAATAACTGTTTATAGACAAGTGTACCCTTAGAAAGCAAATATCTTGGAGGTACTCAAGGCACCTTATTTATGTGTGTTCTCTTCCCAAGGGTTGCTTGGGTGTATGTATTATGGTGCTTGCTTAAGGATACCTGCTTATAGCTTGTGTAGATCTGACTTTTGTCTTTTCGATGTAAAAGCTAAAGTCTATTATATGACATAGGTTCGTGTTTGCAGTTGCGAGCTTCTAACTTGTGGCTATGAGCTTCTGTATTTCAGCTTCTAGCTCCTAGCTATGAGCTTATAGCTTCTAGCCTTGAGCTTCAAGCTTCAAATTTCTAACTTCGAGCTTCTGGCTTCGAACTATGGGCTCCGAGCTTTAGGCTTGTAGTGTCCGAGCTGCAGTTTATAAAGTTGTAGCTTCCGGTAAGTAGCTCATGATTTTACTTATAGAGTTGTTTGAAGCTTCCATATGGCAATTGGTGTGAGTAGTGTACTTTCTCTGATAGTTATAAAACTGAATAGTTGCCTACAACTGTCATGTAGTACCTGACATACTGACATGAATAGTTGTCCACAGCTGTCCTGTAGCAACTGACGTACTCTCTGATGTGAATAGTTGTTTAGGCTGGTAAAGCTGAATAGTAGTCTTTAGCTGCCCTATGGGAGCCAGCCTGCTTTACCTGACATAGCTAGCTGATAAAGTGTGTGTGTTTATTTTATTTACTTATTTATTTATTTATTTATAAGTGAAGTTAATGGTTAGCTTACAAGTTCATGGGCTTTTTTCACGCCATGGTTACACTCATAAGTCCCTTAACTTTTACTAAGAATTTTGGGCCAAATATAGGTTAGGCTAAAAGTTGAAACGAGATGTAATGTTAGTTTTATTTAAGACTTTGTTTAACATCATTTAGAACTCTTGATTATTTCTTGAGAAGCTCCTTTCAGTGATATGAGAAGTAAAATATTTTTACACTTTATCTTGTTTAGGCTAGTAGGAGTTTGTAGGAGCTTGTGCCTAATGTTAATATCGAGAGAGCGATCATGTGCTTATATCGCATGTGCACATGAAGTGAAGTGAAGAGCTATAAATGAATGTTTAGTATACAAAGATGTAAAATGAGCTTACATGGAGGAAGATTTCTAGCCTAGGGAGCTTCCCTAGGGGAGCAAGTATTGACCCCCTTTCGGTATGAACGTTTAGTGTATTAAGATGTAACATGAGCTCACATAGGGGAGGACTTCTAGCCCAGGGAGCTTCCATGGGGGAGCTTGCCTTCCATACCTGCTAAGTGTTGACCCTCTTTTTATGCATGTTTAGCACATTAAGATGTAACAGGGGCTGCCATAGGGGAAGGCTTCCCGCTCATGGTGCTTCCTTATGGGAGCGAGTGCTGACCCCCCTTTCGATTTGTCAGCAGGTGTTTTTGCCATTTTGGTGAAAGATACCACTTTATATGCTTTTGAGGTCTGATTTGCTATTGACTGAGCACCTTTGTGGATTAGTGTGTAAGAAAGTCTGACTTTTGACTTTTCTTACTTTTTTTACTGTTCACCACTGTAGCAAGAGCTGCGATATGGCAGCCTGAAGCTTCCTGGCTTCCCTATTTATAGTTTAGATAGGTTGTCCAGCTCCGATTTATGTGATCTTTTTTTTAACTCATAGATCAGTTGTGGGGTTTTAGCATCCACGTCGCGAATTATAGAGTTGATGATATCACTTACGATGGAGCTGCGGTATGGCAGCCTGACGTGTGCAACATGAGTTGTACAAGATGCAATACTTGTACTAGAGACTTCAAAAATGTTTGGGCAAAGTTATTTCCTGTTTCTTTTGTGCTTTATTGTCACAAACTTTTATGTGTGCTAAAAGACAAAAATGAGATAGTCAAACCTTAGGACAAGTGTACACATCTTCCTATAGAATTATTCTTTAAAGAATATATTTTGAGATGTTTCCTTTTTTTTCATCAGATTCTTTGTGAGGATAATATTTCATAATTTAATATCCTCTTTTAATGACTTTTTTTTTATGACACCACATAAAGTGGGGTCGAGTATTGTGTACATAAAATCTTTCATTTCTTTAGTATTCTTTTTTGACCATATTTGAACAAAGTGTAAACATGTGTTCAAAAGGTTGTAATTTTTCATCAAGAATATGAGTAGATTTTCAGGTTTGACATTTTTATCAAAGAAGTTACATATAGCAACCGAGTTACAAGTGTATGGAACCCGGTCACCGGCGTTTTGAACATGTAATACGTGGAGCAAAAAACACAAACATGTGTACGAGGTGTACGAGTGATTTTTCTGGTAAGAACATCCTCTCCATCCTTAAAAATAAAGAACTTAGGAACATTTGGGGCTAAACCAAAAAGATTTTCATGTTCTAAGCGCGATAACCCCACGGTGGGCGCCACTTGTTGAAACAACAAGGATAAGGCATGGAGATGGTATGGACGTCTCTTCGGGTTGGACCTAACACCTTCGGAGCATATACCTGCACCACGAACAACTCGTTAGAAGGGGTCCAGAGACGACGCTCAACATTAGTGATTTATCCTAAGAAATGTACATAAAAGTAAATATAAAGGAGTAAATGAGGGATATGAAGCATGAGACGAGGTGGTGGTTGAACCCGGCGGTTAGCTAGCAGCCGAGGTGATTTCAGGCTGCTTAGCTCGATGGCTGAAAGTTGGTTATTAGAACCATGGATCCGTAGATTGTTGATATGGGAGCTCCAGGGCTCCGTTAGGGGAGCTCGTGAGTTTAGCACGGGACCTTAATAGCTTAATTGTGTGTAAATATAGAGAGTTCCTGAGCTACTAATGTGATACTTTAGCAGCTCGTAGGCTCCCCTATTGGAGCTAGGCAGATTAGTTAGCAAAGGAATGTTTCTAGAGAGAGAGAGAGAGAGAGAGAGAAAGAGAGAGAGAGAGAGAGTGAGATGTCTTGAGTGGAGATCAAGACAAATGGGCTGGGTTTGAGTGAAGGTGTGACCCCTCTATTTATTGAGGGTAAAACCCCAAACCCTAATGGGCTTTGTAGTAACCGGCTAGGCTGGCCCATAAATGTTGGACTTACCTTTATTATTGACCTCGTGTAAGGAAGGTCCTGTGCTCGTGTAAGGCATGTCCTGTGCTAGGGAGCTGAGGAGCTGATGCAGGTAGCTTCTCTACACCAGCTTTTTGCTTTTCAGCTTCCTGGCCTGACCCTGGTAGCTTCTTGAATATGTTTAAACGTGGGGGTTTGGATACCCACATCATCAGTTTACAATAACTTTAAGAAATGTTTAGTTTGATATATACTAGATTATCGCCCGTATAGACATACGGTTCAATAAATGCTAATACTTTGAATTTTAAACTTTATTGAATAAAAATAAATTTAAACATGCTTCAACAAAAAAGTTAAATATTCATATAAGAATAATAAAACATGAATTTAATCAATAATTAAAATAAAATTTATTAGTCAGAAAAAATAACATATAATTCAAATACCATTTGAAATGTTAGATAATGGTGTTCGTTTCAAGTCACCTAAAAAAATAAACAAATTCAATACAATAGATGCACGAATTACGACTAGTTGCTTTGGATTATCAATAAAAGTGTTTTGGTTGATTACGTGAGGTCGAAGGAAGGTTTTACATAGGTCGAAGGAAGATAGAAATGGTCGAAGGGAGAAGACAGAATACATGCTTTGGTTTGAGCTATGATGCAGGTCGAAGGAACACATTCGACCTTGTCGAGAGGCCGAATGTGCAGGTCTATATAAGCTAAAAATTTTGTTTAGTTATTAACTTTTCCCATTTCAGTGTGTGTGTTGAGTCTAGGTTCTCCCTGTGTTTCTAGAAAGTTCTGAAGTTGATTTATTTCATTGTAAACCTATTTTGTAAGGCATATTAACAATGTTTATTAATGAAATGGAGATTGAAAAGGTGATTGATTGTGTCTGATTCGATTTATATCATTTTGTAAACAATCTAGGGTTTCCGCACTTTGATTGTTAGACTTGTATGATCATATAACTGTTTTCATCAAAATCGGTCCTCTACAAAGTGGTATCAGAGCCAATCTGGATCATACAACTACAAATTGATATATTTTGAACAGATTTTGACCCAAAATTGTCCAAAATTTTTCTGTTTTGCATGAACATTGTGTTTCAATGGAGATTGATTGATTTGGACTAGATTTGACGGATAAAATCAAAAATTTCATTCATTAAAGTTGATCTCCAACAAATCCGAAGCAAAACCTGATAAAGATCATCAAAATGCATTAATTTTTGAAAATTTTGGATCAAAACAACTGATTTTGGAAGAATAACCGTTTTTCAAATGGGTCAGGCCGAACCAGAGAGAATAGGGTCGAACGTGTGAGTTTTTGGGGTCGAACCAGGTTATTTCAGGTCGAATTTGAGTATTTTAGGTCGAACCAAAACTTTTCTAGTGTGTTGTTTGTTCATTCGACCATTTGTGATACATTCGACCTACCGGGAGATTGAAGAGAGTTTATTATGGTCGAAGGAGTCTTGTGTGTTACATTTCTAAATTCGAGTCTGATTAAGGGGGTCGAACCTAGAGGATTCTACATTCGAACCCACGTTTGCTGATCAGAGGTCGAACCTAGTTTGATTTTGGTAAAATTTTCTAAGTGTTTACATTTTGAACATCATGGACGACATGTGGGGATTTCCTATGACACCTAGGCCTACAACAACACAGCAACAACACGTTCCGATGAATCCATGGGCTGTAGCATTTCAGAAGACGAACACTCAGTCATCTCAACCGATTAACTACCTTGCCATGAGTAGTTCTATACCACAATCTGTTACTCAACCACCACAGCAACCAGTGACTGATTATTGGGGCATTGAAGCAGCAGCAGTACATTCTCAAACTACTAATGCTATTTCCACACTAATCAATGATTTGTCCTCAGGTAGTGGAAATCGCCCTCCGAAGTTGATGGACATGGCAGAGTATAACCAATGGCAAAAGAAGTTCAAGATACATCTTGAGGGCATGAGTTTGGAAGGAACTGAAGCTTGGCAGATGATTGCGAAAGGGTAAGCTTCTCCGTGTCTTGAGAATTCAGGAGAACCTATTCCACTTGATGGTTTATCTGAAGATGAGAAGAAAAAGTTTGCAGTCGAGAAGAGAGCTTTTTCACAGCTATCTCAAGCTTTAACTACCGATCTACTACAGTAGTTTGGATTGTGTACTACATTTAAACAGCTATGGGATATGTTGAAGAACAGACATGATGGGAACGATAAAACAAGAAGATTGAAGGTGGAAGAGCTAAAGAAAGAGTTTGAAAACTTTAGCTATGTCGGGAATGAAACTTTAAAGGAGCTTATTCCGAGATACTGTCATCTGTTAACCGAGTTATCGAACTATGATATCAAGATTCCGATGTCTGAGCTGGTTGACAAGTTTGCTGATTTACTACCACCATTTTGGAATCAACACATTGAAGTCTTGAAAGAGAAAGACGCATATCAGTACTAGACAATCAATGAGCTAATTCAGAAGTTGGAGAACAAGGAGTTAGAGGAGAAGAGAAAGGCAAGGCGATCACAATTCCCACAAAATTCGGAATTGTATCATTCTTCCTCATCCACTTTTATGTCCAGTTCAAGTGTTGGTGGAAATTGTAACACCCCAACCGATGGCGGAAACATCGGGGTGCCACGTATTGATGATTGTTTTCAGTAGCACATGGTATAATATAAATTTTATATAATTTATTCAAACAAAATATCCAAAATGTGAAATAATGTCTAAGAATTCAAATACATAACATCAAACAATAACTTCAAAAACTTCAAATAAACTTCAAGATAAATCCTCATGCTAACTCAAGCCTCAGCTTCATTGTTACCTGAAACATGTTAATTTTGAAAGTATTTTGGGTCAACATAAGTTGGTGAGAATTACATAGGTTTTTGATGATAAATGAATAAAATGTTATGCAATTCATGTGTCATGTTAATCTAGCCCATATGTGAGAACATATTAGAAATAAATCGAGTGCATAATCAACCCTGTTGACTGTTATAAAATGATACATACCATACACTTATGGTCCCAATGAATATGTTATGCGATAACAAACACCCACGTAACCTTGGTAGGAGGCACGTATCCGGGTGGGATTGTCAGTCCAATAGATCTATCAATGTATACCGTCGGCTGATCAATGTTAATGATTATGCTAGAATGGTGCTTACTCTAATCATGCTCAAGACAATATGCAACATAGAAAACACATAAACACATTGATGATTGAATTGCAATGAAAAGTGTTATAACATGTTTCACCCCAAAAGTGGTGATAAAAGGGGCTATGTAAACTCACCTTAGCAAATGTTAACTGTTGAAAAAGATATGATAATTGTGTTGCCCAAAGTGATTCCGAATATTACCCTATAATGAGGTAATATATAATAAGTCTAAGTCTAATAACTAATATGTGTATCCTAGGGTTTCGAATTGGGGATAATCAATTGTTAAATTTAATTTAAAAATGTTAATTAAATAAAGAAAATTGGATAATTAATGAAAAATAGTCTTTTTATAAAGTTTGAATTTTGAGTGAGCACATTAAAGTGTTTGAAGCAATAAAATAATTTTTATAAAATTATTTCATTTAAAATAGATTTTTAAATCTATTTATTTATAAATAGCCAATTATTAACTTTAATATGCAAAAATACTAAAATTAAAGAAATCTTATTTTAAAAATCATAATTCTGTTTTAAATGATTAAAAATAATTTGTATAAAATTTTGGTGCAAAAATGATGAAAATTGGATTTATTATGAATTAAATATGATTAAATCTAACAAAAATTGTTTAAAATTATAAAATAAATGATTTTACTGATTTAAAAATTATTTCAGTAAAGGTTGACTTTATAAAAAGTCAGGATAAATTTTGGGAAATTTAATAAAACTGTTTTGATATAATAATGGATTTTTATAATTATAATTGTATAAAAGTGATTTAATTATTATAAATACTAAATAAAAGAATTTCTGAAAAATAAAAATTGTAAATAACACTTTTATATCAGATTAAGTAATTATAATTTTTTTAGAATTTATAAAATAGTTTAGGTATTTTAAAAAGAATTTAAATGGTTAAAAGGATTAATATATATATATAATTAATTATATAGTTAAAAAGAAAAGAAAAGAGAAGAGTGCAAAAACCCGGTCAGAGCCGGGACTCGAACCCGGGTGACCATTGTGGAGGGTCAGCGTCTCAACCACCTGGCCTAGGCCGGTGGTTGTGATGATTTCTGGTTTAAAATTAATAAATACAATAGCGAAAATCAGTATTATCCCCAATTATAAACGCGATGAACCCTAGCTTAACAATCAGATGATTCAAGCAACAATAGCCCGATTAATGTTAGGGCTATTGTTGCTGGGATGCCGAAGAACTAAACCCACTAAAAAAATTAGACTCACAGTGCTTGATTGATGATGATGGTCGGGTCAAAGGGAAAAAGTCAACCACGAGCAGAAAATCAAATACAGAGAGAATTAGAGAGAAATAGGGATTGAGAGAGAGTTGTGAGCGATTTGTCAAGGTCCAGAAAGCCTCAATTTATACAAGAGGATTAGGGTTAGGGTTAATCAGATGGTTGACTTTCCATATAATAATACGCGTCCAAAAATTCAAATGGGTCAATGATGCCGTGTAATTGATGTGCAATTGTGTTTGTATTGGGCCGGTTATTGCCCTAATTTACCAAAAATATAACAATCACGCGTTAATTATACGGATTGATTAACAAGGAATCCCACAGTTGACTTTCCTTGTCAACTGTGGGGATTTAAACGCGCGTATAAGATTAATGTTTACCCGGGTTATAACAAAACAGAGCTCCAGTCCAGTTGGTTTGTGCACGCGTGTGTTAGGTTGAGCCGGCCTTTGGCGCGGGTTCGAACCCCGGCCAAGGCAGGTTTTATTTTTTTGATTTTATCATACACTCACACATATATATAATATTAAATATAATATTAGGGTTCCATAATAGCGACAAAAATAATAAATGCGAGGATAATTATGAAAACTTGACGTTTTATTAAATGTCATGCGTAACGTACAAGTATTAAATGCGTAATGTTACAGTCTCCCCTACTTTTAGGAACTTCGTCCCGAAGTTGGAGTTGGAGAGTCTGGTGGAAAAAGATGCGGATACTTCGACTTCATCTGGTCTTTACGCTCCCAAGTGAACTCTGGGCCTCGTTTAGATTCCCAACGAACCTTAACGATCGGAATACGACTGCGCTTGAGTTTCTTGACTCCAGTGTCAACAATCTCGACGGGTTTCTCGATAATGTGCATGCTTTCATCGATTTGCACATCCTCAAGAGGAACATGAAGGTTCTCATCTGCTAAGCATTTCTTGAGATTTGAAACATGGAAGGTCGGATGAACATTGCTTAGCTCAGGTGGAAGCTCAAGTCTGTAAGCCACTTTCCCAACTCTGTCAAGAATTTTGAAGGGGCCTACGTATCGAGGAGCTAGTTTTCCCTTTCTACCGAAACGAATAACTCCTTTCCAAGGGGATACCTTAAGTAGCACAAGGTCCCCAACTTGAAATTCCAAGGGTTTACGACGTTTATCAGCATAACTCTTTTGGCGACTTCGAGCCTTGAGAAGATTATCCTGAATAAGCTGGATTTTGTCTGTGGTTTCCTGGATTAGTTCGGGTCCAGTAATACGAGCTTCACCAACCTCGGTCCAACAGACAGGAGAACGACATTTCCGACCATAGAGTGCCTCAAAAGGAGCCATGTTAATGCTGGCGTGATAACTGTTGTTGTATGAAAACTCAACCAAAGGAAGATGAGAATCCCATGCGCCACCAAAATCGATGACACATGCCCTGAGCATGTCCTCAAGTGTCTGGATGGTTCGTTCAGTCTGACCATCCGTTTGAGGGTGATAAGCAGTGCTCAGGTTCAACTTGGTACCCAAAGCATCTTGTAGAGATTCCCAAAAGTGAGAGGTGAAACGACCATCGCGATCAGAAATAATGTCCAAAGGTATACCGTGACGACATACGATTTCACTTACGTACATCTGTGCCAACCTTTCCACAGAATACTTCTCACGAATAGGTAGAAAGTGAGCGGACTTGGTCAAACGATCGACGATTACCCAAATACTGTCAAAACCTTTGGGTGTGCGAGGGAGTTTGGTGATGAAATCCATAGCTATGCTCTCCCATTTCCAGACAGGAATCTCTGGTTGTTCAAGCATACCAGATGGTCGTTGATGTTCAGCCTTAACCTTGGAACAAGTGAGGCATTTTGCGACGAATAGAGCAATGTCTTTCTTCATACCAGGCCACCAATAAGAATAACGAAGATCTTGGTACATCTTGTCAGCTCCAGGATGAATAGAATAACGAGACTTATGAGCCTCGTTCATGAGAAAAGTACGAAGATCATCACGGTCGGGAATCCACAGTCGATTAAGAAAATAAAGGAGACCATCGGGTTTGGTTTCAAGTTGAGTCTCAGCACCACAAGACATTTCATCGTACATGTTACCTTGGGTGACTGAGGTGTGTTGAGCCTGGAGAATGCGATCTTGAAGATCAGTACGAACTCTCGCACATTGGAGTTTGACACGCTCTTTACGACTAAGTGCGTCAGCCACAACATTCGCCTTGCCAGGATGGTAGCGAATTTCGCAATCGTAGTCGTTAAGTAATTCAACCCAACGTCGTTGCCTCATGTTAAGATTCTTTTGGTCGAAGACATGTTGGAGACTTTTGTGGTCCGTGAACACCACACATTTGGTCCCATAGAGATAATGTCTCCAAATCTTGAGTGCAAAGACAACAGCGCCCAATTCAAGATCATGGGTGGTATAATTTTTCTCGTGAATCTTGAGTTGTCGAGACGCATAAGCAATAACCTTTCCTCGTTGCATGAGAACACAACCGAGACCTTGGTTCGATGCATCACAGTAGACCACGAAATCATCATTACCATCAGGTAGAGATAAGACAGGAGCTTCACAGAGTTTCAGCTTAAGAGTTTCAAATGCTTCCTCTTGCTTAGGTCCCCACTCATAGGGTTTACCCTTGTGAGTTAAGGTAGTGAGAGGAACAGCGATCTTGGAGAAATTGGCGATGAATCGACGATAATAACCAGCCAACCCAAGAAAAGAACGGACTTCTGTGGGAGTGGTAGGAACACTCCAATTCTTCACAGCTTCGATTTTCGCAGGATCAACATGAATTCCGTTCATATCAATGACATGTCCCAAAAATTGAACTTCCTTAAGCCAAAATTCACATTTGGAGAACTTGGCGTACAGTTGTTCTTTCTTAAGGAGACTCAAGATAGAGTGAAGATGTTGCTCGTGATCGGATTTTGATTTAGAGTAAATCAAAATATCATCAATGAAAACGATCACGAATTTGTCGAGATAGGGTCTACAAACCCGATTCATCAAATCCATAAATACTGCGGGAGCATTGGTCAAACCGAAAGGCATAACCATGAATTCATAGTGACCGTAGCGAGTGCGAAAAGCTGTCTTGGGAATATCTTCATCGTGGACTCTAAGCTGATGATAACCAGAACGGAGATCAATCTTCGAGAAGTGGGTTGCTCCTTGAAGTTGATCGAAGAGATCGTCAATCCTAGGAAGTGGATAACGATTCTTGATGGTGAGTTTGTTGAGTTCACGGTAGTCAATACACATCCGAAGAGAACCATCCTTCTTTTTAACGAATAAGACGGGGGCTCCCCATGGAGAAGAACTAGGGCGAATGAACCCTTTATCAGAAAGTTCCTGTAATTGACTAGCAAGTTCTTGCATCTCAGAGGGTGCAAGACGATAAGGAGCTTTAGCTATAGGATTAGCACCAGGAACAAGATCGATACGAAACTCCACTTGTCGAGCAGGAGGCAAACCAGGTAAATCCTCTGGAAAGACTTCAGGATAGTCTCGAATAATAGGAATGTCTTGGATACTTTTGCCTTTGTCCTTCTTCTCTATCACGTTAGCTAAGAAGGCTGTATACCCCTTTCGTAAGTACTTTTGGGCAGTAGTACAAGACATAAGCTTAAGCTCACCACAGGGTTTCTCACCATAGATCTTCAAAATCTCACCAGATTCGAGAGGAATGCGTATGACTTTCTCGAAGCACAGAATTTCGGCACGATGAGTTGACAACCAGTCCATGCCTACTATAACATCAAAACTACCAAGATGCATGGGAATAAGATCGATAGGGAAGGTATGATCATCGAGATTCAACAAGCAGTTACGAATAATAGAACCGATCGAAATAGACTTCCCATTAGCTACCTCTACCACGAAAGGATCTTCTAGATTAGTGTGGGGTAAGTTAAGTAAAGGTTCAAACTTCAGTGACACGAATGACTTATCAGCTCCAGAATCAAATAATATGGATGCATAGTGATTATTAATGAGAAACGTACCATTCACCACTTCATTGTTGTCACGAGCCTGGTTAGCGTTGAGATTGTAGGCGCGACCTCGAGCACCTTGGTTCTGGTTGCGGTTCTGGTTTTGGTTTTGGTTCTGGTTCTGGTTTTGGTTACGGTTACGGTTAGGGCAGTTGTTGATGTAGTGATTAGGGTTACCACATTCGTAGCATTGACCACGAGTAGGCCTGTTGTTTTGTTGGTTGGGAGCTGGGTTGTTGTTGTCTTGGGCAGCAGGAGATCGGCAGACGTTCACCAGGTGACCATATCTTTGACACTTAGTACAGAATCGACATGGCACCTGTGTGGGATGGTGATACTTGCAAGTGTTGCACAAAGGGTGAGGTCCGGTGTATGGTTTCTTGGCTGGGTTTTGGGCAGCAGGTGGAGTAGCAGCAACCATATAGTTTCTAGCCTTGCGCTTCTTGTTGCTTGAGGTCTCAGGCTTGACTTCAATTGCAGGTTGTGGAGTATCTTTGGCAGTAGTCTTCTTAGTGCCTTTGCGAACTAGAGTACCGTTCTTCACATGATTATCAGTAAGAGTGGCCGCTAGACGTTTGGCCTCTTCCAGAGTTGCAGGATTTCTACCCCAAACAGTGTCCTGGATTTGCATGGGCAGACCACCGATGTACTTCTCGATGGCTACCGGCAGAGGAGTAACCTTGTGTGGCAACAATAAGCTAAGCTCATGAAAGCGGGTGTTGTAGGCAAGATTTTCCCCACTATCTTGAGCCAAGGTGTGAAACTCATCCTCAAGCTTTTTAACTTCATTGCGAGGACAGAACTCCTCTTTCATGATCTCTTTGACCTGGTCCCAAGTCATAGCAAGAGCAACCTCGGCCCCACGAGTACGCTTTTCTTCATTCCACCATGTGAGTGCTCGTTTATGGAGAACACTCATGGCGTAACGAACCTTGAAATTATTGGGGCACTCACTGTTGATGAAGGTATTTTCAATACCCTCAAACCATTGGAGAAGTCCAGTAGCTCCTTCTTCACCGCTGAACTTTGGAGGGTTACAAGAGTTGAAATGCTTGAGGGTGCAAGCTTGGGGTCCATTGCCATTGCCATTGCCATTGCCATTCCCGTTCCCGTTGTTGTGACCATTCCCATTCAGTTGGATGACCTGAGCAAGCAAGTTGGGAACCAGAGTTGCGATTTGCTGCGCCATTTGTTGAGAAATGATCGCAGCCAGTTGAGCATCGACCCCATTGTTGTTGTGGTTAGGAACTTGGTCATGGTTGTGGTTATGGTTATCACCACCTTCTTCGTGGTTCTCACCATTGTTGTTGCGAGTGCTGCGACGAGGAGGCATGATCTGTAATAGACATAATGAAATGAATGAGAGTTCATATAAGGAATGTAATCATTTATTCATTAATTAAAACGAATAAACGAAAACGTTGACTTATCAAAGATTCTAAATTCTAATAACATATGAAGACATGCTTTAGCCTATAAGTGAACACTCATCCCGAGAATTCCCAGGTAGGCATCCGGGTCCCTCGTCTGATTGGGATATATGCGCAATGCCAGCCTAGACAGAAGACTCAGAATACAGGCGTTCACCCTTCCAGATTGCACGTGTTCGTTATTAAAATCTAGAACTTCGACGAGATCTCAAGGGGGTTCAGGTTAAACCTGAGGATTTTGTCCTATAAATCTAATGGTGGATCAGGATTGCAGCAGACAATTAAGAGTAGTCACATGTAGGTTTAGGGTTATAAGGTATAGGATAAGGATAGGATTAGGGAAGCAATTAGGGTTACAAGTAGGAGAAGCAAGTACTGTTTTAGTCCCTAAGGTTATAGTCTAGATTATTTCTAATAACCTAATTCCCTATAACCAAGGCTCTGATACCAATCTGTAACACCCCAACCGATGGCGGAAACATCGGGGTGCCACGTATTGATGATTGTTTTCAGTAGCACATGGTATAATATAAATTTTATATAATTTATTCAAACAAAATATCCAAAATGTGAAATAATGTCTAAGAATTCAAATACATAACATCAAACAATAACTTCAAAAACTTCAAATAAACTTCAAGATAAATCCTCATGCTAACTCAAGCCTCAGCTTCATTGTTACCTGAAACATGTTAATTTTGAAAGTATTTTGGGTCAACATAAGTTGGTGAGAATTACATAGGTTTTTGATGATAAATGAATAAAATGTTATGCAATTCATGTGTCATGTTAATCTAGCCCATATGTGAGAACATATTAGAAATAAATCGAGTGCATAATCAACCCTGTTGACTGTTATAAAATGATACATACCATACACTTATGGTCCCAATGAATATGTTATGCGATAACAAACACCCACGTAACCTTGGTAGGAGGCACGTATCCGGGTGGGATTGTCAGTCCAATAGATCTATCAATGTATACCGTCGGCTGATCAATGTTAATGATTATGCTAGAATGGTGCTTACTCTAATCATGCTCAAGACAATATGCAACATAGAAAACACATAAACACATTGATGATTGAATTGCAATGAAAAGTGTTATAACATGTTTCACCCCAAAAGTGGTGATAAAAGGGGCTATGTAAACTCACCTTAGCAAATGTTAACTGTTGAAAAAGATATGATAATTGTGTTGCCCAAAGTGATTCCGAATATTACCCTATAATGAGGTAATATATAATAAGTCTAAGTCTAATAACTAATATGTGTATCCTAGGGTTTCGAATTGGGGATAATCAATTGTTAAATTTAATTTAAAAATGTTAATTAAATAAAGAAAATTGGATAATTAATGAAAAATAGTCTTTTTATAAAGTTTGAATTTTGAGTGAGCACATTAAAGTGTTTGAAGCAATAAAATAATTTTTATAAAATTATTTCATTTAAAATAGATTTTTAAATCTATTTATTTATAAATAGCCAATTATTAACTTTAATATGCAAAAATACTAAAATTAAAGAAATCTTATTTTAAAAATCATAATTCTGTTTTAAATGATTAAAAATAATTTGTATAAAATTTTGGTGCAAAAATGATGAAAATTGGATTTATTATGAATTAAATATGATTAAATCTAACAAAAATTGTTTAAAATTATAAAATAAATGATTTTACTGATTTAAAAATTATTTCAGTAAAGGTTGACTTTATAAAAAGTCAGGATAAATTTTGGGAAATTTAATAAAACTGTTTTGATATAATAATGGATTTTTATAATTATAATTGTATAAAAGTGATTTAATTATTATAAATACTAAATAAAAGAATTTCTGAAAAATAAAAATTGTAAATAACACTTTTATATCAGATTAAGTAATTATAATTTTTTTAGAATTTATAAAATAGTTTAGGTATTTTAAAAAGAATTTAAATGGTTAAAAGGATTAATATATATATATAATTAATTATATAGTTAAAAAGAAAAGAAAAGAGAAGAGTGCAAAAACCCGGTCAGAGCCGGGACTCGAACCCGGGTGACCATTGTGGAGGGTCAGCGTCTCAACCACCTGGCCTAGGCCGGTGGTTGTGATGATTTCTGGTTTAAAATTAATAAATACAATAGCGAAAATCAGTATTATCCCCAATTATAAACGCGATGAACCCTAGCTTAACAATCAGATGATTCAAGCAACAATAGCCCGATTAATGTTAGGGCTATTGTTGCTGGGATGCCGAAGAACTAAACCCACTAAAAAAATTAGACTCACAGTGCTTGATTGATGATGATGGTCGGGTCAAAGGGAAAAAGTCAACCACGAGCAGAAAATCAAATACAGAGAGAATTAGAGAGAAATAGGGATTGAGAGAGAGTTGTGAGCGATTTGTCAAGGTCCAGAAAGCCTCAATTTATACAAGAGGATTAGGGTTAGGGTTAATCAGATGGTTGACTTTCCATATAATAATACGCGTCCAAAAATTCAAATGGGTCAATGATGCCGTGTAATTGATGTGCAATTGTGTTTGTATTGGGCCGGTTATTGCCCTAATTTACCAAAAATATAACAATCACGCGTTAATTATACGGATTGATTAACAAGGAATCCCACAGTTGACTTTCCTTGTCAACTGTGGGGATTTAAACGCGCGTATAAGATTAATGTTTACCCGGGTTATAACAAAACAGAGCTCCAGTCCAGTTGGTTTGTGCACGCGTGTGTTAGGTTGAGCCGGCCTTTGGCGCGGGTTCGAACCCCGGCCAAGGCAGGTTTTATTTTTTTGATTTTATCATACACTCACACATATATATAATATTAAATATAATATTAGGGTTCCATAATAGCGACAAAAATAATAAATGCGAGGATAATTATGAAAACTTGACGTTTTATTAAATGTCATGCGTAACGTACAAGTATTAAATGCGTAATGTTACAGAAATGTGGCACCACATATAGCTTGTGTTTCTAGTGTTATTGAACCATCAAGAAACCCAATTAATTATCTTGCACAAACATCAACCTATCCACCAAACTACACCACAAATTTCTACATTCCACCATAACCTCAAGTGTCTGCAGCATGTTACACGTCAAACATGAACACACCTCAACAACAACAACAACCATATGTTCCACCAATGACACAAGCTTCATCAAGCCAAAGTCCAGTCGTGTTGGAAACTTCCAACATGAATAATGTTACAGTTAAGGTAGCTCAACAACACAATTGGTTTCAGCAATGGTTGCTTCTTACAACAGAATTTTGGCGAGTCAGATTGGGAATAATAATCTGACCAATGAAGATTATGCCCAAATTGATAAGGAGGAGATGGAATTGATAGATATTCAATGGGCGTTTGCTAGCGTGATGAGAACGGCTACAGAATTTATTGAGAAAACAGGCAGAACGGATCTTGCTACCTCACCAAATACCACTTATGGCTTCAACAAAGCCAAGGTTACATGTTTCAATTGTGGTACTCGAGGTCACTTCAAAAGAGAGTGTACTCAACCGATGCAGCAAGGTAACAGAAACCCTTTTAATTCCAACTATCAAAACCGTCAGTCACAAAACCAGGTTACCTATCAAAGCCAAAACAACAACACCTATCCACAACAAAACAATTTCCAAAACCGACAAAACACCTCTCAAAATACTTATGCTAGACAAACATCTACACCCAATCAACCTCAAACTCAAACTTCAAATAACCCAACCAGAACCATTATTCCCATTTCTACACCAAATAGCCAACCTAAAACCGAAAACCAGAATCAGGCGTTGGTGATTCAGAAGGATGAGGGTTATGATTGGAGAGCTATGTAATTGGGAGTTGAAGAGATTACTAGTGGGAATATGGCATGTTTTGCTAAGGAGATGGATATAGAGGAGTCGGTGATAGCTGAAGATGTTTTGGAATCTGAGAAAGTATCTGAGGTGGTGATTGAGGAGATAGTTGATGACACTCAGGTTTCTGTTGCTGAGAAAGTTGAAGATACAACTATCATTGATTCTGTTACTGAAGTTCCTGATGAGCCTGAATCTGTATATTCTGATTTGGAAAGTGAAGCTGATTCGGAAGCAAGCATTAATTCGTTGGATGATGAGATTGATCAATTATTAGCCGAAGCAGACTTTCTGATGACCAGGAGATCGTGCATTGTGGATGATGCCTTCACAAAGATTGATTATTCAAAGTTCTTTACTAGGAAGGAGGCTCATTTCGCACTGATGGCTATGTCAGATCCACCCAAATCGGTAAGTTCTGATTCTACAATTGATTTGAATAGTGATAAATAATGTGGTACTTGTGATAGATTGACTGAGGAAAACAAGCAACTCAGGGTTAATCTTAAGAGTGCTAAAATCAACATTCAATCTTATCGTAAGGATGCACATAAATTTAACAAAACACTTGAAGGGTACAAAAATGACATTTCAGAGTTAAAGAAAACCCTTTCATTAAAACAAATTGCCATTAACAATTATATTAATGAGCTTGAAAATACAAAATTGGAAATGGCCACTATCAAGTGTTTTGCTGAAAAGGTCAATAAAAAGTTGGAAAGCTATAAACATATAGCTTATGTTGTTGACCACATAATTGAAGAACCATCACAATCCGGTAGTGTAAACTACAAATCTGTTCCATCGCCAGTGTTATTTGAGAATCACAATTTCAACACAGTAACACCGGAGAGTTCAGTAAAATTGGATTCCGCATCAGACAATAAATCTAACACTTCCAATGTTGGAGATCCACATTCGGATGTGAGACCGATACTTGGATTAAATGATGAAGGGCTGGTTGCAGTGACTGATGATTCAGACATTGAAGATGAGAAATCTAAAGAAGGTAGTGATATTCCTTTGGAAAATCACATAATCACAAATGAACCAACATTACCTTCTCAATTTTCTCATCCTCAAGCAAATGCACATAGAGTGAATCAATCAGTGATCAAGAATGATAAAAATGATTCAGTTGACAAACCGGTCAAGATTTTCTATCGGATGGAAAGATCCGATAAGATAATCTCTGACGAGGAGTATCCAATCAAATTTGCAAATTATTCAAAGATTGATAAAATTTGGCAGGAGAGTACCATCTGGTTTCCTAAACATGAAAGGACCAATGATATTCCTCCTGAAATTTTAAAGAAACTGTATTGTGATACTCCTATGGAACCAAAAGTTCATGTCACTGAATTCATTAAGCCAAAAGAAAAGGCGAATGCATTTTTTGAACCAGCTTACTCAATGGAACCTGCTCCAATGAGTTTAAGACGTAGATATGTTGATGATCAATACCTGATCAACTCATATGCTAAGCCGAATGCTAAAAATGTGTTTGAGGAATACCTTGCATGTTTCAAATGCGGGGAGAGAGGGCATTTACTTGCTCACTGCCCGTATGTGAGACGCAAAAGGCACGAAGTTGAAAAAAAGCAGACTTATAGAAGTCCAGTTGACAATCATAGATATCCACAACGACACTTTGTTCCACAAAGACTATCATTTTATAATCAAGGTCGTTATTTTCAAAAGAGGGAAAATTGTCAAATTGTCTATGATAATAGAAACCGGATTGCTATGGAAAAGAACCTACATAATCAATGGTAAAAACAATCGATGATAAACAAAAGGTTTTTCCAAAACCAGTTGTTAAGTCATTAGTTGGACCTGTTTCTGTTAAATCAGAAAAGGTAATCAAGGAAGTTTCATTTATGAACGATACAAAGAAACCTGCTGAGACACAAAATCTCATATTAGGATACTTAAACATTCAGAACAATCTTGGTCACCAGTGGGTTCTCCAGGTGCTTCTACCTCAACTGCTAATGTCAAAACTCCAAGTGAGAAAGTTTTGAATGATCAGAAAAAGGTCGATTCAAAACCAAATGTTTCTGAAAGTGAATCCTTGAAGTCTAACATTCAAAGACCCAAGACCAAACAGGCTTGGGTCCCCCGAAAGAACTAATCATTTATTTGATAGGTGGAGGGAACTCCAGCTGGCCCTGTTAGCAGTCTTTGGATTGTCGACAGTGGAGCTTCTGGGCACATGACTGGTGATTTAACGCTGCTATTCGACATCAAGAACGTAAATGGTGGATATGTAGCGTTCGCGGGTAACAAATGCGGTTATATTACGATGGAAGGGAGTTTTAGAAACAGGATTGTGAGTTTTGAAAGAATTTCATACGTGAAGCAAATTGATTATAATCTGTTAAGTGTCAGCCAAATTTGTGACAAACAGTTTTCTGTACACTTTGATGATTAATCTTGCTATATTCTGAAACCCGGTTTCATCATACCAAAAGAATGGAACATGTTGAAGGCACCAAGAGTGAACAATTTGTACATTCTTGATATGAGCAAGGCTATGACAACCCAGGGCCAAGTCACATGTTTTCTATCCAAAGCTACAGAAAAAGAATCAATAATGTGGCACAGAAGGATAGGACATATTCACCTACAAAAGATGAATCATTTGGTGAAGAATAGGCTTGTAGAAGGGGTTAATGTGAAGCATTTTCATCTCAATGATAAATGTGTGAGTTGCAAGAAGGGGAAACAGCACAAACAGTCCCACAAACCGAAGAAAGTGAACTATGTAGAAATGCCACTTGAGCGTTTGCATATGGACCTTTTCGGACCTGTCAAGCGTAAGAGTCATTACAGAGAGCTTTACTTTCTTGTGGTTACTGATGATTACTCGAGATTTTCGTGGGTGATGTGCTTGTAACACAAAAGTGACATGTTCAATAACTTGAAGGTTCTGTTCACCCGATTGGAAAATGTTTACGGATTGAAGATTAAACGAATTCGTAGTGACAACGGGACGGAGTTTAAAAATTCTCAGATGGATGCACTCTGTGAAGACAAGGGAATTCATCATGAGTATAGTGCTCCGTACACTCCACAACAGAACGGTGTTGCAGAAAGGAAAAACAGGACTCTAATAGAAACGGCACGGACAATGCTTGCGGATTCGAATCTTCCAGTAATGTTCTAGAATGAAGCTATATACGCAGCTTGTTACACCTTGAATCATGTTTTAATGGTGAAGAAGTTTGGCAAAACTTCTTATGAACTATTAAATAGACGAAAGCCGAATTTGGAGTATCTAGAACCTTTTGGGGCACCTTGTACGATGTTGAATCCTACTGAGAAGTTTGCACCAAAAGCTGAAGAGGGATACTTTGTTGGATATGCAACCCCGCTTAAACGGGTATTCAACAAAAGAACTCGATAGGTTGAGGAGTGGTCTAATGTTGAAGTACAACGTTACACTCAGAATATACAAGGAAGTGGTCCTGACTGGATGTTTGATTATAAAGATTTCTTTGAATCATTCAATCTAGATAACTTGGTTGAAGAGGCTGTACTACGACTTTATTACGAGTGCGAAAACGCAATGACTTCACCGTTGGTGCGTCCGATCACCGTAACTCCTCCAACAGCTTCTAATGATACCAACGTTCCTGCAAATGAAGAAGAGGTTTTTCAAGAAGCTTCTACTACTTTTGACACATCTAAATCGGAAGATGAAGATGAAATTTCCAGTGAAGCTATTTTAGATCATATTTCGGAAGAACCACCAGTGAACCCAAATCCAGATGTTGCTTCATCGTCAAATACGGGTAATGATCTGGATATGGCAGAAAATCTAACTACTCAAACTGGAGTTCAAGTTCCTAATCATCCGGAATCTCGGATTCATCAGATTCATCCACTTGAGCAAGTTATTGGTGAGCCCAGAATCAGTGTCATGACTAGAGGACAACTTCGTCGAGCAACTTCACATGATAATATCGGAGCCCTAGCCCTTTATGCTAAACTTCAAAAGTCTGGTTGTCAAAATGATTGGTCCTTTGCTTGTTAGTTTCGCAGGTTGAACCGCGGACATACAAGGATGCTTTACTAGATGATGCCTGGGTTGAAGCTATGCAAGAGGAATTGGTACAATTTCAGAAACTGAGATTTTGGACACTTACAGATTTACCTCCAGGAAGGAAGAAGATTGGAACAAAGTGGGTTTTTAAGTGTAAGAAAGATGATCGAGGCGTAACCGTAAGAAACAAAGCTCGGTTGGTCGTTCAGGGATTTAGTCAAACTTAAGGAATCGATTATAATGAAGTCTATGCACCTGTGGCACGTATAGAAGCTATTCGAATGTTTCTAGCGTTCGCTTCCTATAACAAGTTCAACGTGTATCAGATGGATGTGAAGAGCACGTTTCTTCAAGTTCAATTGTACGTAAAATTACATCTACATCCTGAGTCCTTGACCACACCAACTATATAAACGGTGTGGTCAAGGAAGAGGTATACCTTGGTCAACCACCAGGCTTTGAAGATCCTATCTACCGGAATAAGGTTTACGTACTCAACAAAGCACTTTATGGGTTGCATCAAGCTCCACGTCAATGGTATGAGGAGCTAAGCACGTACCTACTTTTAAAGGGATTCAAACGAGGTTTGGTAGACTGTACCCTGTTCACAAAAAAAACAGATGGTGACTTGCTTCTTGTTTAGATATATGTTGATGATATTATTTTTGGTTCTACTAACGAGCTTTTGTGCAGAGAATTTGAAAGAGTCATGCAGAAAAAGTTTGAGATGAGTGCAATGGGGGAAATGCAGTTTTTCCTAGGCTTGCAGGTGGATCAATTGCCAACTAGCATTTTCATTCATTAGACTAAATATGTATCTGAAGTCTTGAGCTGGTTCCAGATGGAAGGTTCAAATCCTATGGATACCCCAATTCAACCTAATCACGGGATTGGAGTTGACGCTAAGGTGGAGCTTATTGATCCATTCACTTATCGAGCCATCGTCGGATCGTTGATGTACCTGACTGCATCTCGTCCAGACATAATGTTCGCAACATGTCTTTGTGCTAGATTCCAATCGAAGCCGAAACAGAGTTACTTAACAGCTGTCAAACCAATCCTGAGATATCTGAAGGGTTGTCTCTCGCGTGGACTATGGTACCCTAATGATGATAATTTTGACTTTGTTGCTTTCAGTGATGCAAATTTTGGTGGTTGTGACAAAGACAGTAAATCCACAATGGTTGGATGTCAATTCTTTGGGAGCAGGCTCGTGACCTGGCAGTGTATGAAGCAGGCAACAGTCTCACTATCTACTTGTGAAGCAGAATATGTAGCAGCCTCTAGTTGTTGTTCATAGGTTCTGTGGATTCAACAACAGATGCGGGATTACGGTTTGCAGTATCTTAAAACCCCAATTTATTGTGATAATGAAGCTGCCATAACACTCACTAAAGACATGAACAATCACTCTAAGGCTAAGCATATCCGGATTAAGTATCACTTTATCCGTGATTGCTATGATAAAGGGTTTATTGATATGGTCAAAATCCACACTGATTATCAGAGGGCTGATCTTTTACCAAAACTTTTGACAAATCAAGATTCGAATTTTTGCTAAAAGCTAATGGTATAAAAGAAAAATAAGACTAATCGTCACCTCGGTTTATCACTTTGTTTTTAATCTTTAGGTTTTACTGTTTTCAGGAAAATCAAAAACTCAAAAATATGTTTTACCTTTTAGGGGGAGTCTTTATTTTTCAGAAAAACCAAAAACATTGAAAAAGTTGAAAAGCCATAAAAATCAGAAAAACCCCAAAATGATTTTCCAAGAATAAAAGAGGAAATGATAGTACATCAGTGGGGATCTGACACATGCTAAAGAATTGAAATGCTATATAAGATGTGTGTTGATTCTGTGTAATGTGCTGGTAGGCTTCGTAGACTTATTACTGCATGCCTTAGTGATACAAACATAATGAACTACTCGTTTGTGGCTGAACACCTCATGGGCATATGGTCTTAGTACCGTAATTTTGTTTGATAGGGTTGCCAAAATCTGAGGTTTCGGGTCGTTATGTTAATTGTTATCCGGGGTATCTTGATTGATCTTTTGTCATATTGATTTACGAACCTAGATTCAATCAAGATATTTTCTAAAAGAGCTTATATGCCAAATCCTGAAAGTTACCGAATTGAGGAACTTAATGTATGATAATGATCAAAGATCATTTAATGCATCGTATCAACTCTATGATGAAAATCATTGATTGATATCAGCCTCAACCTGGTATATATGCACATGTTACTCTACTGCATTGATTTGCTAACATGTACACCTCTGTGCTATGTATCTTGTAATATAACGGATAACATTTGGCATAATCACGCGTTACGACGAAGCTTTGTGCAAATTCCTTGATACGGGAGTATGTCATGTGCGTGGGAACCATAAGCCTGTTAGTTATAATACTTCTAATTGCATATCATTGTGAAGCATTGCATAACAGTCTGCATGTGAGCTTATGTGGATAACAATATCAGCAATTGACGGATAACACATTGTCTTTAATGATAATAAACAATTAAGATCAACGGTGTGATCAGATTTCTCAAAAACTGATATGATCCTCTTACCGGAAATCACAAAATGTTATTGATTTATGTTTACATTTCTAGTTATTTTCTGCAAAATATAGAAAAACTCAAAAATATTTTTTTGGTGTGTTTTAGCATAAATTTCAGAAAATCCAAAAGATTTTGTATTTCTACTTTATTTTTGATAACCGATGGTGATCGATGGTCATTTTCTGAAGTTTGACAGACCATTTGAGTTTTGTATCATTCAAATGTAAAATGATGGACGTTTGATGGTTAAAATGTTTGAAAAGGATTAAACGGGATTCGATTTTGAGATTTGGTAAAATTTTCAGATTTCCAAATGTTCATTCGCCCCTTCGGTGGGTCGAAGGAGCATTTGTGTCTTCTTTTGAACCTCAAAAATGTGGTCGAATGAGAATGTTTTAATGAATTTTGTTCATTCGAACCCTTCTGCTTCATTCGAACCTTTCACTAGGGTCGAAGGTGGCTTGAAGTTTCTCATTCGAACCCATAACAGGGTCGAATGAAGAATCTATATATTGCACAGTCCACTCATTCGAACCCACATAAAAAGTTTTTCAAAATTATAAGATAAAGTCACCTTGTTGCCCTTGCAATTTAGACCATATAATCTTGTTCCTTACTATTCACTGGTCATATTCATATCAAATTTACAGGTATTGGATGATAAACAAGTTTAGATTGTCTAATTTTGTTCCTAGAACCCTTGAACATTAAATTGGACCCTTAATTGACATGTTTTTGCACAATTGATGATTGCTAAACAATTTTCGATAGTTTTAAGGGGAGAAGAATAAAAAATCTAGTGTTAAGACAAAACATTAAACTGGATTGATCGTTTAACATTGATAAACCCTAGTTTTTAATTGAAAACCATCTAAAACTGTTTGTTTCTTGAAATTGATCTTTGATAAACATTAATCGGCCATATTAGGACTCAAACAAACAAAAATGTGATGTTAATCATGGACAATTTGTGTTTTGATAATTTTGAATCCAAACAGTCAGATTCGACCATTTTGAAGGGTCGAATGAGATTTTTTCTAGGTCGAATGTGATTGTTTGAGGTCGAAGGTAGAATTTTAGGTCGAATGAAAATTTTGTTTAAATGATTTTTCTCATTCGAACCTGTTTTTCTCATTCGAACCATATAAGTTCTTCATTCGAACCCACGTATGGGTCAAAGGAAGAAATTTTGACCAAAATTCAAATTTTGTCCGTTTTTAATAAATTTCATGTTTATTGTTTTGCAGTGATTAATGTCTGAACAGCAAAATCCTGAGAAACAAGTTGCTGAACAAGAAAAACCCAAAGAAAAAGTGTTGTTGTTTGAAGAAGCACACAACTGTTGCGCGTTTATAGGAGATGTAAAGCAAAATGTTGAATTTGCTGGGATTGTCGAATTCTTACTCAGAAGCAGATTGATTTATGCTCTTGCTACAACAACAACCATTAACAAAGATCATCAAGTCGATTTCTAGAAGAATGCTGTGATTGACTTTTGGGACAACAAAACAGCTATCCGAAGCAAAATTCAGGGAGAGCTTGTTTTAGTAACTGAAGAAGACATTCGTGAAGCTTTATTGTTACAAGATTCTCCTACTGATCCAAGAGAACTTTCATGGATTGAACAGAGATTGTGTTTCCTGAGAATGAAATACAACGGTCCTATCATAGATGGATTGTTACACAAAGCCAAACTATGTCCACAGTTCAAGTATCTAGCACATGTGATTTTACATGTTTTTGGACCAGTTCGTGGTGGTTATGATGTGATGAGGAATAGTTTGAGTTCCATAATGGTTGCTTTGATATTGAACAAACCGTTCAATGTATTTGGAATGATATTTAATCACATGCTAGAAGTTTTGAAGGGAATGAAGATTGATAAGTTCCTGATGTATCTTAGATTCTTACAGATGATCTTTGACAAGAAGTATCCCAATTTGAAGAAAGATCCCAAGCAGGTTGTAGTTCAAAATCACATGAACCTGAGCACGTTGAGTCGAATGAAAGCATATAAGGGTGTTCCAGAGAATGATAGATCTCCTCACAAGAACTTGTTTGGACATTTGATAAATCCATGTTACAAGGATCCAGGTAAAAACAAAGAGAGGAATGATGATAGCGCATCTGATACTGATGATCCTTTATTTCAAGTTGATCCAGATGCAAAAAGAAAGCGACAGGTGATTAACAAAGGTGCGAAGTCTGGAAAAGGCAAAGCAAAGGTTGTGGAAGCTACACCTAAGAGACAAAAGAGTGTTGCTAAGAAGAAATCTGGAAAAGGCAAGACTTTACTTGTTGATGAAGAGTTGATTGATTCAGAAGAGACTCAAGACAATGAAGAATGTGATTCGGGTAATGAAACTGTCAAGACCACTAAGCCCAAGGCCACTGAGGCTGGTGAGATTTAAAGTTTGAATAAAACGATTGAAGAACAGGAAAAGTGTCCTCCAAGAGTGGATGATCAAGATCTGGGTTTGACGATGGATAATCTTGATTTTATTGGATCTCCTGTTACTGGGGAAAAGATTAAGAGGCCCAAGTTTAAAACCATGGCTAAGAAGACGAACCCGAAGAAGAAAAGGGATAGAGAAGTGGAGATATTGATTGCTGGGAAGAAAGTTCCTGATATTGGAAGTTCTAAAGTTCCCACACCTGTGACATCCCCTGTGGCAAAGAAAAAGAAGAAATCAGCTGAAGAAACATCAGTGAATCCTCCTGCAGATTTTGAAACTACTTTGGAAAATGTGTTGAAGAAGTTTCAAAACAAAAAGTCTCCTGTTGCTGATACATCTACACCTCAGGTTACTGTTTCTGGTGATGTTATGGAATTAGTTAACAAGAAGATTGCTGAAATGATGAAAGCTTTTAACGAGCAACAACAGGAGATTGAGAAGCTGAAAAAGAATGAAGAAACCATGTTGAAGATTGTTGTACCCTCACAAGAAAGTCAAGAAGAGCTGGAAGCTAAGATCAATGAGCTGCAAGAAGAAAACAAGAAGTTGTTAGCTCATGGACAGAGGAATACACGAAGAATTAAGTATTTACAGCATGAGAACAAAGAGATAAAATCAACCAACAAGAATTTGAGAAAAATGATTGACGATTTGTATCGAAAAGCTCCACAGTTGAAAGATGGTGAAGAAGATAAAGAACCAGAAGAGGAGCAGGTTGATTTTGAACCATCTGATTCTGAAAAGGAAAAAGAGGATGAAGATGATGATGATTTATCTGATGATGCTGGTGATAAGAATGGTAAGAAGAAAGATGATGATGATGATGATGATGGCGGTTCTAATGAAGGTAATGATGATGGTAGTTCTGATGATGATGATGAGGATGATACTGACAAGTATAGATACGAGAAAAGAGAGTCTGATAAGAAAGATGCAGGTGAATCTAGTTCCAAGAAGGCACCTGGTGGAAATACTGATGATGATAGTATTTTCTGGACAGAGAAGATCATAGCATTATCAGATGAAGATAAGAACTTGTATCATCAGATGCTTACTCAGAAGGTTCGGACTATTGAATTAACTGGAAAGTTTCCAGAAATCTTTGAGTCTGACGATAAGAAGTTTGAATTGGAGTATAATGATCCTGATTTAGAGGATGGTGAAGTTTCTGCAGCAATTGCCAAAGAGATTCTGGAAGGCTTGGCAAAGCAGGTTGGAAAATATCTTGAAGAATTGATAAATGACAATGAGATTCCTGACATTCCTGAAAAAGATGCGAGAAATCATTCTGATGATAGAGATACGCCTATGTTTGAAGTTATTGAAATATAGGATATTACAAGCGAAGAGTATTCTGAGTACTTTAAAGATAAACAGGAAGATGTGATTCCTGAGTTTACTGAAGAATCTCTTGATCAGGCTGAGAAACTTGCAGAAAAGAAGAGTAAGACATTTATTGATGAAGTTTTCAAGAAAGATGCAAATCAGATGCCGAATGTTCAACAATCTGATGATTTGAAGAGTTTGTTGAAAAGAATTAAAGAGAAAGAAGCTAACCAACCTAAAACCGAATTACATGGTGGTTTCTACAAATATCACAATGAGCTATTCAAAGGTAAAGCTCTTGGTTGGAATTATCTTAGACAGCTATGGTGTGTTACTGTAAAATGGGAGAAAGGAATTCTATATTTTCACAGATTTCATGATATCAAGCCATTACCGTGCTGGGCGGTGAGAGATATTTGTAGACATACAATAAGTTGTGCATCTGTTAATAATGATGCAGTTGGTTATTTTGCTGATCGAATGGCTAGAGAGAGCAGAACGAGATGGAATGTGTTCAGGCTGTAGTATCCAATCAGGAAAGTTCATAAAGAAGTTGATCCGATTACTAGGCTGAACAAGGTTACTTTGAAGTATAAACCACTGACAGTATTGAAGCGTATTCCTTTGATGCCTATCCACCAGCACTTCAGCAAAGAATTCGTGATGTAGTATTATGATTGGAGAACTGCTAAAGTCGTCATCTTGCTGAAAGATAAAAGGGGAGAGTATAAGAAGATACACATATTTGATCCCATGTGGCTTATTAATTGTTCATACGAAGACATCATCATGCTGTATTATAATCCGATATATTGTGAGGGGAAGAATGGTGGGCATGCAATGAAATACCATCGTGTTGTATGCTTGTGTTTCTCTTTGGATGTAAATGCAGGATGTGATTATGATAAGAAGTTGGGAAATTATGTGAAGATGAATGAAGTGAAGAAAAGTTCATCGAAGCCTAAACCTGAATCGGTACTGAGCAAAGAGCAGAAAATAGCTCGCCGAATTTAAGTTGATGAATATAATGCTTGATTATCAACGTCAACAATCCAAGCAATAGTCGAGGGGGAGTTTGTAGATGCACAAATTGCGACTAGTTGCTTTGGATTATCAATAAAAGTGTTTTGGTTGATTACGTGAGGTCAAAGGAAGGTTTTACATAGGTCGAAGGAAGATAGAAATGGTTGAAGGGAGAAGACAGATGTAACACCCCAACCGATGGCGGAAACATCGGGGTGCCACGTATTGATGATTGTTTCAGTAGCACATGGTATAATATAAATTTTAAATAATTTATTCAAACATAATATCCAAATATAAAATGATGTCTAGGAATTCAATACATGATATCAAATAGCAAAACTTCAATAACTTCAAATAAAACTTCATGTTAAATCCTCATGCTAACTCAAGCCTCAGCTTCATTGTTACCTGAAACATGTTAATTTTGAAAGTATTTTGGGTCAACAAAAGTTGGTGAGAATTACATAGGTTTTTGATAATAAAATGTTGTGCAATTCATGTGTCATGTCAATCTAGCCCATATGTGAGAACATACTAGAAATAAATTGAGTGCATAATCAACCCTAATGACTGTTATAATATGATACATACCATACGCTCATGGTCCACTTGAATATGTTATGCGATAACAAACACCCACGCAACCTTTGTAGGAGGCACGTATCCGGGTGGGATTGTCAGTCCAATAGATCTATCAATGTATACCGTCGGCTTGTACGGAGTTAATGATTATGCTAGAATGGTGCTTACTCTAATCATGCTCAAGACATAATGCAACATAGAAAACACATAGACACATTGATGATTGAATTGCAATAATGATGTTATAACATGTTTCACCCCAAAATGGTGATAAATAAAAGGGGCTATGTAAAACTCACCTTAGCAAATGTTAAACTTCTTGAAAAGATGAAATAATAGTGTTGCCCAAAATAATGCCAAATATCACCCTATAATAAGGTAATAAATAATAAGTCTAAGTCTAATTAGTTTATAAGTGTATCCTAGGGTTTCGATTTGGGGATATCCAATTGTTGAATTTAAATTAAAATGTTAATTAATAAAGGGAAATTTGATAATTAAATAAAAGAAAGTCTTTTTATAAAATTTGAATTTAGAATGTACACAATAAAGTGTTTGAAGTATAAAAATAATTTTTATAAAATTATTTCATTTAAAATAGATTGGTAATAAACGTGTAATCATAGATGAACGAGGCCGGTAATCAAATAAGTTTGCCAAAATTAGATCAATTATCAGTTAATACCCTTGATTGAATCTTACGCGACCCACAGTTGACTTTCCATAGTCAACTGTGAGGTTTTGAAAACGAGTATAAAATTAATAAGCGTCCGGATTTATTCCAAGTTGATAGCTAGCCCAGTTGGTTTATGTGTTGTGTTTAATTGGGCCGGTCTTGGCGCGGGTTCGAATCCCGGCCAAGACATATTAATTTTTTGATAATATTTACATGTTACCATATATATAATATATATATATATAGTATTAGGGTTCCAATAACGCGACAAAAAAATAATTAATGCGAATACTAATGATAAAACTTGACGTTTTTATTAAATATAGTCGTGTAACGTACAAGTTTGAATGCGTAATGTTACAGTCTCCCCTACTTTTAGGAACTTCGTCCCGAAGTTGGAGTTGGAGAGTCTGGTGGGAAAAGATGTGGATACTTCGACTTCATCTGGTCTTTACGTTCCCAAGTGAACTCTGGGCCTCGTTTAGATTCCCAACGAACCTTAACGATCGGAATACGACTGCGCTTGAGTTTCTTGACTCCAGTATCAACAATCTCAATGGGATTCTCGATAATGTGCATGCTTTCATCAATTTGCACATCCTCAAGAGGAACATGAAGGTTCTCATCCGCTAAGCATTTCTTGAGATTCGAAACATGGAAGGTCGGATGAACATTGCTTAGCTCAGGTGGAAGTTCAAGTTTGTAAGCCACTTTTCCAACTCTGTCAAGAATTTTGAAGGGGCCTACGTACCGAGGAGCTAGCTTTCCCTTTCTACCAAAACGAATTACTCCTTTCCAAGGGGATACCTTAAGTAGTACAAGGTCCCCAACTTGAAATTCCAAGGGTTTACGACGTCTATCAGCATAACTCTTTTGGCGACTTCTAGCCTTGAGAAGATTATCCTGAATGAGTTGAATTTTGTCTGTGGTTTCCTGGATTAGTTCGGGTCCAGTAATACGAGCTTCACCAACCTCAGTCCAACAGACAGGTGAACGACATTTCCGACCATAGAGTGCCTCAAAAGGAGCCATGTTAATGCTGGCGTGATAACTGTTGTTGTATGAAAACTCAACCAAAGGAAGGTGAGAATCCCATGCGCCACCAAAATCGATGACACATGCCCTGAGCATGTCCTCAAGTGTCTGGATGGTTCGTTCAGTCTGACCATCAGTTTGAGGGTGATAAGCAGTGCTCAGGTTCAACTTGGTACCCAAAGCATCTTGTAGAGACTCCCAAAAGTGAGAGGTGAAACGACCATCGCGATCAGAAATAATGTCCAAAGGTATACCGTGACGACATACGATTTCACTTACATACATCCTTGCTAACCTTTCCACAGAATACTTCTCACGAATAGGTAGGAAGTGAGCGGATTTGGTCAAACGATCGACGATTACCCAAATACTGTCAAAACCTTTGGGTGTACGAGGGAGTTTGGTAAGGAAATCCATAGCTATGCTCTCCCATTTCCAGACAGGAATCTCTGGTTGTTCAAGCATACCAGATGGTCGTTGATGTTCAGCCTTGACCTTGGAACAAGTGAGACATTTTGCAACGAAAAGAGCAATGTCTTTCTTCATACCAGGCCACCAATAAGAATAACGAAGATCTTAGTACATCTTGTCAGCTCCAGGATGAATAGAATAACGAGACTTATGAGCCTCGTTCATGAGAAAAGTACGAAGATCATCACGGTCGGGAATCCACAGTCGATTAAGGAAATAAAGGAGACCATCGGGTTTGGTTTCAAGTTGAGTTTCAGCACCACAAGACATTTCATCGTACATGTTACCTTGGGTGACTGATGTGTGTTGAGCCTGGAGAATGCGATCTTGAAGGTCAGTACGAACTCTCGCACATTGGAGTTTGACACGCTCTTTACGACTAAGTGCGTTAGCCACAACATTCGCCTTGCCAGGATGGTAGCGAATTTCGCAATCATAGTCGTTAAGTAATTCAACCCAACGTCTTTGCCTCATGTTAAGATTCTTTTGATCGAAGACATGTTGAAGACTTTTGTGGTCCGTGAACACCACACATTTGGTCCCATAAAGATAATGTCTCCAAATCTTGAGTGCAAAGACAACAGCGCCCAATTCAAGATCATGGGTGGTATAATTCTTTTCGTGATTCTTGAGTTGTCGAGACGCATAAGCAATAACCTTTCCTCGTTGCATGAGAACACAACCAAGACCCTGGTTCGATGCATCACAGTAGACCACGAAATCATCATTACCATCAGGTAGAGACAAAATAGGAGCTTCACAGAGTTTCAGCTTAAGAGTTTCGAATGCTTCCTCCTGCTTAGGTCCCCACTTATAGGGCTTACCCTTGTGAGTTAAGGTAGTGAGAGGAACAGCGATCTTGGAGAAATTGGCGATGAATCGACGATAATAACCAGCCAAACCAAGAAAAGAACGGACTTCCGTTGGAGTGGTAGGAACACTCCAATTCTTCACAGCTTCAATCTTTGCGCGATCAACATGAATCCCGTTCATATCAATGACATGTCCCAAAAATTGAACTTCCTTAAGCCAAAATTCACATTTTGAGAACTTGGCATACAGTTGTTCTTTCTTTAGGAGATTCAAGATAGAGTGAAGATGTTGCTCGTGATCGGATTTTGATTTAGAGTAAATCAAAATATCATCGATGAAAACGATCACGAATTTGTCGAGATAGGGTCTACAAACCCGATTCATCAAATCCATAATACTGCGGGAGCATTGGTCAACCCAAAAGGCATAACCATGAATTCATAGTGACCATAGCGTGTGCGGAAAGCTGTCTTGGGAATATCTTCATTGTGGACTCTAAGCTGATGATAACCAGAACGGAGATCAATCTTCGAGAAGTGGGTTGCTCCTTGAAGTTGATCGAAGAGATCGTCAATCCTAGGAAGTGGATAACGATTCTTGATGGTGAGTTTGTTGAGTTCACGGTAGTCAATACACATCCTAAGAGAACCATCCTTCTTTTTAACGAATAAGACAGGGGCTCCCCATGGAGAAGAACTAGGGCGAATGAACCCTTTATCAGAAAGTTCCTGTAATTGACTGGCAAGTTCTTGCATCTCAGAGGGTGCAAGACGATAAGGAGCTTTAGCGACAGGATTAGCACCAGGAACAAGATCAATACGAAATTCAACTTGTCGAGCAGGAGGCAAACCAGGTAAATCCTCTGGAAAGACTTCAGGATAGTCTCGAATAATAGGAATGTCTTGGATACTTTTGCCTTTGTCCTTCTTCTCTATCACGTTAGCTAAGAAGGCTGTATACCCCTTTCGTAAGTACTTTTGGGCAGTAGTACAAGACATAAGCTTAAGCTCACCACAGGGTTTCTCACCATAGATCTTCAAAATCTCACCGGATTCGAGAGGAATGCGTATGACTTTCTCGAAGCACAGAATTTCGGCACGATGAGTTGACAACCAGTCCATGCCTACAATAACATCAAAACTACCAAGATGCATGGGGATGAGATCGATAGGGAAGGTATGATCGTCGAGGTTCAACAAGCAGTTACGAATAATAGAGTCGATCGAAATAGACTTCCCGTTAGCTACCTCTACCACTAAAGGTTCCTCTAGATTTGTGTGGGGTAAGTTAAGTAAAGGTTCAAACTTTAGTGACACAAATGACTTATCAGCTACCGAATCAAATAATATGGATGCATAGTGGTTATTAATGAGAAACGTACCATTCACCACTTCGTTGTTGTCACGAGCCTGGTTAGCGTTGAGATTGTAGGCGCGACCTCGAGCACCTTGATTCTGGTTGCGGTTCTGGTTTTGGTTTTGGTTTTGGTTTCGGTTACGATTAGGGCAATTGTTGATGTAGTGGTTAGGGTTGCCACATTCGTAGCATTGACCACGAGTAGGCCTGTTGTTTTGTTGGTTGGGAGCTGGGTTATTGTTGTCTTGGGTAGTAGGAGGGGCTCGACAGACGTTCACCAGGTGACCATATCTTTGACACTTAGTACAAAATCGACATGGCACCTGTGCTGGATGATGGTACTTGCAAGTGTTGCACAAAGGGTGAGGTCCGGTGTATGGTTTCTTGGCTGGGTTTTGGGCAGCAGGTGGAGTAGCAGCAACCATATAATTTCTAGCCTTGCGCTTTTTGTTGCTTGAGGTCTCAGGCTTGTCTTCAATGGCAGGCTGTGGAGTGTCTTTGGCAACCGTCTTCTTAGTGCCCTTGCGGAAGAGAGTACCGTTCTTCACGTGATTATCAGTAAGAGTGGCCGCTAGACGTTTGGCCTCTTCCAAAGTTGCAGGATTTCTACCCCAAACGGTGTCCTGGATTTGCATGGGTAGACCACCGATGTACTTCTCGATGGCTACCGGTAGAGGAGTAACTTTGTGAGGCAACAATAAGCTAAGCTCATGAAAGCGGGTGTTGTAGGCAAGGTTTTCCCCACTATCTTGAGCTAAGGTGTGGAACTCATCCTCAAGTTTCTTAACTTCATTGCGAGGACAAAACTCTTCCTTCATGACCTCCTTGACTTGGTCCCATGTCATAGCAAGAGCAACCTCGGCCCCACGAGTACGCTTTTCTTCATTCCACCAAGTGAGTGCTCGTTTATGGAGAACACTCATGGCGTAACGAACCTTGAAGTTGTTGGGGCACTCACTGTTGATGAAGGTATTCTCAATACCCTCAAACCATTGGAGGAGTCCTGTAGCTCCTTCTTCACCACTAAACTTTGGAGGGTTACAAGAGTTGAAATGCTTAAGGGTGCAGGCTTGGGGTCCATTTCCATTGCCATTTCCGTTCCCATTCCCATTCCCGTGACCATTCCCGTTGCCGTTCATTTGGATGACTTGAGCGAGTAAATTGGGAACCAGAGTTGCGATTTGCTGCGCCATTTGTTGAGAAATGATCGCAGCCAGTTGAGCATCGACCCCATTGTTGTTGTGGTTAGGAACTTGGTCATGGTTATGGTTATCACCACCTTCTTCGTGGTTCTCACCATTGCTGTTGCGAGTGCTGCGACGAGGAGGCATGATCTGTAATAGACACAATGAAATGAATGAGAGTTTATATAAGGAATGTAATCATTTATTCATTAATTAAAACGAATAAACGAAAACGTTGACTTATCAAAGATTCTAAATTCTAATAACATATGAAGACATGCTTTAGCCTATAAGTGAACACTCATCCCGAGAATTCCCAGGTAGGCATCCGGGTCCCTCGTCTGATTGGGATATATGCGCAATGCCAGCCTAGACAGAAGACTCGGAATACAGGCGTTCACCCTTCCAGATTGCACGTGTTCGTTATTAAAATCTAGAACTTCGACGAGATCTCAAGGGGGTTCAGGTTAAACCTGAGGATTTTGTCCTATTAATCTAATGGTGGATCAGGATTGCAGCAGACGAATAAGAGTAGTCACAGTAGGTTTAGGGTTATATAAGGTATAGGATAAGGATAGGATTAGGGAAGCAATTAGGGTTACAAGTAGGAGAAGCAAGTACTGTTTAAGTCCCTAAGGTTATAGTCTAGATTATTTCTAATAACCTAATTCCCTATAACCAAGGCTCTGATACCAATCTGTAACACCCCAACCGATGGCGGAAACATCGGGGTGCCACGTATTGATGATTGTTTCAGTAGCACATGGTATAATATAAATTTTAAATAATTTATTCAAACATAATATCCAAATATAAAATGATGTCTAGGAATTCAATACATGATATCAAATAGCAAAACTTCAATAACTTCAAATAAAACTTCATGTTAAATCCTCATGCTAACTCAAGCCTCAGCTTCATTGTTACCTGAAACATGTTAATTTTGAAAGTATTTTGGGTCAACAAAAGTTGGTGAGAATTACATAGGTTTTTGATAATAAAATGTTGTGCAATTCATGTGTCATGTCAATCTAGCCCATATGTGAGAACATACTAGAAATAAATCGAGTGCATAATCAACCCTAATGACTGTTATAATATGATACATACCATACGCTCATGGTCCACTTGAATATGTTATGCGATAACAAACACCCACGCAACCTTTGTAGGAGGCACGTATCCGGGTGGGATTGTCAGTCCAATAGATCTATCAATGTATACCGTCGGCTTGTACGGAGTTAATGATTATGCTAGAATGGTGCTTACTCTAATCATGCTCAAGACATAATGCAACATAGAAAACACATAGACACATTGATGATTGAATTGCAATAATGATGTTATAACATGTTTCACCCCAAAATGGTGATAAATAAAAGGGGCTATGTAAAACTCACCTTAGCAAATGTTAAACTTCTTGAAAAGATGAAATAATAGTGTTGCCCAAAATAATGCCAAATATCACCCTATAATAAGGTAATAAATAATAAGTCTAAGTCTAATTAGTTTATAAGTGTATCCTAGGGTTTCGATTTGGGGATATCCAATTGTTGAATTTAAATTAAAATGTTAATTAATAAAGGGAAATTTGATAATTAAATAAAAGAAAGTCTTTTTATAAAATTTGAATTTAGAATGTACACAATAAAGTGTTTGAAGTATAAAAATAATTTTTATAAAATTATTTCATTTAAAATAGATTTTTAAATCTATTTATTACAAATTGCCAATATTTAACTTTAATATTCAAAAATACTAAAATTAAAGAATTTCTATTTTAAAAATCATATTTCTGTTCTAAATATTTAAAAATAAATTGTATAAAATTTTGGTGCAAAAACAATGAAAATTGAATTTATTATGATTTAATTATGATTAAATCTAACAAAAATTGATTAAAAATATAAAATAAATGATTTTTCTGAATTAAAAATTATTTCTGTAAAGTTTAACTTTATACAAACTCAGGATAATTTTTGGAGAATTTAATAAAATTGTTTTGATATTTTAATGGATTTTTATAAATATAATAGTATAAAATTGATTTAATTATTATAAATATTAAATAAATGAATTTTAGAAAAATAAAAATTGTAAATAAAACTTTTATCTCAGATTTAATAAATATAATTTTTTTTAGAATTTATAAAATAGTTTTAATATTTAAAAACGAATTTATAAGATTAAAATGTTTAATATATATATATATATTAGTTTGTTGTTTATCAAAATAAAAAGAAACAACAACAAAAAAAAAAGAGTGGCCGTAGCCGGGACTCGAACCCGGGAGCCTTGGGTTATAGCCCATGGTCACAACCACTTGGCCTAGGCTAGTGGTTGTGATGAATCCTGTATAATAATAATTATATACACGATATGAAATCAAGTTTATTCCCATTTCAAAACCCACGAACCCTAAATCTGTAATCGTTTGATTAACTCATCAATAGTCCAATTAATCATGGGGCTATTGATGAGTGATCGCCGATGATCATAACCCACAGAAAACATCATACTTACAGTGTTGATTTGTGTTCGTTTGCCCGGTCAAAGCCAAAAGTCAAACGACGAGCAGAAAGCTAATTATCAGAGTGTTTCAGAATAATTGGAGGTTAAGAGAGATAGGTGAGCGAGTTGTGAAGGATCGTAGCACATCAATTTATAGTGGGGATCGATGGATTGGGTTAATTGGAAAGTTGACCCACGATTAATTGTCAAACGCGTATATCTTCAATTAGTCAACGATAATTGGTAATAAACGTGTAATCATAGATGAACGAGGCCGGTAATCAAATAAGTTTGCCAAAATTAGATCAATTATCAGTTAATACCCTTGATTGAATCTTACGCGACCCACAGTTGACTTTCCATAGTCAACTGTGAGGTTTTGAAAACGAGTATAAAATTAATAAGCGTCCGGATTTATTCCAATTTGATAGCTAGCCCAGTTGGTTTATGTGTTGTGTTTAATTGGGCCGGTCTTGGCGCGGGTTCGAATCCTGGCCAAGACATATTAATTTTTTGATAATATTTACATGTTACCATATATATATAATATATATATATATATATAGTATTAGGGTTCCAATAACGCGACAAAAAAATAATTAATGCGAATACTAATGATAAAACTTGACGTTTTTATTAAATATAGTCGTGTAACGTACAAGTTTGAATGCGTAATGTTACAACAGAAGACATGTTTTGGTTCGAGCTATGATGCAGGTCGAAGGAACACATTCGACCTTGTCGAGAGGTCGAATGTGCAAGTCTATATAAGCTGAAAATTTTGTTTAGTTATAAACTTTTGTCATTTCAGTGTGTGTGTTGAGTCTATGTTCTCTTTGTGTTTCTAGAAAGTTCTGAAGTTGATTTATTTCATTGTAAACCTATTTTGTAAGGCATATTAACAATGTTTATTAATGAAATGGAGATTGAAAAGGTGATTGATTGTGTCTGATTCGATTTATATCATTTTGTAAACAATCTAGGGTTTCCGCACCTGGATTGTTAGACTTGTATGATCATATAACTGTTTTCATCAAAATCGGTCCTCTACAAATACAAGTTGAATTATTAAATTAAATGTGGGTTAAAGTTTAAATTATTTTTGTACATTGATTGGTTAAAGTTGTGACAACTTACCAATTAAAGTGTCACCTTTTGATGAATGTATAGATCACTTAGATGTGTCATGTGTATATTTGAGGCAAAAAAAAAGTAAATAATCTAATTGGGAAATCAAAAGGTATGAACGATGAATGTATTAAACAAATATGATTTAAGGCAATAAACTAATCCGAGTCTAAGTCAACCGCCATAAAAAAAACTTGCCGAAAAAACTAAAATGACATTTGAGTAATTAAACAAAATGCTAGTGAGCTCATTTTACTACATATGGCGTCTAAAGAAGGCTTATTGAAGGAAAAAGTGAGTTTCAAACCAACTTTATATATGCAAGTTTTATGCTAATATGTTATGCATTATTTTGAAGTTGCACTAAGATGATACGTTATTAGTTATATATATTATCTTATTAAGGAGGAGTGATGGCCAATATGGTACTTTTCATTTCCGTACAACTTATGAAGCAACATGTACAACAAGTTTAAGCAAGAAATTTAAGGGTATTATGTGCATAATTGTGACAATTAAGACATTAAGAAGGGTATAGTTGTAACTTTTGCATTCCCCCATGCTCACATCTTTAAAACTTATTCCATCCTTGCCCTTTATTCCATCTGATCGACCAAAAACTGTTCCTGGCATGCCAATCGGTCATTGTCCTCTTCGAATTGAATCCCACGCATTCATCATCTCCATTGAATGCAATTCACAAGAACCTTACAAATTTTTATCTAGCCTCTTATGCAGTTCAATCGAATACGTCATCTCAGATGGCTCTAAGACCTAATTCTTCTTCTCTAATGGCGCTCAAGGTACTTGTGAATCTTAGTTCATACTAAAGTAGCGATTTATCCAATCTATTATCCATGTTATGTTATATTTAGATTTTGAACTTTTATCAGTTTAGTAGTTTGAATGTGTGTAACCTGCCAATTGGACTTTTAATTAGACCGTCAATGAGCACAACAAGAAGCATGCATCATATTTTTTTAATGAGCACAACAAGAGGCAAGTATTGTATTTTTCTAAATGCAATTTTAGGGTTTTGAATTGGGGATGAAATTCAACTTTGGGGGTTTGAGTTCAGATTTGCAGAATTCAGTTTTAGGTGTTTTCAAACTGATATCATGTGTGTTTTGAAAAAAGATTAAGATTCGTTAATGGAGGAATGTTTTGTAACCTGCTAATTAGACGGTGATTACTAAATCCTTTAAGATGGTTTTTACTCGTTAGTAATGAATTTAAATACTTTTTGAGGCAATGGAATATTTATTGTTTTGAATTTTCCAAAATCTAGTTAAGGATAATTGCAATCTTTACAAATTGCATATCTGTTGATCTCGACATTGGTTTATTGTGTTGTAAAAGTATCGTATCAATTTGTACAAAATTCAAAGCTTGATGTATAATCACTATCTGCGAAATCTGCCACTTATTATCTCATGAGAAGGCTGCCTCTGCATGAGTCGGCCGGAGATTAAGCCCCACAAAACTCTGGCCCCTGCTGTCAACAGCAGAGGTCGTTTCGAGTTTTAAGCTTTTGAGGCTGCTAGGGGTTCGTTGTTGAGAGCAACATGTTATGTAACTGTGCACCTGGACCTAAAAAGGGTGGGTGGTGAATACTTTCTGGACTACAATGAATACGCAACAAGCAACTTTACAATTGATCCTAAATTGACCAAGCTCTACGACTACAATCATAACCTGATCTCTTTTTAGCATTCTTAATATTATGTGTTTACATGTTTGTAGGGAATATATTGGCCCGGAGAAGTTCAACTTATATGCTTGGCATCAACAATAGCAAATCCAGGTGAATTATTTGGTTGGATTAATCAGGTGTATTACTTTATATTAACCATAATATCCTATGTGAAATCATTGACTATGTGTTTGAGATTCATATAAAATCAATCTGAGTTGGAAACATCAAAAAGAAATGTATGGTTCCTTTGAATTGGTACTTTTCTACAAAACTTTTGTTTCTATGGTTTTACTAATTTCCTCTGTGAAATGACTATCTTGGAAGATCTTCCTAAAAATTAAGCAAGTCTTTTGGGAGCAAAAGCCTTACCAAACAATAGACGGAGAACAAAGAAACACCTCCTGATAGACTTAAGCAGATTATTAGCGCGACAACACCCTAGAATTGTTATTGGTATATGAACTTATTATGTGTGTATCTAGAAATTTGTTGTGTAAAACGTGCTCTGCAGCAACGCGCGGATAGAAATACTAGTATATTATATAAAACTTAGAATACAAGTATCATAAAAAAGCAACCGGCTTCGATTGAAAGTTCTTAGGTTCTTATTGTATTTTAAAAGCATTTTTTAAAACAAATACCATATATATATATATGCATACAACTACAGTTTATATAGTTATACATACGTAGGTGCATTTTACTCGAGTACAAACACAATAAAGCTAATAAAAAATAATTTGATAAATTTATAACAAAAAATATTAATTTTTAAATTTTAAATATATTAAGATATATCTAATTTAAAGGAAATAAGTAGATTTAATTGTTACAATTATTAACTTTAATTTAAAAGTTTGAAATTTTCTAAAAGATTCATGTCATTCAAAATTGCAAATTAAATGCATTAATTAAGTTTAATTGTCACCTTCATTATCTTAAATTCAAAATTTAAAATATTTATAATATCAACTATATTTTAAAAAATTAAAATTATATATATTAAAGTTTGAAATTATATACTTAAATATAACATTTAATATTCAAATATTTTTAAAGTTAAACCAAAATCTATCATTTAAAATTCTAGTATTCAAAATTTGAATTTAAACTTGTAACTAATTTAAGACATTTATAAACAAAATTACTATTTGTTATTTTAAATATACTAGAAAATCTGTAATTAAAGGTAATAAGTAGGTCTTATTGCTACCTTTATTAACTTAAAGTAACAAATTTGAATTTTTTAAGCGATTCAAATAGTTCAAAATTTTGAATTAAATGTATTAGTTAATTATAAATGTCACAATAATTATTTTAAATTAAGTTTGAATTTTTATAATATTAACCAAAATTTAAAATTTAAAGGTATATATATATATTAAAATTTGAAGATAAATACTTAAATAGAACATCTACTATTCGAATACTTTTAAAGTTTAACAAAAATCTATAATTTCAAATTATTATTTAATTTTGACTTGTAACTAATTTGAGAAATTTGTAACCGAAATTATTAATTATTATATTTTAAATATATTAGGAAATATATAATTTAAAGATAATAAGTAGGTGTAATGGTTACCATTATTAACTTAAACTAGGGTGATTCATTATCGCGCAACACGCGATGTTTTAAGTTAGCATTGAACTGTCGTAGAAAAAAGTTTTAGTTTGGAGATAAGTTTAATAAACAATAACTGACATTGCTATACCTGATATTCAACCTTAATCAAACCGATTTGTAGAGTTGCCGGAATGTGGAGTCGCCGGCCGGACATCTGGCCGGAAAATGAATGGAAAACAGGAGGAGGGAAAGGGGACTTTAAAAGTTTTGATTATTGGCAAAAATAGTCCATTGATATTTAACTAAGTTAGTTTTATTCTATCTTAGTTTTTCCTTTATAAAGACTAACCAAGTTAACTAACTTAACTTAAAATGTTTTTTTTATTTTTTTATAAAATCTAATCCGAATAACGTTTTAATATACGCATTTTATTAAAATGTAGATACGATCCATAATAAATGCAAATGATAAATTTTGAGTTCGCTCTTTTATTAAATTTGAAAACGACAAAACTTACAAGGATTAAAATAGAAACATTTGAATACACGAAGGACTATAATTGACAACTTGCTAAAGGATGAGGGTGACGGATGTCACAGTCTCCCCTACTTTAGAAAATTCCGTCTCAAAATTTCTTTCAAGTGGAGGTTTATATGAAACAAAAGGCGTTGAAAAGTCAAGTAGGTTTAAAAAATTGCATCAGACATGTTTTGACAAAATTTAAAGTAGTTGTCTAATGTCCAAAGTAAAAGTTTCAAAATCTTTGACAATTGGCCCGAAGTTAGGAAGTTGAGAGTTTATAATGAGAAAGGTTTTGGGAATGTGTAACTGGTGAGGACAGAGGAACTGATGAAGCAGTCTCCCCTACCTTAGAAAGGTTTCTGACTGAACTTTATTAGGGTATGCAACAAGATTCCAAATAACCGAGAGTGTAAGAGTATACAAGGTTTGACTTTTTTGTGTGGGTGGTCAAAAGAAAGACTCCAGGAAGACGAATTGAAGCTTGTGTAAAAACGTTCTTATAAAAAACTAGGTTAGAGACCCGTGTGTACACACGACAAGTCCCCGAGTAAAATGAAAAAGCATATAACATGATATTAAATGCAAAATGAGCTAAAAGTCTTAAAAATATAACTGTTTATCGTAAATAATTAAACAATTAACATGCACATAATTTTTTTTCATAAGTGGCTCTTTTTGATTTTCTTTCTTTCACTTCTTATTGACCTCCTGTGTGGCAGCCTAATAATCATGCTCTGACTGTTGAACTTTTCTACAAATCATAATCGTTAAATGTTTGAATTTTAAGCTAAAAGCATGAAAGCTAAAAAACTAATGGAATATAAGATGTTGGGGAGTAACCGTAACAAACGAACAATAACGGATAACAGAAATCTCTGAAGGCACGTAAAAACATGGCAGCACCGTTGTTTCAAACAGTCAATCCAATTACCTATATGATATATTATTATGAACATATTGGTCAAACAGTCAATCCAATTACACTAAAATATCCAACATAAGAATCTTACCGACGTTCGATTTCGGATTAAATGACCAAATTTATTCAGTATTTTCTGTAAAAACATGGCAGCACCGTTGTTTCGAGTAGCAAAATGATGCAAAAGTGTACAACACTGTTTAAGACAACAATTAATGAACGCACATAAGATTAAATGATGGAATTGGAAAACAGGATAATAATATATGAAGGTACATTAAAAGATTCAGTTTTACCAACAAAAAATCAAATCACATGAACAAACCTAAAATAAAGATTTGCCTAACAAAATAGAAGAAAATAGTTCATAGCCGCCTCTATCTGCACGGTGTGGATGAAATCGACACACTTGTACCAACCTCCTTTTCAACTAATTCCCTTTAGTCGCCTCTATATGACCAGAATTAAAGAATCACTTGTTACAAAACCCATACATTTTGCAACCTCTACATTGATGATGGTCAACTGGTGAAAATGCAATCCTCATATCCTTACCTATTCTACATTCCTTTATTTTTAAAGATAATTACACCTTTACACATTTATATCTGTTTTTAGAAACATATAATACATAATTATATTCTTATAGAAACAATATTATCATTACAACATATAAAGCTTTCAATAAAGCTATTGATATAGGATTTGTTTAAATAGAGTTTATATGACTCTGACCCATTTGCCCAAAAATTCACACCCATATGCATACTAAATAAAAAATCATATCAAATTACCTTGTGTAGTTGCATAAGTTCCCTTTGTAAATCTTGAAAACTTGATTCATAACTCATCATTACAAGAATTGATCTCTCGCTTTTCATCTTTTCCAACTACATTACAATAAAAGAAACACTTAGTTTAAGAGTGTAAAAACTACAGGTGACAATTCAAACCCGTTTATAAAGAAATGGGAGAATTCGAGCTTAATTTCAACAGTAACGGTCAAATGTAGAAAATTAGATAAAATTGAAACATGTTGAATGGGTCAAAATTCACCCAACATGTATCCATATGCTTATTAATAAATATTAACTTCAGGTTTTAATTTGATGAGTTTATCTTAGTGTTTTAATAATATTTTTATGTAATCATATGTAATACATTAATTATTTACAAAATATAAAATCTAATGACAAATTTCCCATTAAACTGCAAAACCATCATGATCATAAATAATATCATCATAAGAAGTGATATGTATACCTCAACGATCTGTGCAACAATCTTTTCTTTTTCTTCCTTGCAACATTCAAGATTCAAGAGAGCACAATCAAGTTCTGCCTGTATCGACTGTAACTCACTTTCCAATCCCCCGATTTTAAATGCATATTCGTCAAGGGCATCTTGTAATTTAATCAATATATCTTCACCATGCCTCTTGGAAACAAAACCTTGTTGCTTTAAGTCTTGCACTGTGGTTTCACATTGTTCTTTCATGAAAGCTATCCTTAAAGATTCTGACTGGTGTTCCAGCTCGTTCTTTTCACGAACAGTTTTCGACTTTTGTGCATAGTCCTTCATCACGGGGTTCAAAAATACTTTCTTCACCATTTCTCCTTGTTTCCCATTGAAAGACACGGTGGTCCAAGATTTTTACACCTACAATATTGACGTAAAAATGCCACATTTCATTTCAGCTATAACGGGTCAAAACATCTAATCTAATGGTCAGTTGTTTAGATCAAAGTTGTCATATGAAACCTGATGTCCACATATTTACCCATTGAAAGACACGGTTGGGTTATTGTACGTTGTTCCTAACGGGTAAATAAAAAAATTTAGCTTAAAGGGAAATGATCAAATTGATAAAATGGTTTAAACTTAAAAGAATCATATAGTAATTAATTTAATGGTATTTCTTGAATTATAATTAGTAAAAAAAAACTAATGTTTATGAAAGTAGAAGAATATACAGAAGGGGTTGGCAGGTCAACCAAACACACACTGACCTGTTAATATACTGCCAATTTAGCCACATGTTAATCTTTTATAACTTTAAACAGGAACATTAATTGTCTCATTGAAAAACTGAGAAATACATGGTTCAACAAATATTGGATTATCTGAATCATTTACATAAATGGGGGTTTATTATTTTACAAATTACATTTGGGGGGTATTGGGGGAAAAAACCAATATTGGTGATGTAGAGAACTCGATTGGCGGTATCAAATAAAAGAAAAGTTGATGCCGCCATTTGGGTTGTTGACATTGAAGCCGCCATTTTATTCCTATACATTGATGCCGCCAATTGAGTTCTAGGCTTCATTTCTTATATAAGCCCTCTGCCCATTCTCTCCAAACCATTCAGACTACAAACCACAATAAACTCCCCCCCCCCCCCCCAATATATGATATAATACTTTTCCTGCAATTGTTCTGGATGGTACGGTTTTTTATTGATATTGGGTCGATGTTACATTCACATGGAGTTTTAACTGTTTTCGGCGGGGATGAGTCATGCTTAACAGCATCGTCTGCCGTTTCATCCCCCGCTTGGCATCGCTTTTCTGGGGTCCAAAAAAGCGGTGTCTTTGGATCGGTGTTACATCCACATTAAACTACACCTCTCAATACATCTACACGTGGTATAACACGTGTAGAATGCAACATTGAGGGTTTAGTTTAAAATATTAGAGAGTTATGGATCGTTGGGGGGGGGGGGGTATTGGGCCTCTAGTCTACCAACGTTGGACATTCCAACGGGCTCTTTAGGCGGGTCTACTTTCCAGGCAAACCCACGCCATCCGGTGTTGATGAATCACATCACGTCATTAGCGACCTGTCCGGCAACGGATGATGCGATTCTTCACCGTACTACTTTCGTATGGCAGGCTGGTTTGAACATTGGGTACCTGTAGATTTGGTACACATATTCAACAGGTAGAACCATGTTCTCCTGGATCAAATTCAGATGGGTTTGAATCTGAATGCGGTCCTGAGTTCCCGCTGACTGGAAAAGAGAAGTTTCTGGGTGCACAACACAAGCTATTGTTGATTTCAACAAAGCAATTGTGATTGAAGGTGCGAAACAGAAACTTAATGAACTATGCAACAAGAAACGGTGGTAGAATATTGGAATAGGTGATCTCGGAAAATATAGTGTCTTGTAAATCCGTAGATTGTATAGTTTGAGTGACTAGTTTTGAAAAACAGTTGTTAAATAAATTTGTAATATTTGTTTTAAATATATCTATCATATTTGTATTATTTGTTTGAGACATTCCAAAAATGGAAAGTCTGTGTGTTATTATTTGATTTAAATAAATCTATCCCTCCGAGCCATTTTCGGGCCACCGGCATCAGGCCCCGGAGACCCGAAAACCGCCCGGACTTCGTGCGACGCCCGTGTGTTACCCAAGGGCAACGCGTTCGTCAGTCAGGTTACCTGTCCGGCAGGCCCAGCCAGGCTTCACAGAGGCCCAAAGAGGGCAGCCTGGCCCGTTTTCAACATAGTGTGGGTTTTGAGAAAAACACCTCCGAGCCGTTTTCGGGCCACCGATAAATGATTACGTAATCTTGTTTTAGTGTTTAACGCTTTTATTTGGATTTTAATTTTATAAAGCAAATCAATGTTCGAATCACAGGTGGCTAAACGATTCATATATTCATATATTTATAAAGCAAATCAATAATTAATGTTATAAAAGCAAATCAAAATGTTACAACAAGTAATTATGAACACACTTGAATTCGACAATGTTACTAGTTAAACCAGTCCAGATCGTTCGAGGGTCCCTGGTTCTGAAGACGTTCAGATTGCCTCCTGGGTGGTTGGTTGGCGGGTGGTGCTCCTTCATTACCGTACTCATCATCAGGAAAGAGGTTTAAATTCAGCGTGGTCGATGGTCCTGGCCGGGTTGAAGGTCCTTCATCACACGAATTATGCGGGGCATGGTAATGAAAATCACTAAAAAGGTCGTGATCAAACTGTGCCAACCCCTGTCCAACAGGCGTCACGTAACCCGGTGATGAAGGAAACGCCCAACTATCTCCGATGCCAATTCCGCCTGCACGAAAGTTAGCTAGCGGACCCATCTCCCCCGGTTGACTGCCACCGGACCCACCAACATGACCAGTTCCCTGTACGAATGATCCACCCAATCCAAATGGAGTTCCCATCTGGTCCAATCCACTGTCCATGAATTGCGGGACATATCCCCCGGTCTGGTTCTGATTGTTGCTGGCCGCAACAGATGCACGAAACCCAGCGTCATTGTCATAGTGACTTCCAGCAGCTTGGTCTTCATTTTCCGGCACGTTTTCCGGCACCTGACGGGGAGCGCGTCGCCGGCGCACCCTTTGAGGCCGTGCAGGTGCCGACAAGTCAACGGCGTCCATGGTAAGATGCGTCGGATTTTGTAAGTGTCCGGCATTGTGTGACATCATCATACTGTGAAACGCCGTGTTTTGTATGCGCTCAAGCTGCGTGGCGAATGCCTGAGGATTATTAAAGGCCTCCTGAGATGACCGGTAAATATCACCCATGACATCCCTCTGCAAACAAAATTTTTAGTTAGAAACACCAAATTGCGAAAATAATTAATGTATGAATTAGGCACGTAAAAATGCTTTACCATCAACTGGATTCTAGCACCGTCGTCTTGGAAACCGCCAGCTGGGGCCGGTGCTACACCCGGATTTCCAATAAATGCAACGGTACGCCCCATATACCATTGCATATAACCGGGGTCGGTTGAAGCTGTCCTTATGAGTTCAGAGCGGATAACCGTGTTACGACGGTTATTCCATGCATTGACGTAGGCTTCATGCCTACTCATCCAGTCCGCCCCGTTGTGTCCTTGCCGCCCCAAAGCATGCAGTTTTTCAAGCCGAGCCGTGGGTACGGCTAAGGTTATCTGGGGAGGTATGTACTGGACCATGCCGAATTGCCTCAAAACCCGTTGAGGGTAATGATGCTCAACGATCTCGAAGCATATAAGGGGACAGCAACTCCTCCAGCTTTCCATCCCGTTTGAGCACATTGCCGGTAGTCGGTCCAAAACCAAGTTGTAGGGGGTCCAGTTGAACTAAAAACAAACACTTAAGTCAGTAACAAAACACAATAAATGCATGATTAATACATACAAAAAAACTAAAAATAATTACTAACATACCATCTCCTCGTCCAACGATTGTAGCTGTGAACGGTATGCCTTGAGGCAGTGTGTGGCCACCTCCGCGAAGTTTAACCGCCGGTCTCGCCACCTACAAAATTAACATGTTAAAAAACGTGTTCAGAAAAAAAAATACAAAGGGATGCCATGCAGGCAAGTATAATCAAACTGGGATTTGCGATATATACCGAGCCGCTATCGGGCAAGTATAATCAAACCGGTTTGAGGGTGGTCGTGGCGCGAGACACCGGATCCTCTCCCATGCCCATACTTGAAGGAGCATCATGGGTCCGGTCACGGCTTTCCTATCCGGCTGGGTGGCATCACAAAGCCGCCTGTATAAACAAGCCAGAACCGCACTGCCCCAGCTATAAGATGCTGTACGGTTCAGGTCTCGTAAAAATCTTAAGTAAAAAACATTTATTCTATTATTATTATTATCAGGGAGTAAGGTGGAACCGATCAAAAAGAAAAGGATTAAACGAGCACGAAAAATGCACTCTTCATTCGTAGCCTCTGCTTCAACAAAGTCCTGCTTTAGTTTATCAATAATAACAGTACCCAAAACGGACTTGCCGGACATTTGGGCCTCTGTAGGCGTAACACCTAAGAATCGTCGGCACAACGCTATTGCGTCGGCAGTAGACAAATTATCATCTACCCCAGACACAACAGCTCCCTCAATAGGTAACCCCCACAAGACGTTAACATCTTGTAAGGTGACAGTAGCTTCACCAAATGGAAGGTGGAACGTGTGAGTTTCGGGCCTCCATCGTTCCACCAAAGCTGTTGTCAAGGAGTGGTCAACGTATCGATAACCACAATCTATGAGGCCACCAAACCCTGCAGCATCGATAAGGTGACGAACCCGTCCTACAACAGGGTGGTCACGAAGTAACCTCCATATGGCTCTATCGCTACGCTTTACCATCATAACTCTATTGAAGTTTTCCTCGTCTGTGAAAACGTGAAAGGCACGATGTCGATCACGCAGATACAACACATCGTCGTTTAGGGGACCAGGGTGTAAGTTCATGTTTTGATTCATGGTGGGAGGAATTTGGTTGGTATGATTTTTTTATAAATTTCAAAGGTTTCAGATGGAGATTTTAGTGTTGATGGTGTGTTCTTGGATGTGGGTGGTGCTCCTTCTTCACCTCAACCTCCATTTTATAACCTTCAAAGCCTGAATTCTTACACTCCCAAGAACACTATTTGCCTATCAAATCATCTGCAACTTACAAGACCATTGCATGCAATGCTAGAGACCTTGTGAGTGTGTCTTATAGGCTGCATGGTTTGCAGGTGAAGACTGATTTTCATTTGCTGGTTTTAATGCATGAAAATGGATTGGCGGGATCATGACGGCAATATTGAAGAACACACCAAATCAATTGGCGGCATCAATGACACCTCTAACTGGATTGGCGGCATCAAGAGGTGACCCCTCCATTTCATTTGGCGGCATCTAGCTATTTTTTTTGATCCCTCTACTTCAATTGGCGGCATTAAAGACACTGACAAAAGCCTAACTGATACCGCCAACCCATTTGGCGGCATCTACTTTTTATTTTTTTGATACCGCCAATTGCTTTATATACATCACCAATATTGGTTTTTTCCCCAAATACCCCCCAAATGTAATTTGTAAAATAATAAACCCCCCATTTATGTAAATGATTCGGATTATCTACATATAAACCATCACAATCACTCTATAATTTGATATAGATATCACACCTACCAATATCAACAACTGATTACTTCAATTCAAAGGAACTATACCCATGTTTGCTTAAATTATTCTTGTTATCATAACCAATTTTGTAATGTAAACAATGCATTTATTTTAACTTTCAACAAAACTTTAATAATAAATAAACAAATTTAGTGCAAACATCGCTCTTTTATTTCATTTGGTGGTGGGCGACCATTATGAAAGTAGAACTGCAAATAGTGCATTCACTTTAGTCAAAACTCGAGCATTAAAAATAGCGCTCCAAAACTTTTATCATCCAAACACATTCAAATTAGACCCGTTAAGATGATGGGATTTTTTTACCTCAAAGTAACATGTAGTAAAGAATATGAGCTGTCAATTTTTTATCCAACCCGTTTGACCCGTTAGAGAAACCCAAGCTTTATAGTTCACTTGGCGTTTCAACAAATTAAACACTTCATATTATATTATGTACAGTTAACCTTTTGACACCAATCTTCTAAACGGTGATACACATTCTTCTAGTATAGTATAGTTTATAATATATGAATACACATAAATTTATGCACATATGTATATAACAAATCAATCATATTCACGTAACCATGATTTTTTTATGATCCAGACCAGTTAGAAGCCTAGATCAAATTAACGAATGTTTTAGAAAATGCTACAAACCTGAATTTGTGCTTGCATCAAATTCCTCAATTCCACGTTGCTTTTCGCATAAAAAAAACAATCGCGATATCAACAAATTACAACATAAAGTTCCATCATCCCTATTCACTTTATCATTAGAAGATACATGCATCTTAAAAAAAAAAAAAAAACGTTTACCTTTCAGAACCTACATAACATGTAAACAGAAGACAACTTCACACATGATCCACATGCATTTTTTTTGTAGTTATAGTGCTTCACTAATTGCAAAGTATATTATTTATTTTATTATTTATCAAATATATATTTTTAAAGAGAACTGCAGGTGTGCTAAGTAACCTTTGGAAATTTGCATTACAACAAATGACCACAATTTACCTTCTCATGATCCTCAAAAAGATTCTGTTTTGTGGAAAAAGTTCAAATTTTTAATATCAAGAAGCTTGTTTTTTGTCTGATTTGAGTGAAGGACGGTGGGAGGTATATATGTGGTTGGTTCATCAGTTATGGATTCACATGCATGCTTCACCATGTTTGTGTGTGGATTCATTGAGTCATATGAATTATACACATAATGGGCATAAGCAAGTTGGTAAAAAGCAGTTGGTTATTTCTGGTTCATTGGAGTTAAGAAGCTCTTTTGTTCAGTCAAATTAATATGCAAGAGTACCTTCTTTTAAGGTGCAGAGGAAGTCTAGAGGGCTTGTGGTTGTTAATGAACTTGGTGGACAGTATGATGACACTTTTCGTGATGTTCAAGCAGTAAGAATTTGCTAAATCCTTATGTTATGATCTCTAAAAATTATGCTCTAGTTGACTAATTGTTATTGTTCAAGTATTGTTGACTTTTTTGTTCAAGTTTGGAGTCTTTACTAATGATCCAAGTTTCTAAATCAAGAAAATCTTTACAGCTAAGCAGTTTATGTTTTGGAACTTAATTGTCGAAAGACCTGAAAAGGCGAAGACCATGCGTGTCGAGTCAAGCTTGAAACTACATTAGTTCTGTAATTGAGATTTTGTAGAAATAATACAAATTCCAAGCCAAGATGCATTAACCCTTTGTAAAAGTTTTACAGAGTTTACGATTTGTGTTTAGTGTTTTGAAACTGATTATTATGACTTGTCGTGATTGGTTTTAATGTTACATAAGTAAAATATGCTTTTGATTAGGAGATAGGACTCCAATTTCATCTGCAAAATAATCCTGCATCATGCCAATTGTTAAAACATAACGAAAAATAAACCTATTGGCATCTAAATACTTCTTCTTTAAGAATCAAGAGATGTGAACATTGCAGGTTTCACCCAATTAAATTAAACAACCTTAAATGAACACATTGTATTTAACATTAAACAATTTGACAAAATTACAAGAATTGCCAAGCTGAAGAATGTGGTTTACCTTCCCTATAGCCACAAAAAGAATTATGTCACCTTTCTTTACGGTTCCATCAATAACACGAAAATATACAATAACACCCCTGTACGCATCATAGTAACTGCACAATTCATAGATATTAACAGCTATTAGCACAATTATTCCTGTTAATACGAAGCCCATGAAACTACGATAGTAGAAAAATATACAATGACAGAAATAAAAATATCTAGACTCATGTAAGAACATGCATTACGATTCAATACCTATCAAATATAAGAGCTCTGAAAGGTCTTCCAGCCGAGTCAGGCGGTGGAGGAATCTTTTGAACAATTGCATTCAGTATTTCATTTATACCAATCCCCTCCTGTAACAAACAGACAATATCTATGTTACCTATTACCATCTTAGAATATTTCCCAAAGCCTATATCACTTACTTTTTTCTAATATCCAAAGTAAAAGTTTGAAAATCTTTGACAATTGACCCGAGGTTAGGAAGTTAAGAGTTTATAATGAGAAAGGTTTTGGGAATGTGTAACTGGTGAGGGCAGAGGCACTGATGAAGTAGTCTCCCATACCTTAGAAAGGTTTCTGACTGAACTTTATTAGGGTATGCAACAAGATTCCAAATAACCGAGAGTGTAAGAGTATACAAGGTTTGAGTTTTCTGTGTGGGTGGTCAAAAGAAAGATTCCAGGAAGACGAATTGAAGCTTGTGTAAAAACGTTCTTATAAAAAATGATAGTCGTTGGTCAACGACCTATTAAAGAGGTCGGGCCCAAAGCTATTAAATAGCCCAATATGCAATAGAAAATAATGGGGTAGGTTCTTGGTCAGACTCCTAGTCCGCCCCCGTAGTATCACTCATGTTTATATATAGGGTCTACCGCAACTAACCCACCACACTACTGATACTTTGGACTCGTACTGATTGTCTACCAATAGCCTAAGTAGAGTAACACAACACCCTCATGTACTTGTAAACCCATGATTGTGTTCCGGACTGTAATCATCAATTTACCTTACACTAGGGTGTTATGCTTTTCCATAACACTAACATAAACAATACAAGAAGCAAATGCGTGCAACCAAAATACGTTAAGTAATAGATACTGCAATGAAATAAAATTGGGGAATTGGATTTTAATAATCCAAACTTTATCTCGTTGGCTGACAATAATCTGTACTTAAGAAATTCCCTACGACAGTCCCAACTTTCAAAGTATTGGCCGTCAATGAACCTTTGTTAATTGAAAACTAACCCATTTTCAAAACTGAAAGAGTTTGAAAGTTAAAAAGTTCATAATCGGCCAACATGTTGAAAGTTGGGACTGTTGTAGGGAATTTATTAAGTACAGATTATTGTCGGCCAATTAGGCAAAGTATAGATTATTAAAATCCAATTCCCCAATAATATTCAAGCATGACATGGTTAGAGGTCCTTCCCTTTCGGGTTCACCCTGTAACCGTAATGAGAATAATGTGTAAGTATAAGACATTATTAGAGGTCCTTTACCTTTCGGGTTCACCCTTAACCGGTAAATTTCTGTTCACATTGTTGGGCTCTAAACACCCATATTGATAAACTCTGAGGATTACACCATTCCCTTCGGGTTAGAGGAATACTGTGATCCGAGTCGTACGTGAGCACTGGCTTAGATTTTATACGAGTTGTCAATTAGTATGTTTATTGACCATGGTGTTGAACAAAATAATGAGAAAGTATAACAAAGTCTTGCTCAAAACAGGAAAAATATGCATGCAAAATATGCGTTCATGTAAGTATATAAGTATAGCATAAAATTTCGATTAAAAGAATAATATCACATAAATCGAGTAAATCGCGATTACGCAAAATAAGAGTAAATGAGTTGAACCAAATTTCAAAATCAGTTATGTAAGAATAACTGCTAATAAATAGTGCGAGAGTAATCGCAAATAACGCGTAAGAATAATCGCCAATAAAAGGATAATGCGAGAATAACCATAAATAAGATAATGCGCGAACATAACTATAAATAAAATGGTGTAATAATAAAATAATGAAATTTCCTGCAAATGAGGGTGCGCAGAACAGGCGTACAGCCTACTGGCATGCAGGTTTTAAATTTAGTAGTTTTGAGTATATGCACTAAATGACAGCAGTCATCTAACCACATATCGATGGAGCTATATCCAGCTATTTTGTTAAACTAAAAGTTCTGTTATTGAGAGTACAAGTGTACAAAGATAAATTTTCGTTTATAAAACATAGATTACCCGAACTTTGCGATATAGTTGAAAGAATAGTAGTAATGCAGCATGAAAATAATAGCTTTTCAAAGATCAAAGAATGTTTTTAGAATCAAATTAAACAAGTTCGCATAAAAGGACTTTGCATGTACACACTTTCATGTGTTTACAAGACGTCGAGTTGAAAATTGCTATATGGCGTATTATTAGTCGTAAGTTTCCTCATTTTGTTTACCCAAAAACATGCATCGGATTTGTTATATAAAATAAGATGGTTTACACTTGACTTGTAAATATGCAAAACAAATTATAAAATGCAATAGGAAACAATTTCATGAAGTATATGTATAAATAAATTGTGCTTTCAAAAGACCATTATATATATATATATATATATATATATATATATATATGGGATGGTTAGAATAAATATACACTTAAATTGAAGAAACCCATTAAACCCTCTTAGAACCATTGATCAAATTAGATCAATGGTCCACATTTTATTCATGCTTTTTTATTTAAATTTAATACATTTAATAGACTAGATGACAAAAAAAAGGGGGGCAAAAGGGTCAAATGACATTTCTCTGAAAAAGACATCTATGACAAGTTGACCTGACACATGTTGTAACATCGCAAAATTTCCCCTAATTTTTCTACGTAAAAGCCTTACTTCATACGTTATCCCTAACACACAATTTATATATATATATAGTAATAATAATAATAATAAAAATAATTTTCATATTTTATATATATATATATATATATATATATGTTTAGTTTTACACAACAACCCAAACCAAAACACTCTAAACCAAAACCCAATATCCCCTCTTTATTTCCCACCAACCCAAGCCCAAAGTCTTAAGGCCCAGCCCACACTTCTCTTGGTCCGGCCCAACCCCCTTGTCTGTTTGTAAAAATTTTTTTTTGCTTCTGCCGAGATTCGAACCCGGGCAGAAGGCCGGCCAGCATCTACACAAACACTCACAAACCATCTGATCTAGCATACATCCTTGTATTAAACCCGGTTTGTTATAATTATAACCCTAGTTGTAAAACTCTCACAGTTGACTTGGAAAGTTAACTGTGATGCAACGACTTGCCAAAAACCTCACATTAACTCGTGATTGAATCGTAATTGGCATCATGACACGATTATCGGTCTTTCCTGACTCAGCAACACGATTATTAGCTGCCAATTGTTACCAAATTTAAGCTATTACGCGTACCATATTCAATTGTGGTCAACACTTGCCAATTCAATCACATAGGCCTGAACATTATAAATTGATCATTCCAGAGCAGTCACAACTCGCCATTACATCTTTCTAAACCTCCAAATCCTCTTAATTATAATCTGTTCATTCATCACGATCGCGTTTTTGACTTTAAAGTTGACCGTTCATTTCGTAGTCGATTAAGCTTTGTAAGTATAATGTTTTTCGTGGGTTTTGTTTATCGGCACCCACACAACATAAACCCTAAGGTTAATCGGGTTAATGTTGTGTGGATTGCCTGATTGTAGATTCTAGGGCTCGAAATTGATATTTGGGGAAGAACACGTCTGTGCGTTTGGTATTTATTTTAAACAGACAACCACCAAACACAACCCCTGGTCTAGACCAGATGGTTGTGTCTGGTGCATTCCATCCGAGCCACCCGGGTTCGAGTCCCGGCTGTGGCACCTTTTTTTTTTTTTTTGACAAATATCCTTTTTAAACAAACAATATATATATATATATATAATACTTATAATGTTATAAATTCGTTTTTAAATATTAAAACTCTTTTAAAAATTCAAAAAAATTTATTTTAAGTTAATTTGATAAAAAAGTTTCACCCACAATTTTTAGTTTTCGAAAATTAATTTATTTAATATATATAATAATTAAATCAATTTTATTCTATTATATTTATAAAATTTCATTAAAATATCAAAACAATTTTATAAATATCCACAAAAATTATCCTGAGTTTATATAAGGATAAACTTTTCTGAAATGATTTTTATTTCAGAAAAATCATTTATTTAGTATTTTTAATCAATGTTTGTTAGTTTTAATCATAATAAATCATAATAAATCCAATTTTTAATATTTTTGCACCAAAATTTTATACAAATTATTTCTGATTATTTAGAACAGAAATATGAATTTTAAACTAATAATTCTTTAATTTTAATATTTTTTAAATATTAAAGTTAAATTTTGACAATTTGTAATAAATAGAATTAATATTCTATTTTAAAGAAAATAATTTTATAAAAATTATTTTTATACTTTAAACTCATTATTGTGATCATCTTAAATTCAAAATTTTATAAAAAGATCTTTGTCTATTTATCTACTAAATTTCTCTCAATTGTCGAACATTTTTAATATTAATCAAACGAGCATTTATCCCCAAATCGAAGCCCTAGAACTTATATATTTGTAGACTAGATAGACTTAGACATATTTATTACCTTATTATAGGGTGATACTTGACACATTTGGGCAACACACTATTTTTCAAGAGATAACATTTTGCTAAGGTGAGTTTTACATAGCCCCTTTTCTATTTATCACCACTTTTAGGGTGAAACATGTTACAACATTATTTATGCAATTCAATCATCAATGTGTCTATGTGTATTTCTATGTTGCATTATGTCTTGAACATGACTAGGGTAAGCACAATTCTAGCATAAACATTCATCAGCCAAACGGTATACATTGATAGATCTATTGGACTGATAATCCCACCCGGATACGTGCCTCCTACAAAGGTTGCGTGGGTGTTTGTTACTGCAATTTAAACGAGTGAACCATGAGCGTATGGAATGTACCACAATACAACAGTCACAATGGTTGATTATGCACACGATTTACTCCTAGTATGTTTTCACATATGGACTAGATTGCCATGACACATGAATTGCACAACAATTTTATTCGATTATCAAAACCTATGTAATTCTCACCAACTTTTGTTGACCCAAAATATTTTCAACTTAACATGTTTCAGGTTCTACTTGCTTGAAGATTTGAATTGATGCTTGAAGATGTTTGCATAGTTTAATTCAATTTGATGTACAAATTTTTAGAACAATTGTATGTAACGTATTTAAATTATTTAATGAAATTTATTATTCACCATAAGCTACTGAACAATCATCAATATGTGACATCCCGATGTTTCCGCCATCGGTTGGGGTGTTACAGATTGGTATCAGAGCCATGGTTATAGGGAATTAGGTTATTAGAAAAATAATCTAGTCTATAACCATTGGATTTAACCAGTACTTGCTTCTTTTACTTGCTATTCTCTAACTCCCTCCTACTTTGTATCCCCACTTTCAAGAAGGTTGCTCTCCATCGCTGGATCCACTCTTAGACTAATAGGACAAAATTCTCAGGTTTAACCTGAACCACCTTGAAATCTCGTCGAAGTTCTAGATTTTAATAACGAACACGTGCAATCTGGAAGGGTGAATGCCTGTATTCTGAGTCTTCTGTCTAGGCTGGCATTGCGCATATATCCCAATCAGACGAGGGACCCGGATGCCTACCTGGGAATTCTCGGGATGAGTGTTCACTTATAGGCTAAAGCATGTCTTCATATGTTATTAGAATCTAGAATCTTTGATAAGTCAACGTTTTCATTTATTAATGAATAAATGATTACACTCCTTATATAATCTCATTCATTTCACTGTGTATCTTACAGATCATGCCTCCACGTTGCAGTGCTCGTCTTAATAGTGGTGACAATCATGATGAAGGAAGTAGCAATCACAACCACAACCACGATACTAACCACCACAACAACAACAACAATAATGGTGTCGATGCTCAACTGGCTGCAATCATTTCTCAACAAATGGCGCAGCAAATCGCAACTCTGGTTCCCAACTTATTAGCTCAAGTTATCCAAATGAACGGCAACGGGAACGGCAACGGCAACGGGAATGGAAATGGAAACCACAACGGGAATGGGAATGGTCTTCCAGCCTGCACTCTCAAGCACTTTAATTCCTGTAATCCCCCAAAGTTCAGTGAAGAAGAAGGAGCTACAGGACTCCTACAATGGTTTGAGGGTATTGAGAATACCTTCATTAACAGTGAATGCCCCGACAACTTTAAAGTCCGTTATGCCATGAGTGTTCTTCACAAACGAGCACTCACTTGGTGGAATGAAGAAAAACGCACTCGCGGAGCTGAAGCTGCACTAGCCTTAACTTGGGATCAAGCTAAGGACATTATGAAGGAAGACTTCTGTCCTCGTAATGAAATTAAGACGTTGGAAGATGAATTTCATGATCTTGCTCAAGACATTGGGGAAAACCTTGCTTACAACACTCGTTTTCACGAACTGAGCTTACTGCTACCCCACAAAGTCACCCCTTTGCCCATTGCGATCGAAAAATACATTGGTGGTTTACCGATGCAGATTCAAGACACGGTGTGGGGAAGGAACCCTGCTACTTTGGAGGAAGCAAAGCGTTTGGCTGCCACCCTAACAGATAACCATGTGAAGGCAGGAACCCTGACTCGTAAAGGGGAAAAGATAAAGGATACTCCCCAACCTGCCGTTGAAATCAAAACCGAGGCCTTAACCAATGGGAAGTGTAAGGTCAGAAACTTTGCAATAGACACCACTGCCCCACCCAACAAGAAACAATACCACGGGAAGCTACCTAAGTGTGACACCTGCCAGTATCACCATCCAACTCAAGTACCCTGCCGACAGTGCACCAATTGTCAAAGGTATGGGCATCTTGCAGATGCTTGTCGAATCCCTACTACAAACGCTCTTGATGCTCCAAATAACCCCGCTTGAGACCATCCAGCTACTTAACCACAAACCCCTCCATTTGAATGATGTCTACTTTCTCTTTAATTCCATGTATCGACACTTTGTGATTCAAATAAAAAAATTCAAATATTATCATAACATCTGAGTGCATGCTTGTTTGAATGTGAATTAATTGCTATATCTAAAATCATACTTGCTTACTTGTACAACAATTAGTTGACTACCAAACAACCTACTTAACGATTAGTAGAGATCATCATGTCTTTCTAACAGTCGGGAGAGGCCCTACCACCTGCTCAACGACTGGTGGAGACTATCGAACCTGCTCAACAATCAGTAAGTCATAAAAGGACGCAAAACCCTAATGTAAGGTAAATTGGAAATTACGGTCCGGAACGTAATCACGAATTTACAGGTACGTTATGGTAGTGTGAAATTTTATCAAGGTTTTCGGTAATTGACCAATTGTAAACCTGGTATTTTTCTTTTAACTTCGGGACGAAGTTTCCAAAAGTAGGGGAGACTGTAACATCGCAAAATTTCCCCTAATTTTTCTACGTAAAATCCTTACTTCATACGCTATCCCTAACACACAATTTATATATATATATATATGTATATATATATAGTAATAATAAAAATAATTTTCAGATTTTATATATATATATATATATATATATATATATATATATATGTTTAGTTTTACACAACAACCCAAACCAAAACCCAATATCCCCTCTTTATTTCCCACCAACCCAAGCCCAAAGTCTTAAGCCCAGCCCACACTTCTCTTGGTCCGGCCCAACCCCCTTGTCTGTTTGTAAAAAAAAATTTTTTTTGCTTCTGCCGGGATTCGAACCCGGGCAGAAGGCCGGCCAGAATCTACACAAACACTCACAAACCATCTGATCTAGCATACATCCTTGTATTAAACCCGGTTTGTTATAATTATAACCCTAGTTGTAAAACTCTCACAGTTGACTTGGAAAGTCAACTGTGATGCAACGACTTGCCAAAAACCTCACATTAACTCGTGATTGAATCGTAATTGGCATCATGACACGATTATCGGTCTTTCCTGACACAGCAACACGATTATTAGCTGCCAATTGTTACCAAATTTAAGCTATTACGCGTACCATATTCAATTGTGGTCAACATTTGCCAATTCAATCACATAGGCCTGAACATTATAAATTGATCATTCCAGAGCAGTCACAACTCGCCATTACATCTTTCTAAACCTCCAAATCCTCTTAATTATACTCTGTTCCTTCATCACGATCGCGTTTTTGACTTTAAAGTTGACCGTTCATTTCGTAGTCGATTAAGCTTTGTAAGTATAATGTTTTTCGTGGGTTTTGTTTATCGGCACCCACACAACATAAACCCTAAGGTTAATCGGGTTAATGTTGTGTGGATTGCCTGATTGTAGATTCTAGGGCTCGAAATTGATATTTGGGAAAAAAACACGTCTGTGCGTTTGGTATTTATTTTAAACAGACAACCACCAAACACAACCCCTGGTCTAGACCAGATGGTTGTGTCTGGTGCATTCCATCCGAGCCACCCGGGTTCGAGTCCCGGCTGTGGCACCTTTTTTTTTTTTTTGACAAATATCCTTTTTAAACAAACAATATATATATATATAATACTTATAATGTTATAAATTCGTTTTTAAATATTAAAACTCTTTTAAAAATTCAAAAAAAATTATTTTAAGTTAATTTGATAAAAAAGTTTCACCCACAATTTTTAGTTTTCGAAAATTAATTTATTTAATATATATACTAATTAAATCAATTTTATTCTATTATATTTATAAAATTTCATTAAAATATCAAAACAATTTTATAAATATCCACAAAAATTATCCTGAGTTTATATAAGGATAAACTTTTCTGAAATGATTTTTATTTCAGAAAAAATCATTTATTTAATATTTTTAATCAATTTTTGTTAGTTTTAATCATAATTAAATCATAATAAATCCAATTTTTAATATTTTTGCACCAAAATTTTATACAAATTATTTCTGATTATTTAGAATAGAAATATGAATTTTAAACCAATAATTCTTTAATTTTAATATTTTTTAAATATTAAAGTTAAATTTTGACAATTTGTAATAAATAGAATTAATATTCTATTTTAAAGTAAATAATTTTATAAAAACTATTTTTATACTTTAAACTCATTATTGTGATCATCTTAAATTCAAAATTTTATAAAAAGATCTTTGTCTGTTTATCTACTAAATTTCTCTCAATTGTCGAACATTTTTAATATTAATCAAACGAGCATTTATCCCCAACTCGAAACCCTAGAACTTATACATTTGTAGACTAGATAGACTTAGACATATTTATTACCTTATTATAAGGTGATACTTGAGACATTTGGGCAACACACTATTTTTCAAGAGATAACATTTTGCTAAGGTGAGTTTTACATAGCCCCTTTTCTATTTATCACCACTTTTGGGGTGAAACATGTTAAAACATTATTTATGCAATTCAATCATCAATGTGTCTATGTGTATTTCTATGTTGCATTATGTCTTGAACATGACTAGGGTAAGCACAATTCTAGCATTAACATTCATCAGCCAAACGGTATACATTGATAGATCTATTGGACTGACAATCCCACCCGGATACGTGCCTCCTACAAAGGTTGCGTGGGTGTTTGTTACTGCAATTTAAACGAGTGAACCATGAGCGTATGGGATGTACCACAATACAACAGTCACAATGGTTGATTATGCACACGATTTACTCCTAGTATGTTTTCACATATGGACTAGATTGCCATGAGACATGAATTGCACAACAATTTTATTCGATTATCAAAACCTATGTAATTCTCACCAACTTTTGTTGACCCAAAATATTTTCAACTTAACATGTTTCAGGTTCTACTTGCTTGAAGATTTTAATTGATGCTTGAAGATGTTTGCATAGTTTAATTCAATTTGATGTACAAATTTTTAGAACAATTGTATGTAACGTATTTAAATTATTTAATGAAATTTATTATTCACCATGAGCTACTGAACAATCATCAATACGTGACATCCCGATGTTTCCGCCATCGGTTGGGGTGTTACACATGTCACATCATCTCTCTCATACTTTTGTGACCATTTTCCTAAATCTGTTAGGACGTCGTGTTACATATGTAATATATGTTGTGTTGCATACGTTAAAATTGCACAGACTCTGGTCTCATATGTGATTTCTTGTTGCATACGTTAAAACACATAGATTGTATAAAATCAATTAAAAACTTTACAGATCAAAAAAATTCAAATGTAAATAATGTTTCTTACAAAGTGCTAAAAACAATAAAAAACGGTCATTACAATCAACAAATGCTAAAAAAAACTATCATAAATATAAAACAAATTGCCTACACGTCATTCTGGATAATCAACTTCATATTTAATGCAAAAAATATGTTCCCCCCTCCCCCCGGTCTTAATGTATGTTAACCATCTGGATTAAAAAAAACATACGAAACAGATACAAACATACATCCCTAACACTCCCTCTATAATATGCATTACATTCGTGATAAATGGCTTTTGTATTAATTAACATATGCAACTAGTGTTGAAAGTATACATTGTTTTATCCATTTAGTTATCAAAGATTATCAAACTTAACTTAGGAGGAATGTTATAAAACTGCATAGATGTGTAACATACGCAACTTAGTTCTAGGGTATGTTTGGCAAGGAGCTTTCAAGAGCTTTTAGGAGCTTCAATCTTCAAGCTTTTAAGAAAAAGCTCATACTCAATAAAAAGCTTTGATTGGTTGAAGAGCTAGAAGCTTTTAGGTTAGGAGAAAAAGCTCTATAGTGAAAAGCTACTAGTACTAGCTTTTAAGAAAAAGCTCTACTAGCTACAAGCTTTTAATTAGTAAATGACACAAATACCCATTCTATTTTAAAAATAAAACAAAAACTTTCTTTACAAGCTTTTAATTATACCCATTTTGGTCATTTTATACATTTTATAAAGCTCTAGCTACTCTACCAAAATCCAAAATATATTTAAAAAGCTTCCAGCTACCATCTTCCATCTACTAGCTTCCAGCTTCCAGCTACCAGCCACCAGCTAGTTTTGCCAAACATACCCCTATTGTTACATACGAAACAGACGCAACATAGATTTGATCCCATGATTAGTGACTTTTGTTTTAATTAATATATGGTAAAAAAATCAGAAGCTAATTTATACCAACTTAGTTCTGCTGTTACATACGAAACAAACGCAACATAGATTTGATCCTATGTGTAACTGATGAAAGTCAAAAAATCAAACCTTTGTATCTGGTAAAAAAATCAGAAACTAATTTATACCAACTTAGTTCTGCTGTTACATACGAAACAGACGCAACATAGATTTCATTCCATGATTAGTGACTTTTGTTTGATTAATATATAAAAAAAAGGTTAATTAATATGTAAACCTACGTGTAACTCATTGAAGTCAAAAAATAAAAATCTGGTAAAAACATCAGAAGCTAATTTATACCAACTTAGTTCTGCTGTTACATACGAAACAGACGCAACATAGATTTCATCCCATGATTAGTGACTTTTGTTTAATTAATATATAAAAAAGGTTAATTAATATGTAAACCTACGTGTTAACGTATGCTACCTACGTGTAAACATGATTAGTGACTTTTGTTTAATTATTATATGTAACTGGTGTTGAAAGTAACATGTGTAACTGTAATCCAACACCAATAATATCACACTTTTTCAGTTTCTCTTTCCATAAAATCAGTTCATCTATTCATGAAATTTTAATTTCATAAATTCCTTAAATAAACCCTAATATGCAACTTAAAAGTTATTCAAATTCCAAATATGACAACAGTGAAGTAAAGTCTATAGCAATCTTATCATATCTAAGAAATTATAATTATTTTTTTCCTATTTTAAACGTAATGCTAAACAGAAAAAAAAAAAGATTTGCTTTTATCCAATTAAAATCAAGGCATTATGTACATGATCAAATTTAGCTCAATAAAGTTTCAGATAAAGGCATACTTTACACACACCTATATTTTTATTATTAAAACAAACAGATAAATATATTTATTACCAGGGCATGAAATATGATTAAAACTAAAAAAAAATTCAACGAGTGAATCAAAGCCATTGGTGGTCAAAGCATGACTGTAATTGCACAAAACGACGATGTAATAGGTGACACCAACAACACCAAATTTGGGTTTTTTAATATATATTTTAATTGTTGTCATATTTTAAATTTAAGAAAAATATAAAAAACAAACCTGTCACCTATCTTCACAGCTTCGGCCGACCTCCAAGTCGGACCGGTCGTCTTCTCCGATTCCTCTCCCCTGGTCAATCACCCACAAAACCGTCCCTCTCTGTTATTCCAACCGAATCATTGACGACCCGACAATCCACTTCTTCTCTGATGGTGTTGAAAAAATCAGATTTATTTTGTGATACTTTCCATCTTCTTAGATTTGTTGGTGGTGATGGTGTTTGAGAGAGAGAGAGAGAGAGAGGGGGGGGGGGGATGGGAGGGAATTAGATTTTGAATGTGATTTGAAAAAGTTAGAGAGAGGTAAAGAATATATATAGGGGTTTAAAAAATCAGATTTCTTGAATTACTATATTACCCCTTAAAGTAATAAAAAATGATTTGTTTAGTTGGATGATGTGGCATGCTCACATCCACACAATGGGTTTGTGGGAGTTTTTTTTAAAATTTTGGGTTTCTCCTAGATACTTAGCCTCTCTCTCTCTCTCTCTCTCTATATATATATATATATATATATATATATATATATATATATATATTTAAATGACATGGATAACCAACGTCTATGACACGAATAGATTCCCAAATATTTAAAAAAAAGAAGTTCAAGGCTTCGAAATAACGTGAATGTGAAAAGCTTATAAATATAACATTTCTGAAAATAGACTTTAGGTTTTAAAAGGATGATCGAGTCACAACAAGGGAAATGATAAGGGTTGTGAATAACATGTAGGGTTTGTGCTTCAACTATCAGCTGGTAACCTATCTTCAAAACCCAAATCAACGTTGAAAGTTCACAGCACACAAATTTCTCATGATGCGTTGATTGAGTAAATCGGCTGGGTATTTTTGATAATATGGTTGAAGTTTATAAGTTGAATTCAAATGGAGAATCTGGTTTGGTTTGGTTTGGGTTGATTTTCTTTGATAATGTTTAGGAAAGTATGGGTAGGGTATGTATGAGGTTGAGTATGATCCCGGATGCCTCGACGAATTTTAGAAAATAGGATTTTCTGTATTTAAACATTTCTTTAACTTGTAAGTTAAAATTTCATTAAAGTTGAAAATTTTCAATTGTTATGAAATGTTTGAGAAAATCTAAGTGTTACCGGTTAGGATTGGGTAAACTTGAAACCTTTAATTTTCAAACTTTTACGAAATTTATACATTTAAAGACCGTTTGTTTGAAAGGATCATTAAGGCATCTCATAGTGTGCTATTGGTTTCAAGGCACAAGGTGTATACAAGGTGTGTATTAATCTGGTGAATAGGCTTCTCTAAAACTGGGTATTTGGGTTTTGTGCTCTTGTGAAAGGACAACACAAGAAAAAGTTGCTAAGTCAATCGTTTTAGAGAGTAGTGTACCACTGTGTATCGTGTAGATAGGCATTTATGTATGAATTTAGTCTGGCCAAAAGAATCTAACTAGTGATAGTTGGCTATGGTTTAAGAGACTGGGCGTGGTTATGATAGTGAATCAGTATAGGATAAATGATGATATAGTGTGTTAGGAGTATTATAGACACGCAAGAGGATAGAAAAGGTCATAGTTTAGGAATATACTGTGACGTCGATCAATTCAGTTTGTAAACCTGATGATATAAAACAAGTTGCTTAATAAGTTTTGAAACCACGTTCTCTTTGAATTGTGTGTTGACGCAACATTCCCAAAATCAGGGTGTGGTCGAAGTTAAACATAGAGTTTAAAAATTTAAGTCGTTGGTAAAAATATTTTAACGCAAGATAAGTGAGGCTTTAAAAAAATCACAAAACATAATTGTAGGTTTTAATGCGATAATATATTGGACAAAAAGTTTTAATAATTATGATAAAGAATCCAAGAGCGAATGATAAATGAATAATAGCATATGAAACAACAATTGACGAAATTAAGTCTTCAAATGATAAACAAAACATAAATATCAATAACATAAAACATTGGGATTGTTTCCATAGGAAACTTTGACTAACCCAAGTATTTGAAATTTCCTAGTGACTTGTGGGGGCGTACTTTAGCATATAAGTGAATGCTCATCCCAAGAGTTCCCAGGTAAGTATACAGGTCCCTCATCTGATTGGGATTTACACGAAATACCAGGCCTAGACAGAAAACTCAGGATACAGGCGCTCACGCTTCTAGATTGCACATGCCCCGCCACTAGTGAATTCCCAAAACTTTGGCGAGATTTAAAACCGAGGTGTAGAAATAAACCTTTGAGGTATGGATATCACTCCTAGCTCAAAGATGTATTTTAAATGAACATACGGAGGAGTGAAACCTGTTACTAAGTTAAAGGATATCACTCCTAGCTTAATGGTGAAGTTTCTTTTTGGAGGAAATATTCTTTGAGGTGTGGATGTCACTCCTATCTCAAAGATATATTCCAAAGATAAATAACATATAGGGGAGTGAAACAAATTACCAAGGTATGGATACCACTCCTAACTTGGTGATATCGTTTCGTTTGTGAAGTACGAGTGTCTTCTTCTCCAAGTAAAATACCAAAAAGAATAACGAGAAAGAATCTTAGCGAAAATATCTTGAAAGAAAATATGAGGATAAAGAGAAATATACATGAGAGGACTCGTGAATGCAAGCTTAGTTATAGACTAGCCTAAAAGGCATTCTAATAACCTAATTCCCTATAACCACGGCTCTGATACCAATCTGTAACACCCGAACCGATGGCAGAATTATCGAGGCGCCACGTAGTGACGATTGTTCAATAGCTCATGGACTAAAAGTGTAAATATTGATATATTGATTAAGTAGTTTATTACATTGAAAAAAAATACAAGATACAATAATTGTAAAGTGACAACTAAAACTGAAATACAATGAATCCAAAATCTAAGTAAAAATTCCAAAAGCTTAAAAGTTATCTCATAAATAACCTGAAACATGTAAGAAAATAGTATATGTCAATACAAAAATGTATTGGTGAGCATACCATGTTGTGAATACATATAGTAGAAATAATGTTTAGCAATTCATGTGAGGTACCATTTGCAATTATGTAATAAGCAGTATTTGGGTCAAAACCAACCCTAAGACAGTGTGACATGAAATTTATATATAGTATGCGCTATTGAGAGTAATAGTGGCATACATAACAATGACCAAGGTCTCTCAACAGAGTCAACAAGGGGTATATACCATAGTACTATTCATTGATATGACAGGCCCAAACGGTTAATGATTTTGACAAGTCATAGATACACACAACTAACATAAAGCAAATACACATGAGAATTAAATTTAGTGAAAGAATTTCATTTAGACATAGTGTACATGAGTAGCCCTAAAAGAGTAAAACATAAAAAAGGAAAAATATATATATTCACCGTTTTGCTAAGTGGTAAATCCAACAAAGTTCGTCACAAAAGGCTTGGTAATTCCGAAGAACTAAACCTATATGTGTAAGAATACTAATGAGGATAGTGACTTAAAAATTCTAAGGCATCCAAAATCTAAGGCATTTGGGTTTGCTAGGATTATGTAGGGAACATGAAGTTTTATGATAACTTGAATTTAATAATAATTTTGAATAAAATATATCATGATTTAAGATCAAATTTGTGAGTAAGAAAATATAAACACTTATGTTTTCCACACTTAGAAATATTTTGTTTTATATAAAAAAATATACATTAAACAGATTTTGTAATTTATATAAATAAGCTAGAAATACAAGATAGGGTCCAAAAATAATATTTTTATGAAAAATGATTATTTTCTGATGTAAAATAGTGAAAATAATTTTTTCATATTTTTTTCTCAATTTATTTGCACTTAAAACAGATTTAATGAATTTAAATAGTATTTTAATGATTAAAAATGGTAAAAACTGCAAAAATAACTATTTTATGAGAAAATAAATTTTATTTCAGTTTATCATACTGAGAAATTATTTCCCAGAAATTTTGAGATTAAAAATCATTAAAAATGAATTTTTAATCAATTAAATATGATTAAAAGAATTTAAATTAATAAAATTATGAAAATAAAATATTTTCTACAAACTAAAAATATGATAATTTTCTATGAGGTGTCAACATACTGCACCTAAAATTTCATAATTTTTGGAGGAAAAATGAATTTACTATGAATATTATAAGTTTTATAATTATAATAATAATCTAAATTTAATAAACAAAACAACTAAAAAAATTACGAAAATGAGGAGGGAGAGCCTGGGTTCGAACCCGGGTCCCTACTCCAACATAATACACCACAACCATTGCACCAGATTCTGATTTGTGTTTACATTTGGAAAAACAAAGTATTAAAAGTATTAAGTTTCAATTCATCTTCTTCCCCAATATTCTCCACCTAAGAACCCTAACCCTAACCCAATCTTTCAATAATCATGAACAGACATGATTAAGCATCGAAAATATGGGGCTTTTAATTAGAATGACTCGACAAACAAAATGACATATCCAAAAATGACTTACAACTCGTATTGTGATTGGAATCGAAGGAATAACACCGAAACTTTGAGTAAAAAATTAATGGTCTTCTGGTCACGTTTTGGTTGATTTAAAAGTGGGTTTGTGATGTTCAAAGGTTGTGTGATGTATTTCAATGATCAGTATATAAGGCTGTTAGGAAAACCCGAACGTTTGAGTCTTGACATAAAGGCTCGACGGTTACCCACTAAACCATGATTAAAACTTGATTAATAACGTGTTAAAGCACCTAGTAATGATTGAAACCGATAGAAAATGATGGAGAAACGATAACGCAACACTAAAACGAATTTAAGATGCATTAAAACTGGTTTGTAGAGTTGCCGGAATGTGGAGCCGCCGGCCGGACATCTGGCCGGAAAACAAACGGAAAACAGCAGGAGGGAAGAAGGACTTTTAAAAGGTTTGATTATTGGCAGAAATTGTCCCTCGATATTTAACTAAGTTAGTTTTATTATATCTTAGTTAGTTTTTCCTTTATAAAACTAACCAAGTTAACTAACTTAACTTAAAATGTTTTTTTTTTTTTTTTATAAAATCTAATCCGAATAATGTTTCAATATACGCATTTTTTTTTAAACGTAGATACGATCCATAATAAATGCAAATGATAAATTTTGAGTTCGCTCTTTTACTAAATTTGAAAACGACAAAACTTACAGGGACTAAAATAGAAACATTTGAATACACGAAGGACTATAATTGACAACTTGCAAAAGGATGAGGGTGACGGATGTCACAACAAACCAAGAGTAGTCCATCCAAACCAGAAAGAACTTCTATATGACTAAATCTTGTTTGGAGAGAGAAATATTGTATACTATCAAAAAGAGCATATTGTTGTCCGCCAAACATATTGCAAAGAATAAGTGATGCACCTTACTTTGTAATAAACTTTTTATTTTCAGAATTTGCCATCCGATTAATATGCATGATTGCAAAATTTTCGGTTCACAATTTGAAATTCCATCTCTTAGATAGTACCTTTAAATGACCAACCATTTTAGTAGGAAGTCTTGTAAATATTTCTGAAAAAATAATCTCAAAATCAAGCTCTCCCATAATGAAAAGACAAATATTGTGATGAATATGGACTTACAAATTGAAAATTGACACAAGAATAACGACTTCTTTGAATAAACAGAAGAAAAGGGAATTGTATTGTATAAATTTAAATTGAATGTTAGATGAATTGAGAAAAGAGTTGGATTATAAATTGAATGACAATGACAAATAAAATTAAACAATCGGTTTGTTTTGGAAAGGATTGTACGTAATAGTTAATAAAAAAGGCAAATCATAATGTAGTTTACATATAGATAATTTGAGAAACCGAATCGTTTTACGTAACCTGTTTTAATGTTTTAATTACAAACCATGTTTCAGCGTTTAAATTTGTTTCCAAATTAAAATTAAGGCCGACATCATAAATCTTTAGTAAAAATCGGATTATAAAAGAACTAATATTTTCGAATCAGTAATCTAATCAATAGAAATATTTACAATAAATTATAATATGATAAAATTTTCATTCGATTCATTATACCTTATATAAATAGCTTAATTTTACTAATTAAACTTCGTTTTATACGTTTTTTGTATAAATAACCATCTGTTTGACGAAAGTCAACCACTGTTGAAACGTATCTTCTATTTACTGTATCAACTGTTTGATAACATCTGTTGACTGCTTAACAGTATCATAAAACAACTTAAATGCGTTAAAAATTACCAAACAGAGTTTACTATATAAGACAGATATTGAACGTCAAATTTTTTCATCAAATATATGCCACGTCACTTCTCAAAAACAGCCTTTTTGCCATATCAGCAACCCTTTATTATTCTTTTCTTTCTCAAAACAGACGTAACACAGTCTTATTGACTTTTAAATACACAAAAACGGTTTTCCCTCTTCCACACCCTAAATAGATTTAACAACATCTCCTTCAATCTTCTACATGGATCTTCAAGTAAAAACCTCTCATAATAACCTACCATACCTGGTTGAAACATATGATAACTGACAATTGCACTCGATAATCGATATTCTCTCCAATTTGAAATACCTACCTATTATGATCGTTGACGCCCCAATATATGTTGACACTCTAAAAGAATTCTAGGTGAACGCGAAATTTATAGTTAAAGATAAAAAGATTGTTTCGAAAACTGGAGATACAAATGTTCAGATTACCGCACAATCCATCTCCACTACATTCTCAATAAATGACTTGGAAGGTAAAGTTTCTTTTTTGAAAGATGAACTCAAAGCAGAGTTCACTAAACGGGGGTATGTAGGTCAAGCGACTGGGGCAACAATAAAGAAACCAGATTTTCCCCCAGAAATGAAGTTTTTCTTCCATACCCTTCTTATTTGTCTCTCTACAAAGACAACTTCTTTTAATGAAATACCTTTGAACATACAGTATCTTGAATATGCAATTTTAACAAAAAATGACTACAATTTATCTGAGGCTGTATTCTCAGATTTAGTTCGCAATTTAAAAGCGATAAACTCTACTAAAGGTAAGCCATTATTGCTATATCCAAGACTGATAAGCCTCTACTTGCAAAACCTTATGACTAAAGACAATTTTAAAAAAAGGTGTACCTTTTACAATTAAAAGATTGTCAGATAGCACTTTCACAAAAATGTTGCAAATTAAAAGCAAAGAAAGTGCAGTTTCAACATCTGTCGTTGCAAAATATATTCCTGAAACCACTGCTACTAATGTTGTCCAACGTACTACAACAGCTGTTGTATAAACCACAGCAGGTAGGTCGACAACTAAATCTAAACCCAAACAGGCCAAAAAAATCAAAAGAACTGTTGCAACAAAACCCCAACCTTCTCATTCACACCCTACTTCTAGCATTACAACACCTTTTGAAGTCTTGTTTCAACATGTTTCTCAAATTCAGCCAGATACCATTTCCTCTCCATTTTCTATAACTGAGAATGTACAATCAAAACAAACTAACACTGAGAAGGCAACAACTGTTAACGCTATACCTGTAGAGTCTGTTCCAGTTGAAAGTCCCCATAACCAAGAAAAATGAGCATTTAGCTTCTTTGACAGTGACTCAACTCATGTGATTGAAACAAATACCATTACCAAATCTGGTGATGACTTAAAATATCAAGAATTGATGGAAAGAGTCAACAAACTTGAATCTTCAATGGAAGCAATGATCGAATTATACAATGGGTCACCAGCATCTATTGCCAATAAGATATGGGAATCAATTGTCCCAATTATCCAGACTCTCAGAGAATTGGCAACCTTTAATCATAATTCTCACATGGCATTGATAAGAAACATGGTGGACACTAGATACAAAGATACACAAGCTGACATCAAAGCCATCAAAAACCATCTGGCAAAGATCACCGTCTCTGCCCCAACGACAATTTATCAGGAAGATCAAGAAAATGATGATGATGTTGCCAGAAAGAGAGACGAAAATCAAGATAAATTAAGAAAGTTGCCAACTCCAAAGGAAGCACAACCAAAAACATCAAACGCTTCTAATATGCAAACAGCTGATAATCCAGGTTCTGCTCCACTCATAACCACTGTTGAACATCTATCAACTGTGGCTTTAGAGAAGAGAGTTGATGAAAGTGCAAACCAAATGGGCAGAGAAACTTATCTTGGAAAAGTCAAAAATGAAAAAGGATAGAGAAGCCAAAGCTTCCGCATTGATTAAACAAAGAAAAGCTCTACAAATGGAAGATGGGGATATAGGCTCCTAAAAAAGAAGAAAAGTATATATAAAGGCATGCCTGGCAACCAACCACAAAATTACCACACCAACCACCAATCCAAACAACATCTGTTGCCACTGAAAATGTGCAGACTCATGTTCCCACCACAACTGCTATTATAAACTTACCAATTACTTCACAACCACAACAAACACCCACAAAAGACCTACACCACCAACTCCAACCATTTTGTACAAGAGAAAGAAAAATACTTTACCTGTCCAAGATGATAAAAATCATACTGATCTTAACCCAGCTCAATCATGTAAAGAGATTACAACTGCCCCCATCTCATCGTTTCCAGCTCAAGAATGTGTCTTCAGTGCACCAGAAGGGCGTGCTAAACGTGGTCTTGACTTAACATCAATAAAACATGAGATAGATTCTTTCTACTCAACAGATGATTCATTATCACTGTCTTTCGCGTCTCTTAAAGGCTTTACAAAGCCTAAGAATATTAATCAGTATTTAGAACTGAAAGATAAACATGTTTAGATGCTTTTAAAACGGAAAAGTGTTGGGAAAGATGACAAGGAATCTCAGATAATCTACCAGAATTTACTAAGAAAATTAAGAATATTAGAAGACTACATACACAATCTGTCTAAGTCAATGTCTGAGAGGCGTGTTGATTCTGATATGGAAAACATTTTGAGAGAAGGATATCTTACTGACATAATGAAGAGCAAACCTTACAATGCCAGGGAAAGTCAATTTGCTGGTTGGGATTCTAAGGCACTGAAGAATGAACTTAACAGAATTAAAGAGATGGCTAAAGACTCCAATCACAAAGCAACTCCACCTAACTGGAAGAAGGGAAAACAAACTAACCCTACAAGAGCTTTAAAGTTAAAAAGAATAAGATAAGAGTCGGTGGCTGCTGATTATGGAGATATGAGACAAGTTGCTAGATGGAAGGAATCATCACTGATGGATGCTTACATACAGCTTGAGAAACGAAGGAAAATTGATCCAACTCTACCGAGAAAGCCAAATTATACTAATGAAGACCAACCAGCTCGACACAACCAAAAACACAAAAATATGTTCTCAATAAATGATCTTATGACTGACAGATTCAGGGAAATGATCGGGCAAAGTAATCAATCAAAATCAAGGTCAGATAAGGAAGAGCCTGATAATAACAGTTTGCAACACAAGAAAGAATGCTGAAAAATAACTTCTGTTGAAACCTTTGCAGTTGTAAATCACAACAGATGATGAACACTGACAATTAATATAACATCTGTTTAAATACCATCTGTTAAATTTCTGATGATACTGAGTAGCATATGTTATATTAATAACTAGATTTATATCCCGAAAGCGTTTCGGGGTTGAGAAATCTAACATGACATATCAATTTTACATACGAAATAGACTGATGCGCTTTACAGTTACATGCAGGAAAGCTTCGGGTAGCACCTAACCTAAAACAATTAACAATGTATCTCCAATGTCAACACCTAAACTTAAACAATGTATAACTCTAATATTAAAACCTAACCTAAAACAATGTACAACTCCAATGCTAAACATGAGAGAGAAAAATCCAAATTTGTTTTTAAACTATTTTTTTCCTAAAATCACTCAATGCCACATTAATATTTTTTAAAGCATTTATTGACATGGCACTCTCAAGGAGGAGAATGCATACATGAGTGTCATGTAGGATTAACCATTTTCAAATATATATATATATATATATATATATATATATAGATGATATTGAATAGCATCTGTTATACCTACGACGATATGAAATAGCAGCTGTTATATTTGATAGTTATGAATTATGGTAGAACAGACCTTGGATAATTGGAAATTCATACTAATAGATATTACCTAATAGATAATCTGCACTTAATACTCAATATTTTAAGAAACAATTCATACTTGTTTAGTGAAAACTAATGCTTTCTAGATAGTAAAATCAGCTTAATATTGTTCAATTCGAACTGATATACAACCGAGTCTAGTTTAATAATTAAAAAAATAATTGTTGTCTACTAAATTGACGTTTAATAACACAACACATGTTACTCAAAACACTGATAACTTTTGGGCTTAGATCGCTTCTTCCGCGGTCCTTTGCATGTAGAGGATAGCTCACCAACATTTAGTATATCGGCATCTTCAAATCTTCTTTTTCCATTGGGAGTTATAGTAGAATCCAGTACAGCATCGACAACAGAACAATCAGCCATAACAGACACAACATCCTTCAAACAATTCACAAAATAAATAATGAACTGTTAAATAAGAACACAAACTCTACAAACATCTTAATCAACTTACGCAAAAACATACTCACCTTTAACATCAGTTGACTACCCCCCTGCTCAGATTTTGATTGGTTAACAAACTTGAATTCGCAATCTGCCTGACTGACCTAAAGAGTGCTCATACAAAACAAAAATACAAAACTTAACTGTAAATTGAGGCAGGTTTGAAAGTCAATACATACTAAACAATTCCTACAAATTAGTTTAATTTAATACCTCATCCACATTATAATATCCATTACTATTAAGCGCAATCAACTCATAAATTATGACTGGATCATCGCATATTTTCATGATTGTGTAAACATGGGAGTCGTTTGTAAGATTGCATTCAGAAACATCAATTTTAAAAACCAGCATCTTATCAACCAACCAAAATAATTCCTGAGGCAAACTTTCACTATCACCCAGCTTCAACCGCCTTTATCTTATACGACTTGCAGATGATCCGACAATTCTCATAACATCTCTGTCAAACATCACAAAGGATACACTACCAGTCTCATCCTGAACCTTGACATGCACCTTAAACCTAAAACAGATAGACGAAAAAGTTATCTGAAAACATATATACTAATCATTGAAAAGAAATTGTTATATAAAAAACACAAAATGTACATAATTAGATCTAATTACATTGTAGTGGCGGATGTACACTGACAATCACACTTGGAACAAAAGAAAGCAGAAGCAGGCAATTTCAGAGTTTCTTCAGTAACGTTTTCATGAAACTGCAAGAATTCTGATTTAGTAACCACATTCCCCCAAACATCTGCAACACGCATCATAAAACCAACCATAGCTTTCTTGAACAATTTTTATTGTTACAACAACAACACAAGACATTGGCTGGAAAAAAAATAATAAAACCTATATTACTTAAGAAAAAAAAAAGGTGTAATAAGACAAACAAATATTAATGATAATTAAAAAACTATTAAAACCCTATCAATCTCGGTAAGCTCATCAACACATTTCTTTTCAGAACCAACAACGAATTCATGAAGCAATGGGTAAACAGAGTGGTCGGAAAGTAGTGTTTGAGAAGTAGAAGCAGCTTCTTGTCATTGCTTCAATATAAGACTAAAAAATGGATCAAGTTAATAAAACAAACAAAAAATTTCAAATATAAATATAAATCCATAAATAATTGACAGTGTACCTCCTTCTTAACTCATTGACCTCATTTATTTCTACATTCAGGAACACCCGAGTTTCAAAGTTGTCATTTTCAACTATAAATTGATCTAAATATAACAACTTCATAATTATATATATTGAACTCCAATCAACTGACAAAGTATTAATAACAACAATATTAATAAGAGGAGTATAAAAGAAATTACCTTTCGACTGCTTAACCTTGCCATGCTGTATAACAACCATTATATAGTCATTAGCAGTGTTTTGAGAAATGAATTTGTTAAACTGTTCTGCATAACCGTTCCACATAGTACATCGTAAAATTGTACCACTACATAAAATCAATATACAAACATAGGTAAATGTATATAGAAAAAAGTAAAAACTCAATAATGATTTGGTTGATTTATTAGATCACTAAATGACGTACACAAAAAAAAATGAAAGTAACAACAATACATTACAAAAAAAAATCAGAAAAACGCTTACTCCATGTCTTGAATATCAAAATTCATCCTTTTAGTTTCTCTTGGAGGTCGTCCAAACACATCCAGACCTCCACACCAAATGACACTACCAACAACATCTATAAAATGGCATATAATTCAAAATATGAAACCCAAAATCAAAATATACTACTTATTGAAGGTAAAGTAAGAAACAAACCAACAGACAAAAGTTCCTTCACTTCGCCTTTAAGAATATCTTTAAAAGGCATGAAATTAAATCCATACTGAACACCTTGCCAACCAATAATACGGCTAACAGTGGCACAGTGATAAAAGTTGATCTTATAATCATGTGCTACAACTTTGTATGGGTCCTTGTTTTCAACGACCCGAAACTTAGATAGAATAACAACATCATCCCCTTCAAGTTGATGGTAAAAAAACGTGGATCAAAGGACTCTTTATAAAGGCCTGAATCTTATCACCCTTAAAATAAACATAAAGATCAACGACAACAATTTAAATAACATAAAGTAAACAAAAAACATGACACAAAGAATATTTATATTTATATCTTCAATAAGAACATAAAATAACCTTAGAGAAAAATTACATTATCTGCTCATCAATCAATATCATTTCCATCTTAAAACTTTCTTTACACTAAAGATTAATGACAACAACTTAAGTAACATAAAGCAAACGAAAAACATAACACAAAGAATATTTATATTTATGTCATCAATAACAACATAAAATATCCTTAGGTTAAAATTACATTACCAGCTCATCAATCAATATCATTTCCATCTTAAAACTCTCTTTCCACTTTCGTATGATACGAACCTTCAGAAACCAGATATCTTTGGATGGGTTCAGATCACAAACAAAACTATAAATTTTGTTATCAACGTCCATTGAGATGATTTAAACAAAGAATTTGAATGGTGATTTTATGAATTAATTTATGAAAGAAAATGGTTGTGTATAAGGAAAGCATCCGGGGTAATGATTATATACCTACAAAAATCATACTTCCCTTTGATAATTCAAAATTTCTCTCTTAAAACTTCAAAGTTAAGGGCTGAATAAGTACTAAACAAATGTTCATAACAACTGCTTATAGCAAACAGATGCTTAAAAGGGGCCAATTATTGGTCTGAATAGGTATTCATGAATCGAGACTAGCAAACAGATGCTTTTAACCTCAACAGTGGTAAATTGAAGTGGCCCACATATTAATCTGAATATTTTAAGTTGTTTAATGACATCATTTTTCGCATCACACGCGCATTGTTGGCCTGTCTCTCCGCTTGACAACTCAGCTTTCTTATTTCACTCACGACTCTCCTATTATAGTAAGTGTGTGTGTGTGTGTGTGTGTGTGTGTGTGTGTATAGTATAAGGTTATATTGGAAACCTTGGAAACTCTAACAAACTCTAACTTCCCGACTTTTTTTATGAAAATTTTAGGGTATGTAACATACATGATTTCAAGCATTTTGGGCCAAAAAATCGAAAAAGCGCTGAGCCATTTTTTTAAAATAAAAACCTTCTTCGGGTAACAAATGGGTAACACGTGTTAGTTTGTCTTAACATGTGTTAGTCGAAATTTTATTTTTTATTTTTAAAAAAAAAAGTGGTCGGCGTTTTTTTGATTTTTTTGGCCCAAAATGTTTAAAATCATGTATATTACATGCCCTAATTTTTTCAAAAATAAAAAATAAAAATTTGGGAAGTCAGAGTTTCCAGAGTTTTCACTATAAGAGTGGGTTTCCACATTATCCTTACCCTATATATATATATATATATATATATATATATAGGAATGGGTTCATATGAGAACCTCCTAGACCAATAACATGATGACACATATACCACTTATCATTATAATATCAAAGGGTATGATAGTAATTTAACCCCACCGCTCTCAACAGCTTTTATTACTGATTTTTTTTTCAAATAAACACACACACTCCTTTCTCACACACACTCCTATCTCTCTCTCTCTTCTCTCACACGATTCTCTCTCTCTTCCTCACACACACGTCTCTCTCTCTCTAGATGAAACGTGTTTTTGGGATCTGAACGTGGTGGGGGGATCTGAAAACGCCGGTGGTGGTGGTGGTTTCGTGGCTGGGGTGATGGGTGTGTGGAGATGATGGGGGGCGATGGTTTTTGGTGGTGCTTTCGACGGTGATGGTGGAGACGGCGGAGATGGTGGTAGACGAACGAATAAGATGATCGAAGAAGACGAACGAAGAAGAAGATCGAAGAAGACGAATGAAGAAGATGATCGAAGAAGACGAACAGATCTGAACAGGTTTTTTGTTATTAATATTTGTTATTATCATTTTTTTTGCAGATCTGAATAGGCTTTTTGTTATTATTATTGTTATGTTTTTGTTGTAGATGATGATGGTGCGTTTTTGTTGATGATGAGGATAATGTTTTTTTTTTTTTTTTTTTTTTTTGTAGATAAAGGTTTATTTTTTTTTTTGTAAGTTAAATAAAAACAATGGTGTAAAAACCTTTTGATTTATGTTTATTATGAATTTTATAAATGTTGGTTTGTTTGTACACTGATGTAATACCATTTGTTTTGATGTTTTGTGGGCATTTACAGTGGTGTAATACAATGTTATAGATGTTGGTTTGTTTGTACACTGATGTAATACAATGTTATTATTGTTATGTTTTGTGGGCACTATGTATTTTTTACACTAGCATTATACACAATGTATGTATGTTTGTTTTGGTATGGTAGTTTAGACTGGTGTAAATAATTACACCAGTGTAAATCGTTGTAGATTTACACTAGTGTAAAAGTGTAAATTATCCTCATCAGATTTATCTTATTATTTTTTAAAAAAGTAAAGAAATTAAAAAATTAAATACATTAAAAAATATTATATTTTAAATAATTGAATAAAAATTAATATAGTTATTATAATATTTTTCTTTCTCTTTATGTGTGTTTTTACCTAAACACCCCTAATTGTACTTTATTATATTTAATCCACATGTGAAGACAAAAAGTTTATCATGTGAAGACAAAAATGTTAAGATGTAATCTTAACCATTGGTTTCACAAGATCAATGGCCTAGAATAGTTTTTATAGTTCTCGCAACTCACCATGGTTCTCAATATATATATATATATATGTATGTATGTATGTATGTCTGGATGTTTAGAACTATCCAACTTTCATGTCAATTTAGCTTGGTACATTAATTGGGATGGTTTTGATTTTTTTTTTTTTTTTTTGGTCTTATTATCTTTGACATCTCAATAATTGATCCTTGTTAGTATCTTACACATAATGTAGACCTATGATGCTATGTTCCCTAGTAGGGAAGGATTACCCATTCATTACATAGAGGGTCGTTCTAATTAAACCCCCCAAACTTCTAATTAAACCCCTTAAGCCAGCCGCCTCGCTTAGGCCTAAGCGAGGCGCCTGAGAGTTTGATTAACCCTGATTAAACGTAAAGCCTGATACTCTCTCGAATTAATTACTCATGCGCCTCGCTTTGGCCTAAGCGAGGCGCCTGGTCCCATCAGATTTTGGCTATAAATTCATTCGATTTCATTAGGTTTCATTATAAACTCGTTCGATTTCAATTCTTTGTCCACAACATATATAACATGTCGTATTACGACATTATTTTCGGTGATTCTTACGACTCTAATAATAATAATAATGTCGAGGAGGGGTTGTCATATAATGTCGAGCAGGGTCCGTCATATAATGTCGGGCAGGGTCGGTCTAGTAGTGTCGAGGAGGGTCAGTCTGGCATTCGTTACCGTGACAATGCGGTAGAACTGGACTTGAATACACAGTGGAAGGACCCGTATGAATTTGAAGATGAGCCTAGTCAACCTGCCTACGGTTATACTTACGACGCTAACGGTGGTGATGACACATTTGAAGAACAAGACCGTACGCACTATGAAGACAGCGCTGTCGATGAGAAGCGGGTAGAAGATCAGGAGGAAGGACCTAACCCGATCAACCTATGGTTCGAGACTGACCGGACATTTTCGACACGCGTTGAGTTGGTCGATTGGGTACATGATACGGGAATGGCAAATGGTGACGTCATAGTTATAAAAAGATCGAAGAAAAGAGGAGAACAGTTCATGAAGGTATATATTTCAGTCACTATTGTTTTTAAGATATTAACAAATGTGTATTTTATAAATTGTTATTTAAAAAGCAACAATAAACTTAGCTTATAAATTAATTACTAAAAACACGTGTTTTATCGTTGGTCAAGTTTAATTCCCTACGGGTGCACCAGTGGTTTTCGGGTCACACACCTTTAGGATTACGTTTCTCCTTTGCTAAGAGTATTGTTAATTTTTAATTAATAAACTTTCTTATAATTATTTATTTAATAAAATTATAAAAAAAAACTTATTTTCTAATAAACTTATTTTTGTTAAGGTTGTATTTCAATGCACTCTTGGGGGGGGGGGAGCATAAGAGTGTGGCTTTGGTGAGGAAGACGGGGAGCAAAAAAATTGGCTGCCCGTTTAAGTTGACAGGGGTGTTTGAATCTCGGACACGGGTTTGGAGGTTAAAGGTGAAAAACCCGACGCACAACCACACTCCCTTTGAACACTTAGAGGGTCACCCGTATGCCAGAAGGCTTTCTGTGGATGACAGACAACTGGTCGGGGAGATGACAGAGAATGATGTTCCCAAGCGTAGCATCTGGAGAATGATCGTTTCAAAGAACCCGGAGAAAAAGACTACCCTGAAAGAAATACACAATGCGGCTCAGATGATGAATGCTGGAAAGGGAGTCATTCCCAAAGGTGCAATGGAGCACCTCGAATACTTTCTGACGGAGAGAGGATTCACCTACTACACGCGTGCGGATGAAACCACGAAGGCTCTCACGGATATTTTCTTCGTTCACAAACATTCACATACTATGTGGTGCGCATTCCCGCATGTGCTGATGATTGACACCACCTACAATACAAACATGTACAATATGGCGTTTGTTCAGGTAGTGGGTATGGCGTCGACAAACCAGTCGTTTTCGAT